>BPLQ01003448.1:0-600232 GCA_021605075.1 Caerostris darwini | reverse complement strand
AAATATCAATATTCTTCAACATACTTTGAGAAATAGCAAAAATTTACTTTGGTTATCCTTCTGATACTTTAAATTATTTATAAAAGAAACTTAACAAAGTTTTACAAAGTTGTAATTCTTTGATATCAACTTAAGTGAGACACAATAACGAATTTGTGTCAATATTTTTAATTCAAGCGTTTACCGAAGTTATTTTTAGAGAAGGTGGGATTTTCAAGAGATCTTTCAAAGTTAGAACTTCAATTGAGGGACCGCAGATGTCTTATTGGGCTCCAGTATTAAAGGATTAGGGAAATAAAAAACTTCTTCCCACTTTAAGATGAGGAAAACATCTGAAAACTGGAAAAGATTTGAAACAAACATGATTTTAGATTAAAAAGAACTTCTGCGAAACTTGTCAATTTCTGAGAGAATGGAACGAATTATCCTTACATCTTTAAATGGCTTATCTTGGAAATATACTGATGCCTTTCATGTTTGCAGTAATAATATTTAACTTAATAGCATTATTAAGATTAAATAATATTATAGACAAATTCATAAAATAAAGATTTTCAAGACATGCAATTTAATCACTTTGTGAAAAACAATACATGACATAGAATGAAAATACAAAAGTATTATGGGTATTCAATAGCACTTATATATACATATAAATGTGTGTGCTTATAGATTATAGACTAATCCGCACCTAAAGATCATAAATACCCAAATATGATCTTTAGGTATGGAATAGGAGATTTATATATTTGGTTGTTGGATTAAATTACAAAAAAAATATTAATTAGCGTAACTGCCTTCCAAGCAGTTGACCCGTATTTGACGCAGACTTTCTTTGGGCCTGAATGGCTGAGTGCCTAGCGCTGCCAGAGGTTTCGGGTTCGAGTCCCGGTGGTGCCATGGATGTTTGTAGTGGTTCAGAATCCACTTTAATCCGTAGGTCCCGATCAAATATCGTAGAGCTGATAATCCTACACCGTATAAAGAAAACATCTCATGTTTCGGAATTTGCCAGTAATCAGACGGCCTTGGCCCACCATGGGGTTGTCGCGCATTTGAAGAAGAATATATTAGAATAAAAAAGTTTAAAGAGCTATAATTTGATATAAATATATTAATTAAAACATACTGAAGAACCAAAAACTGTTACTGGCTTCAAATGCACGGACTATAACCAAACCACAATTAAATGTCATTGACTTTAATTCAACACACTGTTAGTGAATTACAATTAATTGCTACTGGCTTCAGTTGAACGCTATGCCACTGAACCACAATTAAAAGTTACTGGCTTCAATTGAATGCACTTTACTAGTTTCAACTGAATGCACCAGTACCGCAGGTTTCAGTTTCGAGTCCCGGAGGTGCCACGGATGTGTGTAGTGGTTCAAAATCCACTTTAAGCAGTAGGTCTCGGTCTAATATGACTGCAGAGCATTGGGGATAAGGCTGACACCCTACCCCCGTAAAAGTCACGGAGTCAAGTCAGCTTCTACATATGTTTGCAGCATCACGCAGCAGAAGCTGTCCCCTTTTTCCTTCATCCATGAGTCCATACGAGTCTGTGCGCTTGGTGTAGATGTCTACCAAGGGGGATAAGAAACAACACAAGTGCCTTAAGGATTTGTCGATGGTGAGACACTTAAAATGATAGATCTCAGTAGCTTTAATAGCATTATTGATCCCATTCGGATGTTTTCTTGACTTAATCAAGTGTAAAACGTTTATAAACCAATTATTTTTTAAAAATAGCAGGGAAATATATTCTTTATATGATAGAGTTGCATAAAGTAAGCCGGTTAATAAAATAGGTCAACCAATGATTATTGCAAGTCCTCATGTATTAAAAAATGAAATCTAATGGGTTTTTTTTAACATACGCCGTACCTAGGCATGACTGTCAACAGTCTATGACGGGCAGCCCAATAGAGTTCAGAAACACACATAAAATAATTAATAACTTTGGTTGTATTTACATCTATTTTGTCAATTAGTCCAGGACAGTAGTTCAAGAAGTTACCACTCATGTCAGAATTAATCAAATAAAGTGGTCAAGTTGGAAAGACTGCCAGTCCAAATCTGTGAAGGTGTTTCCCACGATAATCATATCCAGTTGTTATTCTGTAATTGGCTACCTCTATGTGAGTGGGCAAATCACATGGGATTATCCATTAAGAAGCTACATGCCTTCACTGTATATTTCCAATACGTTTATTTATTTATTTATTTGGTGTTAGTTTTTGCTTTACTTTGGCACTTTTTTGATGATGACGTTTTGAATATGTTAGAAACCTGAAGTGTTGGTTAGAGACTGCAAATTCTACTTCAAATTTTATAAATATAGATTAACTTCTAAAGAATAAAAAAAAATAATGCTAGAGTTTGAAAAGAATGTCTCCGTAACTTTTCAAAGAAATGAAAAATTTTATGCTGGCTTTTATTGTAGAAGAAATCGTTTTTAAGAAATTCAGTTTTGAATTGAATAAAATTTTTTTATAAGCAGAATGTATTCTTGATATATAATTTTTTTTTTTGATGGATAGGGGTAAATTGATAAAAAAATTGCTATTATAATGCAAAAAATAGTAATGATTTGAAGCTATTTTTTAACAAAATATTTTGTATTAAATACTTTATGCTTCCATCTAATTTTTTAAATACTCTTTAAGCTAATTTAATTTTAAATGTAAGAAATTTTATCTTAAATAAATAAATTAAGGTGGGAAGCCATAAAAATGCAACACAGTAATAATAGTAATGAGTTTTGTCTTAAAATTTAGTAATGAGCCATTCTGAAACTTCACGAAGACAGAGCGAGTTAAATTAATCTTAATGTACTTATGATTACTTGCTGAGAGTAATTATAGTAATCAAACACTAGTCTAGCAGCAAGACAACTAGTACTCTCCGTCTAAGTCCAGAGCTGCATGTCTGGAAAAGCATAATTGCATTCTTTAATTTGCCATTTTAAGGCCTTGTGGAACTTTACGGCTCGGTCTGTTGTAACTTGTTGGCGAAGGAATTGAGAATTTATAATATAATAGAATGTATTAAGAAAAGTGTTAGTATATATAAGAGTAAGATATCAGGCATAAATATGAATTTCTTATTATTTTACTTTAATATAAATAAAAGGGTAAAAAAGAGTTGAATTTGTATTTATTTTAAGATATTCATAGAATGTTTTGTTTACTTATAAATTCAGACTTATCTAAAGTGTTATAAGTTAAGTACCCAGAAATGCATGTTTGGAAAAGTATAATTGCATTCTTTAATTTGCCATTTTAGGGCATCGTGGAACTTTAAAGCTCTCTCTATTGTAAGTTGTTGGCGAAGGAAATGATAATTTATAATACAATAAAATGTATTAAGAAAAGTGTCAGTAAATATGTGGGTATAAATATGAATTTTTCATCAGGCATAAATATGAATTTTTAGCTATTTTATTTTAATATAAATACAGAATTTATAATGTAATAAAATGTATTGAGAAACGTGTCAGTAAATATGTGGTATGAATATGAATTATATCAGGCATAAATATGAATGCTAAATTATTTTACTTTAATATAAATAAAGAATTTATAGTATGATAAAATGTATTAAGAAAAGTGTCAGTAAATATGTTGGTAAGATATTCCAGGCATAAATATGAATATCTAATTATTTTACTTTAATATAAATAAAGGGGTAAAAAAATTAGAATATGTATTTATTTATAGAAATTCATGGGACGTTTTGTTTACTTGTAAATTCCGACTTATCTAAAGTATTATAAAATGCTCTTTCTATGATATACACAATTTTTGTGGGATTTATTAAATATCAATATTGTACTATATTATGAGTATATAATAATGATTGTTTGGCGTGTCTATGTTTATTACGAGCATATATGTATCTCTATTATTACGTCAGGAATATGTATTATTAATCATATACTAAATGATCAGTTGCTGTATGTATGCTGATCATATATATATATATATGATCAATCATTTGCAGTACATAGTTGTTGTAAAGGTATTACGTATTTGTGCCAGGTAGGGAGATTTTTGTAAATTTACTTAATGAAATAATTAATGAATATAAAAAAAATATTATTAATTAGGCATTGAGAAATTAATAAAAAAATAATTACTTCTAAAAAGTTTTGGTTACATATAAACCCAGACTGCTGTGAAAAGTTATAAGAGGCTCTTTTTGTTTGTTACAACTATCCATTTGAGAGACTAATTCCTTATTCATTATGCTGCAGATGAGAACAATCTAATCATTTTATTTCTGCCATATTAAATAGATACACTTTATCCATAAAAGAAATAAGCAGAAAACATTTCAAACAGAAGGTGAACCATCAGGTTTGAAAGTAGACATTTTTGTTATTGATGCATTTGCTGGTATAGCACGAAAGAAGCACAGGCAATTCGAAAATTAAACCTGTTCAAAATGTAAAATAATTTATATAACCTGTCAAAGGTAAAGCACTGTTAATTATATCTTTATTTCTGTATCAGCACAAATTTTTGCTATTAAATTTAAAACGATTAATTACTTAGAAGTTAAAATAATTATTTTAGATTTTTGTTGAAAAATAATTTCCATTTCAATAAATGCCTAACGAATTGAAAAAATGTTCGAATTAAAATTTCGTTAAAATTCTGTTTAAATAATAGGAGCAGACTGACATTTTGAAGATCACATCCGCATTTTCGAAAAATTTGATAAGCATTTGGTCAAAATAATTCTAGGAAAAATGTATAAACCTTAAAAAAACTTTTTTATATTACTGTTCAATATCATGCGGCTATTTTAAGATATTTTCTGTTACCCAAGATCTGCTTAGGAAGTGTTTAATATGGTGACATCCAGAAACCACATAAGAATGTCAATAATTGATATAATTCCATGCATTAAAAACAAATGAGAAAATAGATGCTTTCCTAGTGGCTTTATATGATACTATTGCATACTTTCAATGCAAAAAAACATAAAGACACAAATTTTATTAAGAGTTTATGCAGTAATATAATATTTCTAACAATCTTTCACCCCGATCATGTTGATAAAAGGCAATTTTTAAGAGTAAAATATCATAATTTTTAAAAAATATCGTATGTTTATTGAGAATCGCAAAAAATAAAACAGTATCAGCTATTTTCATATATTTTATATCATAAAAACATATAATATAAGAAGTAACTCCAGCAATTGGCATTACATAATTTGTCATACCTGTAATATTAAGAATAATAATTGTGCTATTTTTATTAAAATTTCATAGCATTAAATATAATAAAATAGGAATGGAATTTATAATATTAATTATAATTTTTCTAAATAATGCAAAATGTTTTCATTGTACAAATTAATGTAAAAAATTTATATTTCAACTTGTGTAATAAGAATTATTTTTATAAAATTAGGTTAAAGGATTGTCTCAAAATACATCACGTATAAACTTGTAAAAAAAGATTTATAAGATGTCAAAAGATAACAAAATATTTTCACTTTCATTTTGTTTTTGCAACGTTAATCAATAAAGTTTTACTACTCCTAAATGACTTATATTTTTCCTTATAAAATATAATTTATGTACTATAAACTTATATTACTTTAGACATTTGTGAATCAGTGTTCATAGAAGTGCCTATAAAAAAGTAATATAAGTGAAATGTACAAAAGCACTTAAGAAAAACAATTCCATTTGAATTACTTTTGTTATTTATTTGTGTTTATTTTGTGAAAAAGAAATACAAACTGAATACACAAAAAGCACTGAACACTTAAGAAATAGTGCTTTTTTACAATTGTTTTTTTTTCTATTTAGTCATAGGTATATATTAAAAATGTAATTTTTTGGAAACTTCATTATTACTAATATGATCTAAGGTAGATTTAATTTTTTTAGATCAGTATGGATTTATTTCCTTCTATTTTGATTCGAATAAGAATTCTGATTTGATTTTAATATAATAACCTTTAATTTTTCGATAACAATAATAATAATTTCATCTTCAAAGATATGATACATAATTTAGATGAAGGCAATAGAATAAATAATTTATTAAATCGCAAAATATAATTCTATATTTTTGTTCAACTGCAGGGTATTAAAAAAAGCAAATTCGTTATTTTTTTCATTTCTTCTGTTTTGAATTTAAATAGCTTTCTTTGAAAAGCTATTACAGGAGTTTACGCTTCATACCTAACAATACAAATAAAAAAATTAATAGCAATTTGAATATATTAATTCAAAAGAGTTATTATGGAAGAAAATATAAAGTTTAAATGTCTTTTAAAATAAATTAAAAGCTTAAGTCAACGCTATTATATTACTAGAAGGAAAATCAAAATGTTACATTTCTAATTAAAGTATTTCAAAAATCGACTTAAATATATAATTTTTTTAACTTAATTATAAAGAATTCTCTAAAATGAAATTTGATGACTCTTTTTTTTTTCTATGCAAATAAATTTTAATTTAAGGTATTTTAAATGAATGACGAATAATAAATAATAGTACATCATTAAAGTATGTAATATATATAATAAAAATGCAAATCTAACAAAATTAACTCTGGAAAATGTTTTTTAATGAATTCGAAGTCATCTTTTATGCAACAACGTAAATTAATGTTATAATCTTTCTTACAAAAGGCTCCATTATCAAATTAAATTGATTCAAGGAAATTGAACTTTGAATTTAAAAAGAAAAAAGAAATAACTGTTAAAAAAAGAACTGTACTTTATCAATTAAGGTTATATATTTTTCTTCGGTGACCAAAACTTTATCATCACATAAAAGAAATAAAAAAAGTAAAGAAATCCAGTCTTTTCTTTTCAGAAATTTTAAAGTACATCACATTAGATTAAATCGTATCATATTATTAGATTTCTGTTCAAATTTACACATTCTCTCCCCTATATTCTTTTTTCCTATATATAAAGAATGCAATACAAAGAGAACAGTTTTTTTTAAATAGTAAGAAATAAATCGAATTTATTCTACCTAAATCACTGCAGGAGATTCTACCTTTGTATAACTGAACAGAAAGAAAGAAAAAAAAAGTTACGAAATACCTTCTCTCGGGGAATTGCATCAGATGAAACTTTAAAATCGGATTCCAATACGAATTCAGACAATGAACTGTTTTAAATGCAGATGTTTGAATCTATCACTTCTTTTTTTCCTCGATTATGTATGAAGTAGAGATGCATTATGTATTAGAATTCCCTATTCGTCATTTTCGTGTAAATAAGACTTATTCAATGTCTCTGTTTAAGTTTTGCATAAATGTTTAGTTTTGTCCTACATTTTTAAGAAAAAAAATAGGTATTGGTTAATGCCAAACTATACAAACCTTTTGTTTTAAGTTAAGACAGAATTAAACAATATAAAAAATATTCTCTCAAAATAGGATGATATAGTTCCACAAATTTTTGTATTAACAAGCTTTAAGAATATTAATTTTTTTTCAATAGTGGCTTTTAATTAAATATTCATAATTTAGCATGTAAGTATACAAGGTAATAATTTTTTTAAATTTTTATATGGCATTTAATGTTAAAATATTTATTACAAGACTACTTATATTTTAGATAAAACTAATTTAATTGAAAATAACATAAAATAAAAATAATTACTTTTATCCTGAAATGAAGGCAATTAAATATTTTTATTTAATTTAATATTAATAACGGCTTTTAATTAAATATTCATTATTTAGTATGTAAGAATAAAAGAGAAATATTTTTTTTTTTTTTATCATTTTAATGTTAAATATTTATTGCAAGACTACTCCTATTTCAGACGAAACTAACTTAATTGAAAATAACATAAAATAAAAATAATTACTTTTAACCAGAAGTGTAGAAAATTAAATATTTTAATTTAATTTAATATTAAAAAAAGAAAAAGAAATAATTTTTATTCTAGAAGTATAGTTGTATAACTTAATTTAGGAAAATATAATTTTTATTGGCAATACTTAAAATCTTCTGGTATTGAATTATTATAGGAAATAAGCAATCTAAAATATAACAAGTAATCTTTATAACAAGCAATCTAAAATAACATGAAGAAACTGAGTAAGCTGAAGGGGAATAAAAGTAACAAAACTTTATATTTGATTTTAAAATATATATGATCAAAATTTTTAATTTTTAATTTAATGCACCTGATTAAAAAATCCTTTTCCCCGTCTAATTCATACCCTATTAATTCCTTGTAATATTTAAAAATAATTATTTTAAAATCTTCAAGTAAACTATTATTCTCAAAATTCTTTAAGAAAAATAATAAAAGGACGTTCTTCAATGATTTTAAACTAAGTCTGGAAAAAGGAAAAAAAAACTTCTTGCAGACAGTTAATATATAAATATTTTTAAATTTATACTAAGAATGATTTTTGATGTAAATTCTGTTTATTGCTAATAAAAATTCTTTTATATGCAATATATAATGTTACAAAACCTACTTTTTTTAATATAGTTTAAATTTATATTAAGATATTTATATTCAACATATTTTGTCTCCAAAAAATATTAATTTAATATTCAAGAATAGAAATTATATATATAGTCTACTGCTTTCGTTTCAAAACGTGATTGTTATAAAAAAATATATTCAATATATTTTCTTACAAAATCTTTAAAATGTGAATTATTGAAAATGGATATTGAAAAGTTGATAAACAACATTTGCAGTTGAAATGCTTGCAAAAACTTTTTTGATCAAATGAAATTATATCATATGGATTTTAAAAATCATAATTTTTATTTAGTATACGTCAAAAATTTCTAAGTGTTGAAGATAAATTGTTAATTATTCTCCTAAAAATATTTTAAAGTTGGTTTAAGATGAAAACATTGCAAAAGAAGAATTAATTTTAAAATAAATTATTAATTTACTTAATTTCATGAAATCAAAAAAAAAATATATAAATAATAATAATAATGAAAAGCAAAGCTATAATATTATGCTCGTCAATTGAAAAATTTTAGGTAAGAAATTTATTATCATATTAAAATTTATGTGATAATTGCTAAAGAATCGAATTTAACATTTTTAAGCTTAATGTTCCAATTATTTTTTCGTTTCATGAAGTTGAACAATGAATTTAACAAAAATTTTAATATAGTCTTTTCATGGATTATTTGGAATGGTAAACATCCAGTACAGCTGCGGAAACAGACGAATTGATAACTCGTTACTAGTGAGATATACGCTGCAGAAAGCAGTTTTTGAAAGATAAAAGATTTAACAGTTATTGTAGATGTAGTTTCAAATTTTAATTATCAAAAATAAAATAATTTTACTGTAACTAAAAGCCCTGTCTATCCTTCTTCCCTATTATTATACTTATGCCATAAATGTTTCTTATATAATTTAGATTATTTATTAAGCATGAAAAAAAAAAAAAAAGTCTAAGAAAAAAAAATTGAAATCGACTTTTAAATATATATTTAATAAAATTAATGGATTTCAAATATAGGGATTTATGGATATATGGATTTATGAGGGTCAAGTTTCATTAATGAATTTCTTTTATATTTCTGTAGAATATTTAAATGTTTGATAATTTGTTTGCTGATTATTTTTCTTAATTAATGATTCTTAGATATTAAGGATTATAAGTTTTAAATAAAAATGCTTTTAAAATTCTGTACCACAAATGTATTTAATAACTTATATCATTTATTCGATAGTCTTTTTTTTTTGGCAATATGTTTTTGACAATTTTAATTTTACAAAATTTTCCATCATTGATTATTTAAATACTCGCTTCAAAATACACATAGGATTATAAAAATATTCAGCTATCTGTAGTTTAAATTAGCATAGCTATTTTTTGTTTATTTAATAATAAGAAAGCTTTTAATAAACATTTTTGAAAAATTTGCAATACATTAACAAAGTATTTTATTGATATAATAGCGTAATTTGTTAATGAAATATTTTGATTATCTTTTCAAAACTTGACTGTTCCAACAATGACACTGCACAATACAAAAATTTCTTAATTATGAAAATTATGTTTTGTTATTAGCTTTGAGGCGTTGAACACTAAAACAATATTAAAGATAGGCAATTTACTCTTGTATAGGAGGTACGAGGGTAATTTGTTTTCTCATTTTTCTTGAAATATATATGAAACAATAACTATGAAAAGATGGATATTTATACAATTATTTGTTATATAACTTACAAATCATAATAATTTGCAAAATATGAAACAAAATGAAAAAATGTAATAAAAGGAAAAAAAATAAAAAAAAAATTATGTTAATACATTTATAAAAATAAATGTATTTAAATATATGCCTCATATATTGCATATATTAAAATGTATCAATTTTACACATGAAATTTCTTGATGTATCGGAAAATATAACGTTTATAAACGTGGTTCCCAAAACACTAATTTTTAAAATTTTATAGCTACTATAAAGTATAAAATTTCTATAGCTACTGTAGAATTTAGAGCCTTTAGCACTAAATAGTCTGCAGGAGACAAAGTAACTTTCGCTGTAGGTGCTGTTTGTTGTCTTGAATCTAAAAGTAAATATTTGATAGCTATTAGTTATACATAGTGTTTATGTGAGAAAAAAATGATTGAAATGAATCTTTTATTTTTGATATATACATTATATTTTCAGTGCTGTAGTATATGTAAGTGTGTTAATTCTGATAATAGCTTCTATTTTATATGTGGTTCAGAAATGTTCGATAATTCCTTTAGTGATAATTGCATATCATCATTATTTCGATTATAAATCAGGACATATAATGGACTCTACATATATCATGTAATTGTTGTTCAAGAGAACTTTTGATGTGGCTGAGAGGTAAAAAGAAAATGATAACGCCATTTATATTGTATTCCTATGATTTGGAGGGACCTTGTGAGAGATCGAGAATTGTCCAAAACCAAGGCAGAGTTACTTGCATCGATACTTAGAAAATTGACTTCCTGAAATGTACACTCGACTTCGCTGCTCAATCTTCATGAGGAATTTTTGATTCTTTTATGCAGAAAAAGCATTTCTTTTTCTGTTCTGACGTCAATGGCTTAATGGCGGCTATTCATAACTTCATCCAAACCCAGTCTCAAGGTAGTATTGCTGCATAATGGATAATAGCATCCACCCATTCCAGTCTGACACTCTGTTTCTAAAGAGTAATTTATAAAAATTTGAAACATTTGCTGAATTACGTTCCATACAACAAATATAGCTGGAATATTTGTTGAGATTTTAAAATGATTACGTGAAGAGTTACCATTTTAAAATCTCAATGAACACATATGAACTATTTAATATGAGGATGTGGATGATGTGAATTGGGATGTGATGTGAGTGGATAGTAGAGCCAAAACTTTGCAATATGTTTAAAAGCAATGGCCCACTAGAAAAACCTGATATTGCAGAAAACAAAATGCAAAATCCACCATAAATAGAGAAAAACAAATCCTATTACCAAACATAAAACTTGGTTTAATCAAAAATTGTTAAAGGTCATGGACAAGAACGGAACAGCATTCAAGTATGCAACAAATTAATAAAGTTATACAACAAATTAATTAAGTATACAACACATTTATTAAGTATACAGCACATTAATCAAGTATACAACAAAATTATCAAGTATACAACACAATTATCATACAACAAATTAATAAAGTATGAAATATCAAATTTCCTGCAATCAAAGAAGCTGAACTGAACCTGAGAATTCATTAGTTAGAGAAAGGTAAGCTCTTTAAGAAATGTAAATTTTGATAGGGTGTTCCAACTAGAGGAGAAAGATGCTTAGAATGCCTTTCATCTTATGCGAATGATGTTCTTAGAAAGTTAGCAATGAACACCGTGAGCAGTTTCATCAGGACAATAGTAAAATAAAGAAAAAGTACCAGAGACAATGGTTCGCAGTATTGATACTACTGTACTAATATTGAACAATTTTCAAAGGTTATTCTGAGAAAATGCAAAGTAATAATAAAAGCGACCCCATATTATAGAGAAAACAAGTGCAGCAATTTGTTAAACACATAGTTTCATATTTAAAACTAAATAACAAATATCTTAGTTAAAATTTTCATTGTCATATTTGTGTTCAGCGACTCAAAATTAGAAATAAATAGCTGTTTTAACCTGAGAGAAAACCCTTTCATCGCAATTTGCTGTCCACTGGGATTTTCAAAACAATTATTTGAAAAAATAAAACTAAAATATTTTTAAATATCCACCTTATTGTTTATAAATGGAAACAAAAACAATATAAGCGTTTCATAATTATTCCATTAATTGTCCTGATTAAAACAAATTTAATTATACTCTTAGATGCATATACACATTGGGGAAACATCAAATGTTTTAAAAAGGATAGAAAATAACACATTTTTAATTTTTAATTTAATATTAATTCATACAGACTATTTTTCAGGCAAAAGAATTTATTTAAATTTTGATATAGAAATAGCTCTTTAAATTTCTGTAAATGTGAAGCGAAGTTAATTGATAATAATAAAGTTAAAATTAATTTCATTTTATTTGTATAAATCATTAGTATATTTGTAATTAAATCATTTTAATAAATATTTAAAAACATATGTTTCAACTACGAAACATACAAAGAAATTTTTCTTAAGAAATGACCTTTTTTTTGTTGCTATAGGAAAATTTGTGAAGCATGAATGGTTATGGAAAACTTTAAATACCACATGAAAAAATAAGAAATTGAATTAGAAATATTTAAATAATTTTGAATGATAATATTATTTTAGTAATTTTTACCATGATTAATTAAAAATTTTAGTTATTTACATTATTGCTCTGTAATTAAAGAAATAAGCTTATTTTATGAATAAAATAAAATAGCCAACGGCCGTACCATGCTGAATATACCGGTTCTCGTTAGATCACCGAAGTTAAGCATCATTGGGCGCGGTCAGTACTTGGGTGGGTGACCACCTGGGAACACTGCGTGCCGTTGGCAAATTTGGGACCTGAATGGCCGAGTGTCTAGCGCTCTGGCGCTCGGTGCCACAGGTTTCGGGTTCGAATCCCGGTGGTGCCATGGATGTTTGTAGTGGTTCGGAATCCACTTTAAGCCGTAGATCCCGGTCTTCTATGACTGTAAGAGCGTCACGGAGCAAAAGTCAGGCTTCTACCTACGGGTGCTCCATCACAACAGAAGCTGCTTCCTTCCCCTTCAATCATGAGTCCATATGGGCTTGTGGGCTTGGTCAGCCAAGTGGGATAAGAAACAACATAAAATAAAATAGTTAATTAAAACATTGTTTAATAAATTTATTTTTAATTGTTAAATTTATATTATTGCTTTAATTAGTGATGCAGTTTGGCCCAGACATTAAAATATTTTTATTTATCAAAAATAAAAGCGCGATTATAAAGTATTTCAAAATATCGATATGATAATCATAATATAAATGAATATTATAATATTTAAGGATTATTAAATAACGATATTAAAAATCTTTATATGTTAATAAAAACATTTTTAGTATCTTTATTATTATATAAAACTTGTTGATATAAACACACTTTGCGGATGTAAAAAATTATAAATTTTTCATCTAAGTAAAAACTAACTGAATAAAATGCCTGTTTATGTGCATTATATATGTAATATTGCAATAAACTTTACAATTTAAACTTAAGCCATTTTTTTCAAATTCTTCCTTTGAATATTTAATAATGTTATTACCTGGAATCCAAAATATAACACAATTATCATAATTCAAAAGATCTTTCTTTTCTAAAGAACTTTAAGCTACTTTTATTAAATAATTAAATTAATTTCCTTTCATATTCCTTTGGATATACGAAGGGCATTTAAGATCAAGAGCTATGAAAAGGTAATTTCTGCCTTTGATAGTAAAAGCTTTGTAAGTGATAAAAAATTAATATTCGTATTATTTTCTTCAGACGCTATCTATTACGTTACTACTACTATCTATCTACGCACGTAACTTTTTAAAATTATATTTCGCAGGATTTGTTTATATTAGCCGCATCCGTCCTTAAAATTTAAAAGCTGAAGTAATGATACTTTTATCCTCTTTTATGTGTTTAATTTTTTTCCTTTCTTTACATTCTTTTGGTTTTACTCGTTTTTAATTGTAGTTTTCTTCGTTTGAAAACAGGATTGTAATTGCAGTAGGATTGCACACAAGGAAAAATTGCACACAAGGAAAAAAAAGTCCAGACTTAAAAGAGAAATATTTATCTATGATAAAAAAAAATATTCATTAAGATTTAAAGTTTTTAAGATGCCTTTGAAAACATTTTCGTTCAGAAATTTACTTCGAACTTATTTTGTGTTTTTTTATTTCTTTGTATTGTTGAGAATTAAGTTTGAAACATTTTCTATGATTCAAAAGCACTTAAAAAGTTATTAAGATCTTCTGCCTCTTAATTTTAGGAAACGAAATTTTTTAATGTGAGATTTTGAATTGTGGTAATTTTTGTTTAAATTTTGAAGTAACAATATTATATATAATAAGCATTACTTTTACAATACAAAAAAGTTAAAACATGAAACATTTATATTAATACAGGTATTATGTTTTGTACTATTTTATTCTGAGAGAAAAAGAAAACTTTTATCGAAATTTGTTGTCCTGTGGGATCTTCAAAACAATTATTTAAAAAAATAAAGGACAAATATTTAAAAAAATTCATCCTATTGTTTATAAAAGAAAACGAGAACAATTTTAACTTTTTATAATTATTTCATTATAACTATTTTAATTAAATTGTTAAATGGATAAACGCTTTCGGAAAACATCAAATGTATTAAAAGGGTAAAAAATAATACATTTTTTAATTTTTATTTTGATATTAATTTATACAAAGACTATTTTTCAGGTAAAAAATTAATTTAAATTTTTATAAAAATAGCTTAATTTTTAAATAAATTTACAGTAACATTTTAAATAGTTTTTATTAATAAGTTTTGATAAAAAATAGCACTTTAAATTTCTGTAAATGTGAAAAGAAGATATAATAATAAGTTAAAATTGATTTTTATTATATTTTTTATAAATCATTAGTGCATTTGTAATTAATATATTTTAACAGGTATTTAAATATATATACTTCAACATAAAATATATATGGAATTTCTTTTTTTAAGAAATTGAACTTTTCTATTGTTATTGGAAAATTTTTGAACCAAGAATAGTTATTTAAGACTTTTAATACACATGAAAAAAGATAAGAAATTATATTAGAAATATTTACATTAATTTTAAATTAATTTTGAATATTAATTTTGAATGTAAAATTTTTTTAGTAATGATTGATTAGAGTTTTTAATTATGTTACATTAATTATAAGATTTTAAAATACTGCTTTGAAAATGAAGAAATAAGCTTATTTTACAATTAAAATAAGATAGGTAATTAAAATATAATGAATTACTTCAGTTTTACCAAAATTTATTTTCAGTTGTTAATTTGATAATATTGTTTTAATTTGTGATGCAATTTTAGCCAACCATTGAAATATTTTTATTGATCACAATTAAAAGAGAGATTATTAAGTATTTAAAAATATCTATATGATAATAATAATATAAATTAATGTCATAATATTTAAGGATTATTAAATAACAATAATAAAAAATTTTTGTATCTTTATTATTGTATAAAACCTCAAATCTTTGTTGATGTAAAAAATTATAAATTTTCCTTCTTAGCAAAATCTAAGTAAATAAAATGTCTGTTTATATTCATTATATATTTTAAATTCCAATAAACTTTTCAAATTAAACTTAGGTCATTTTTTTTCAGACTCAATTCTACCTTTGAATATTTAATAATGTTATTACCTAGAATCCAAAATGTAACACAATTTTCGTAATTCAAAAGATCATTTTTTTCTGAAGAACTTTAAACACCTTTTATTAAAAAATTAAATTAATTTCCTTTCATATTCCTTTGGATATACGAAGATTCTTTAGGATCAACAGCTATGAAAAGGTAATTTCTGCCTTTGATAGTAAAAGCCTTGGAAGTGATAAAAAATTAACATTCTTGTTATTCTCTTTAGACGCTATCATCTACACGTAACTTTTTAAAGTTATATTTCGCTGGAATTGTTTATATTAAGCACATCCCTCCTTAAAATTTAAAAGCTGAAGTAATGGTTCTTTTATTCTCTTTTATCTCTTTAAATATTTTTTTCTTTTCTTTTCATTCTTTTGGTTTTACTCGTTTTTAATTGTAATTTTTTTCGTTTTGAAAACAGAATTTTAATTGGTGTAGTCAACACAAGAAAAAAGAAGTCTCGAATTAAAAGTAGAATATTTAGCTATGATAAAAAATATATTCATTAAGATTTAAAGTTTTTAAGAAGCCTTTGAAAACATTTTTATTCAGAAATTTACTTGGAACTTATTTTATGATTTTTTCTTATTATTACTTTGTATTGTTGGGAATTAAGGTTGAAATATTTTCTATGATTGAAAATTTCATGAAATATTATTATTAAAATCTTCTGCATCTTATTTTAAGAAAATAAAATTTAAATGTAAGATTTTGAATAGTGGTTATTATTTTTTCAATTTTTTAATAACAATATTATATTTTCTATACGCATTATTTTATGCAAATTACAATAAATTAAAGTATGATAACTCAAAATGTAACAGAAAATTTTTTTTTCTCAAAACTAAATCTTAAGAAACATATTCAATAAATGAAACATATATATTCATATAACGTGCAACAAATTAAAAGAACAAATATTTTTTTTTAAATACAATGTTATTATTTCATAAAATTTTCTGTTTGAAATGTTTTATGTATTTTTACACTTGGGAATGAAATTAATGATTTTGAAATAAAAAGCTAACTTTATTATCTAAAATCCTACAAGAGATTAAGGGACATAATACCTTGTGAGTCGAAAATTGATGATTTCGACGTACTTTTTTAGAATCACAAATTGTATTTCCGTTCAAATGAAATGTTAGTATGTTTTATAATAAAGTTCAATCTTTATATAATAGGCTTCATTTTTGTAATTTAATTCAAGTATTTCTTAAAATAACATAAAATAAGTACACAAAGAAAGTAACAAAATTACTGTTTCCTGCAAAAGATTTGAAAGATAAATTATACAATTTAAATTTTAAAGTTGTATATTTTATTTTTAAAATTAAATATATTTTATCTTTAAAATTTTAAACATATTATATTAAATTGTTAAAATTCTTTAATGTTATAAAAATGTACTGGTTCTATTCATAAAACTGAGGTTAGCAGGATAAAATAGAAAATTCATGCAAATTTCTATAACTCTGCAATCATAATATTTTTAATAATCTTGAGGGAAAGTGTGAAAATCAGAAACTTAAAAAATCATGTTGAAAATTAAGAGACTAATTAAATGGTCGCTGTTGACTTTTACAATTTTTTGTTACTGTAGACTTAATTTTTGTAGACTTAATTTAAGACTCGATTAAATGATGTTTATTTTAAAATGTTTCTAACAATCTAAATTATTTCTTAATGATAACTTCGAAAAATCGGTTTTTTAAAGTGACAAGAAACTATGTCCCCTTAATCGTTCGAACGCTTTAGAATGTAAAAAAAACTCGGTTATCCAGAAAAATTTCTTCTTATTATATATTAAAAAATTTTTTGCCTATGAGATTTCCTTTATCATAATTTTCACCTTTATTGCTTCCCTAATTAAATTTAAAAGTAGAAGCTATTTGTTTTAATTTAATAAAAGGATATTTTTACAATTTATGTATGACTCTTAAATGATTGGTAACTTCTGTTATAACAGCTTAAATTTACTTAAATGGATGAAGATTCTGTTGTTGTCTGAAAGATAATTGGAAACTTCAAAATTGAGACAATTCCAATCACCTGTGAATAAACCTTTGTTGAACTCGCCATTATCCCTTTTGAAGTATATAGCTAAACTAATATCTAGAATAATATACTATTTATCACAATAACTAATTTGAGTTCCAATATTATTGAGTTCCAAACATGAAATATATCATAGGAAGAAGTCCATTAAATATCATCAAAATACTGTAGTTAATACAAAAAATCAGAAAAAAAAAACTGATTGTGAAATTTCTATTCATTGGAATTTAAAGAAATTTTATAAGAAAAAAAAGTTCTTCACAAACTAGTTGCAAAAGAAAACTAATAGTCTTATTTATGTCTAGAAAATACATAAAATGGAAATATAGAAAGCCTAGTACATGAGTAGAATGAATGATTAGCTTCAATAAGTTACTTGATTCTTTCTAATAGATTTAGAGACACGCCTGTGAAGTTATGCTCAAAACATGGTATTTATTAATTCAGTTGACAGCAAAGCACACTGCCTTGTCAAAGCAATTTGATAAACTTGATGAAGACTTCAGAGGACAGGTTAAGTGCAACGATAAATCTCCTTAGATCATCTCAAACCACGTTAAATAGGACATTTTTAAGAACCTTCTGGTCAATTCATGCGCTCAATAATCTCATCCACCAACCGAGATTCGTTCACCTAACACTGTAACTTGTGACATGAAAAAAAGACCAACTATATTTGCTTAATACAAACAGTTTAAAATCGTTGTCTCTATATAAATGAGTAGCACTGGTGCTTCTGTGACAATATACAATCAGTACGGCCGTTCAGTAAGATACCTCTTCACACATACACCGTACTCACTAAATATGACTCCCTCCTGAATATGATTGCATAGTGATTCTCGCCTGTCAATTATCCTTTTGAATCCCTTTGTAAGCAAAATTTGCATTAATGAATAAAGAATTCAGATCTCAATTAACTTGCTCTAGACACGAGAGCATGTTCATTTAAACCTTTCATTTTGTAGTGTGGTATACGCAGGATGTTGGGTTACCTGCACAGTTAATCTGATTACTAGATTTTTAGTATCTACTACAAGAGAAGATCTGGAGTGGATAGTTGTAGTGGTTATCTGCAAATAGCTCACTGCAAATAGCTTACACTTGTAGTACTTGTAACTTTTAGTCACTCTGTGTTGTACTTTCTAAAATCTGATTCTATGTTTAGAAATGCATTCCACAGTCTACAAATTAGGGAAGGGCCCATATTCAACCATCTTGATAAATATGATCAACTTCTGTTCAACCAGCCGTTCCGCCACGTAATTTCATATGAATTATGACGATTACTCTTACTTAAAGAATAGCTCTGTCGAAATTTCCACACGCAGTTTCTACTTACCAAAGCTGCAGATGTTTAAAAGTCTGTTTATTACTGCGAGTGTAATGACGTTAACAAACAGCAGTTTCATTAAAGTGCATTCATTACATATCAAAAGAATGCTGCATCAGAATATAATAACATTTATGAAAACATGCGGCCTGATGGCCAATTGACTATCGCCCTGGCCTGTGGTGGTACCTCAGGCTTCAGGTTCGAATCCTGGTGTTGACATGGATGTTTGTTTGTGGTTCGGAATCCACGTTATACTGTAGGTCCCAGTCTGTTTAGCCTAAAGTGACACAAAATGATCGTAGAGTGACAAACAAAACAGAAAATAGGAAACGTTATTTGTGTTTAGACTGGTAGCCGCAGTTTTAATAATTTTTTCTTAATTTCGCTAAAAAAAACTTCGTGCAAAACATTATTTTACAGCAACTGAGAATAAAATTGTGTATAAACTTAACAGTCAAATTTAGCATCCCGTTCACTTAAGCCATTAATTATCTATAATTAGAAAAAAAAGCTAGTAAAATGTTGTTTTTGTTTAAAATATAACATATCATTTCAAAGTTTTCAAAAACTTAAATAGTGAATATAAAATGAAATTTGCTATCATAATTAATAATAATTTTAATTAAATATGTGTTTCATAGTATTATAGCCACCAAAATAGTATCAAATAACAGTTGCCATGATAGTTTTAAGAAGGAAGGTATTGACCAAGGCCGAATTATAAATAGCATTAATTTCAGGGGAATTAATGCTATTTATAACTCAGAATTATCTGAATTATCTTTTTCAGAATTATCTAAATAACAGGAAAGTCACAATGTTGCACAAGAGATCTCTAGCATGTTTTATTTGATATATTTATATCAAGTTACACCTGTTTAAATTGTTATTCTAATATGTTAATTATAATATTCCCTAATATTGATTTCTAAATAAATTTGATATATTTATATCAAGTTACACGTTTAATAAAATATGTTAATTATAATATTCTTTAGACTCTAAATAAATTTGATACAACAATAATAGTAGTATAAATTGATAATAATTTTCGTTCTAATTAAAAACTATATTATAACTTAAAGATTACACATAATTAAAAAAATAGAGTAAATTAGTTGCAAAAAAATAACACCAAGATTTAAAAACAAATAACTATTTTGTTCTTAATACTGTATTTGTAATAAAGTAATTTTTACGACAATTCGACAAAGATTGTAAATTGATGAATTTCTTGTCAAAAATAATTCATATCAAAACTATAATTCTTTTAAATTTAAAGATCTTTACTATAAATATCTCAGTTTAAATTTTGTAACATAAACATAAATTCTAAAATGTATATCTTTAATATTCAATATTATATGAATTATTCAAATCGAATAATTCATATAATTCTTTTAAATCTAAAGATCTTTATAAATCTAAAGATCTTGTATACTATTAATATATTCTCAGTTTAAATTTTTATGTAATATAAACATAAATTTTTTAAAATGTATTGATTTTAAAAAAATTCTTGTCAATAATTCAATAATTATCTTACTAATGTCAGTTTAAATTTTGTAACATAAACATAAATTCTAAATGTATATCTTTAAAAAATGTTCGCTTTCAATAATTATGTTACAATGTACATATTCAATTCTATTTTAAGAGATAACCATTTGTTTTTTTTTGTGTGTGTAATACCGTGTTTAATAAATTATTATGATAATATTAATATTTAATATTTAATGTTTTTTAAATATTAAATTAATTGAAAGTTTTTTTTAAATTGAAAAGATAAACATATCAATTTTATAAATTAAAAATGTATATCTTTAAAAAATGTTCGCTTTCAATAATTACATATTCAATTCTATTTTAAGATAATTTGTTTTTTTTGTGTGTGTAATACCGTGTTTAATAAATTATTATGATAATATTAATATTTAATATTTAATGTTTTTTAAATATTAAATTAATTGAAAGTTTTTTTTAAGAAAAGAAACACATACAATTTATATAATTTAGATACATAATTACAAAATAAGCATAATTGCATTTTTAATAACTAAATCAGCTTAGAAAAGTAATTTAGTTATTAAAAAATGCTGTTTTATGTAAAAGCTAATCCTATAAATATATAAGTCAACTTTTAAAGCTCAAATAATTATTTTATAATCTCCAAGGCAATTTTGTGTTCAATACATTTTTAAAAATGACGTTTTTGAAATTTGTAACCATTTGAACAAAAAGTTCTAATTTCTATTTGTAACTGGATCGCTGTGAGGAAATAATTAAGCAAATTTAATCAATAAATTTTTACAAGATAAAAAAACATTTAATGAGTGAAAAAGAGATAGAAAATAAAGATGCTCTAAATTAAATAATTAATTAAATTGACTTGCTGAATTAATTAAATTTAAACACAATTAATTATTTAATATTAACAGATAGTGATAGTATTGGAAGCTTTTATTTTATTTGTTGAGTAATTGAAATTCTAATTAATTTTGTAATGAAATTCGGATATTACTTTTGATACAAATAACAATATGTGATATTGGTATTAATAATAATTTACCAATTAATAATTAGATCAGTTTTATTCGAATGTTTATAATTCTGCTAATTAATTTCGTTAAAAAATATGTACAGATTATGTAAGATTTCAGATTATCAAGAAAAATTCTTTAAGACATTTCTCTTATATAGTACGAATTTAACAATAAAATAATTAACTATTTATATAAACTGTTCCGATTAGCGGAATAAAATTAAAAAAAATATTAATTGTTAATATTAAATAAAGAGAGGGCCTGCATGGCCGAGTGGCTAGCGTTCTGGCGCTCGGTATCACAGGTTTCGGTTTCGTGTCCCGGCGGTGCCATGGATGTTTGTAGTGGTTCGGAATCCACTTTAAACAGTAGGTCCCGGTCCTCATAGGATCGTAGATTGTTGCGAGGGCATTATTACTCCGCGTTCGTGGCTTACCATCAAGTTACACTTGCCCCCTGGGTAATGCAAAGTGAGTAATATCTGTGCAGCACTT
Source organism: Caerostris darwini (assembly GCA_021605075.1). Classification (NCBI taxonomy): domain Eukaryota; kingdom Metazoa; phylum Arthropoda; class Arachnida; order Araneae; family Araneidae; genus Caerostris; species Caerostris darwini. Next base: position 577,944 of record BPLQ01003448.1, on the reverse strand, counting down.
ACCTTAAGGCATCAAAGACAATTGTCTAAGTTGGTTGCCAGCTGCATTAGAACGAAAAAAAAATATTAAATAAAGAAACTAAATAAAGACAATTAATCATACAAGAATTTTTTTACAACTTATGAAGTTAACCTATTATATTTTATTTATTATATGAAAATTTGTAAAAGAAATATTTAAAATACATGGAAATAAATTATACAAATAATTGAAATTTTTTTTATTTATAGGTTTTTTTTTTCAGTTATACAAAAAGTTTATACTTATTTATTTTAATATTTACATAAAAATGTAAAACACAAGTGAAGGATTTGAGAAAAGATTTTTTTTTAAATTTGTATACAAACTTCCATACCAATAAGAAAACATTCAAGAAATGAATTCATTGTTTGAATATGAAACTGAAAGTATAAATTCCCATTCCTATTTTTATGATTTATTTACAGACGTATGCGTTTTATTTAAGTTATCTTTGCTAATTTAATTCCTACATATCGTTGTTGTTTCAGAAGAGATATTAAAGATTTTCTTTTCTTTTTATCTATTAGAAGAAGAAAATTGTTGAAATAAAGCTGTACCATTTTTTATTTTATTTTACAATGAATGAACTCAGAAAAATTATTTTAGATGATATGAAATTTGTAGGGGTAACAAAACGCTCGGCGCACAGGTTTCGTGTTTGAATCCCTGCGGTGCCGTGCATGTTTGTAATGGCTCGGAATCCATTTTAACCAGTAAGTCTCGGTTTATAATGGCAGTTGGGCATAGGCTGATAAACCTATCCCATAAAAAGAAAATAACTCATATTCCGGAATCTGCCGGTAGGCAGACGGCCATGTTTCAACATAGATTGTGTTGTGTCTAATCCTCAGTGTTCTGCAGTGTGGGACAGATATCCAATGAGTAGTCTAATCTTGGAAGGATAGCAGCAAAGGGACAACTTCTCTTGTGATGGAGCACAACAGAAGCTGCCCCTGCTAGCTAGGTAGACACCAGACTTCCAAGTCATGTCGCCGCTGAAGAAAGAGGAGTGTCTTCTGGCAGGACTTTTAGACGGAACTACCCCGCATTTGTGTATTGTAAGGGAGAAAATTCCGGGAAACTTCCACCAGTTAGTCCGACTACAAGCAAGATGGTGACCATCACAAATGCCATGGAGTCTCCGTTTTTTGAAATAGTGTCTATAACAAAGCCTCACTATAAAGTCTATAATAGAACCTCAGCTCTAATGTTCACCAAGTGGCGTACGTTGCCATTAAGTCTCGAGTCCGGCAACATGGATTGTAGAGGCAGGGCGTTAGTTAATTAGCTGGATATTGAATTTGTAAGCATCTGCTTTCAGAGGCCTGAAGGACCGAGTGTCTAGCGCTCGGTGCTACAGGTTTCGGGTTCGAATCCCGGTGGTGATATGGTTGTTTGTATGGGTTTGGAATCCACTTTCAGCCGTAGGTCCTGATCTCATATGACCATAGAGTTTCACAGAGCCCAATTAGACTTCACACCCACGTTATTCCCAAATTTTAAAGGAGCAACTCAGCTCCAGTCACAGTGATTTAGTGTGGTTTACTACTAATAATAGTAGTAGTAGCATCTGCTCTCGGTAAAATGCATTGCTTAAAACAAATAATTGATGTTGAGATTTTAGATAAGTATCGAGGACGAACAGGTTTTAATAATTGCGTTGCGTTTGCGTTTAAGATGCGCTATCCACAGACGTAGTAATCTATGGGAAAATGTCACTCATAAAAACATTTCATTTCATTAATTATCAGTAAGGAATGAATGGTAAGGTGATTTCTTTGTAAGAAAAATATATTCCAATTATCTTCTTTAACAGACAGCAATGCTGATGAGAAGCATATAGTCTACAAGGCCATTAATGAGGGACTGTGTTATCCTGTTCCATTCCTCTAGAAGAGCTCTTCTCGGCTATTGAACCGTTTGTGAATGCAATTGGAGACCAGAAACTCGCTTTCCTAGAATGTCTCAAACATAGTATATTGGGTTCAGGTGCAGAGAATATAATGGCCAAAACCATTCATATGATTCCTTCATCGTTAAGTAAGTCATTCACTAGGAGAGTACAATGTGACTTGGACTCACCATTCATTAAATTAATCAACGATTTCTGCTGCTAAAGACCTACCTCTGTATATCGATGAAACTTTAGAGATGCACTTCTAATGATGTAGTACGTTCAGCAATTTATTAAGATACAGGCCCAAACCATCACTCAATACCCACAAAATCGGATAATTTCTTCTACGAATGTATAACTGTTTCGATCCCCAAGTTTCCCTATTCGTTTCCCTATTCTCAGAACGGACTACATAACATGACTTGTCGGAAAATAGAGCATTGATTTCTCATCCAATTAGAAGGAAACAAAATACGGTGAAGAGAACATTCATTTCTCCTTCAATTGAAATGCATTTCTGTCCATTCTTTGGAGGGGTGAGGGATTAGTATGATGGGTTGAAATTAACGGAACATATGCCAAAGACTCCTGAGGTTAAATACCTGCAATGTGGAATCGGTTTCAGACAGTTTGAATTGCAATTCTGATGTCAGTAGCCAAACGAAGGAGTCGGATAGTTATTACATTCCTATTAGGCCTTCGTTACTCATCAACAATCCTGTCTTAATCTTTGGCAGATATTTCCAGTTATCAAAAACATTCCCACATCTTGAAAAGGACTTTTTGTAAAACTCCTGTGTTTTCTTCTGCTCAGACGGTAGAAACCATTTCCTGTCTCGAAATTTGCTAGTAGACAGACAGCTTTGGCTCACAAGGGCTATAGTGCCAGGAAGTGAGTTAGTTAGTTAGAAGCCCACTTTTGATTTAGTGTCAATGGTTGTTATCTAACTTGTAGGATAAAGATCGTTAGATTCATGTTGGGGATATGCATAGGAATAGGAATCATACTTGAAAATTGGAGAACGCTGCTTAAGTTTTCAGGGGTTTTTTTCAATATGAAATGGAAATTATTCCTATAACATTGTCATTAAATATGCCGTTATATATGTGCCTGCGAATTATGCCATTTTAAAAAAGCTGATCCACCGGAATGGTGTTTCAAATTTTAAAAAGAATATATTTTAATGAACTTCTGAGCTCACACATAGAAGAGTAAGCGAAACTAATCTAGAATAGCACAAAAGAAGTATGATAAATATACATTTTCTTTGTTAAACTTTAACTTAAATCCTTTTGTAAACATTCATTACTGAAATATATAATTTTTTTTGTCATTGAATGAAATGGAGAATATAGAAAGAATGGATTGTATAAATTACTTAAGTTAATTTCTAAATTTAAATTTAAATTTTAGTTTTAATTACATTTAAATTTAAAATTAAATTATGAATTTATAAATAATTATATTTATAATTAATTTATTTTTAATTTTAATTAAATTATAAGTGCTTTTATTAAGTATTTTAATTTTTCAATAAATAATTTAATACGTAAACGTATGTTTATTAAATCATTAACTTTATATTCCTTTTCGCATGTACTTTTAAAAAAACGTAATTTTTTAGTGAATAAAATTAAATTGAAAGTTATTAAGATAGAAACATTTATCAAAAAACTAAAGGGCAAATCAAGTTTTTTTACGAGTAGAAAGTAAACGTATATAAACATAAATTAAAACACGGATAAGGAAGTTAAAAATTGTATCAGTTTCCGAATAAAAATTAAATTGACGATTGGTAACAAAATTATATAAATTTAAAAAAAGTTGAAATTAAGTTTTCATTGGAGTAAATTTATTGGAAAATAGAAAACTTAGAGTATATTTGCTGAATTTTTCAATTTTTATATTGGAAGTAACGAAAAAACTCTTTGATTTTTAAAAGTTTAATCCGTCATATTTTGTCTGTGAATTTCAGATTTAAACGCACATCACTAGAGTTAAGTTTACAAATTTACTTCTTAGAATCCTACTTCTCTAGATGAAAATTAAGTTGAGTTAATTTGTGTTGAGATGTGTGTCTAATTGTTTTGCAAATGCTACTTAAAAATATTCAGTATTTTGAAAAAGAAATCAAATTCAATTTTAAGCTGATTAGAAAGCAGTAAAATGTTAAATATGATACTTAATGTAGATATGGCGAAAAAGTATATAAATTTGAAAAAATGTTGAAATTAAATTTTTATTGAAGTAATTTTATGGAGAAACGGAAAACTTAGAACATATTTGTTGAATTTTTCAACTTTTACAATGGTGTTCACAGAAATTCTTTGATTTCTAAAAGTTTAATCATGTCATATATTGTCGGTAAATTTCAGATTTAAGCGCACATCCCTAGAGTTAACTTTATGAATTTTCTTTATAGAATGCGACTTGTCCGGACGAAGATAAAGCTTAAATCTGAACCATATGTTAATATTTTTAAAGTGAGATTCCAGGAAGAGGAAAACACACTTGTTTCAGGATCTTGTGCAGATACAAGATATCGGAAATGTAGATAGATAAAAAACGGGAAAGAATTCTTCTCCCTTGAAAGAAAAAAAAAAGGAAAAGGGTGAAAAGAAAAGAAAGAAGTCGGTCCTGAATCCTGTTCACCCCCCTCCCGACGGCCTGCATTCGACGAGGCAAGCGATCGGTGTAAGGCGATCCCTGATTGGTCGAGAGAGTCGGCGTAGAGCATAACCCGGGACCGAGGGAAGGTTCGATAATCAACGAGCTTCATCATCCTCCGGTTTATCCCTTTTCCTTGGCAACCGCATCATCTGACTTCTCCCGGATTTTTCCCGATTTTGCGAGAGGGAAGAAGGGAAAAAAAACAGGAAAAAAATTTCCTTTCCAGAGGTGGATCGCTTGAGTTAAAGTATTTGGGCTGTTTTTCTTCGGACGTAAGGGGGGGTTGTCCATGCACGAGCGCCCCCACTAGTCGGGCAGACGAATCATGGAAGAGAGAGGGGAGAGGCTGGTAGGTTCTTGCCGGGGAGGTGGACGTTTGTCGCATCGCAGCAGCCACCCTCATCTTGAAGATCGTCGTTCGGGAAGATAAAAGCGGCCTCTCGCCCCCAATTGTCCACTCGGCACTCACGCCCCCATCTGATTATCCCATCGCTTCATTATCCGGTATTTCTCCCGTTTTTTTTCCTAAAAAAAAAAAAAAAAAAAAAAAAATTGTGTAGTGGTCTCCTATCCGCATCGTTCCTCGTCTCTTCACCCATGAGGATCATGGGTCAAATGAGCGATTCGCCACAAACTCACAACACCGATTGAACTCGTCTTCGGAAGATGGACGATTAAGAACGGAAGAAGAAAAAAAAAGTTCTCACCCCCGTCTGAATGGTGACCTCTCCGCTCGATGCCTGCCTCCTCTGGATATCGCCGGACAGTGCCGGACTCTTCACGCATCACTCAACTTTTGGCATATCCGGTAAGTGAAGAAACAATGAACTTTAGTGTCTGCTATGCCAGGAGCTTACTCTAAGAAAAACTGAACAGTATTTGCATCGATTCTTTAAGAACTGATAGGTATCCTAGACGATCAGTTGATTCAATTAGTTCAAGGTTTTGTTGATGAAAGATGAGCACGTGCACTGATAGGAATGTAATTGGGCTAACATAAAAGCATAGCTTAATGAACAACTGAAAAAAGAAAGCAGTCGTTTGATTGAAAGACATTTGAATTTTATTATTATTGCTGTCATGTGTTTTAAAATTATTAGCTATATTCAGTTAAATTATTATGATTCATTTTAAAAATATCTCTGTGAATTCAATTCATAATTGAAGCTACTTTAATTAACATTGGAAACATTTATTGAAAAAACATCACTAATCAGATTATTAAAGACAGCATACAAAAAAATTAGCTATACTCTCTGAAATTATAGAATTACAATGTGATAGTTAAATATGTATTTCATTTATTGAACAGATTAAAAGACATTGAAACTTGCTATTAAAATAGTTTTAAGGCTGCATTAAATGAACTAGTAAATCAAATATTTAAACTTGAAATTTGCTCACCTTAAAAAAATATACTGTTGATTCCAAAATATTTTTCTTTTAAATATTAAACCATCCAAAATGCTCCAAGGTGTAAAAAAAAAGTCAGAAGAAACAATAACATGTGCTGAGACCTGTTCAAAGGATTTTAATACCGATCGGAAATCTATCCATCTGCAAAACTTCAACGTGAACTGAAAACTTTCAAATCTTCAAGGTTTAATAAGAACCAACCCTCAGTTGATGGACTCTGCTCCTTTGTGGCCGTTCTGAACTGTCAAGAAGCAAGGGAAGGAAGAAGCATCTGAAGTTCTAACAGGAGGATTTAGTGTGGCATGTCAGGTTTTCGCGAGCTTCTGTCCCTCTTTTATTCCACGAGCCATGAACTTTAAACACTTACCCTACCTTATTATTGCAGCATTCTTCTGCTATGGCGCACACAAAGGTAAGATTATCGCTTCTTAAACTTAGTCTATCATATTAGTCTTAATAATTTTTATTAATAGTAAAAATTGAAGCACATTTAAAAATAATTTTTCTATCTTTACTGTCCTACATGGAAAGCAAATAATTTTAATTGCAGTTTATTGAAAAGTAAATAATTTTATTTACAGTTAAATTGTTTCTAATTTTAATATATTTTAACTAAAATAAATAAAATAATAAAGTAAATAAATTAAATAAATAATTATAAATGAATGATAAAATTTTTAATGATAATAAATGATAAAACAGCTTTGATATAACAACTATAATTTTTTTTATATTAAATATTCAGACACATTTAACTATATTTCTTACACCTGAACTATTGGATTCTTAATAAAAAATAAATAATTTAAACTTCAATTTTTTTAATGTATATAAAATTGTTTTAAACAAGTGATAAAAAAGTGGAGTAGATATTAAGTTAATTTAATTTTTATATTAATTTAAAATATGTAAGCTGTATTTTAATTATTTTAATTTTATACTTATATCGAAAATATTATGAATAGAAACAAATTTACAAAATTAATATTCACAATTTCATGGTTTCATTGAAATGTAAGGGAATATTGTGGTTAATCTGTGTGAAAAATGGTCATCTATTTAATAAAAATTTTAAAAAAATTATTTAAATTTAATGAAACTTTAAATAAATTTAAAATTTAATTAATAAAATTTTAAATTAAATCTTTTATTTTAATTTTCCGTGATTTAAAAGTAGCAATAATAAGTTTTAAAAAAATATTTCAACTCATTTTTATATTGAAATATTTTTAAAATAATATAATAATTGTATGATTAATTTTAAAAATATGATATCAATAACATAAAACTAGTCGTTGGTTATTCTTAGAAAGTTATAAAAATATACTGAAAATGATAATATATTTATAAAAAAATACATGTACGATATTAACAAATTAGATTTATGATTCCGGTGAAATGGAAGATTTGAAATTATTTTTTTTTTTAATAATCGTCACTTTAGTTAAAATTCAAAGTTCTCCATTTTTGAAATTTTTATGAATATATGACGGATGATAAAAAAAAAATCGATAATATTCAATATGCACTATTCAGTTATTGAAACATTGAACGAATTGCAATATAAAATAAATCCATATATTCAGAATCCTTCGCTGTTGCTTATAAACTGTAGAAAATGAAACTCAGTATTGAAATTTTGTATATGTATAATTTTTTTTAAATGACGAAATTGAACTTGAACAACATATATTTTTAAATATATACAGAACAATTTTACTCTATGTAACTATTAGTGAAAACTAGTATATTACAATATTTTTTTCATTTAATAAAGTATATTTTATGAGTATCCTAACATAAAAAAATAGCAAAAATATAAATTATTTTTAAAAATAATTTTAATTTAAATTAAAGATAATGTTTAAAGATTTTGATTTTTATCATATATTTACAATTATTGAATAAATTTCAAATTATTAATTATAACAACAGCTGTATAATTAAACTTTTATGTTTAGTTCCTTAAAGTCTTAAAAGAATTTAAAACATTGAAAAAGTAATTACTTCTGTAGAAATAATTATATTGATTATTATGAAACATTTATAAGTCCATCATTCAATAAATAAAATTACAATATAAATTATTTTTAAACGTAAAACCAACGATATTTATATTAATATAATTTTAATAAATGCTTCATATAATTAAAAAAATAGTTTTATATTCATTGATTTATTGAAATTGTGAATATAAAAATGACTGTATCTATTTTTAAGAGTAATTCAAATTTGAATGTATTGTAATTTTGAAAAATATTTTTTTAATATCCTCAACAAATATAGACTAATTAATTAATAAGAAGAAATTCATACTTTATTATATAGATTTAGAGAAAATGCAAAAATAAAAATTTAGACGGGCGTGAAAAAATAAAAAACTCTTTCTAAAAAAATACTTTTAAGAATTAAAAAAAAAAATTAGATAAAAGCAGGGAAATTTAAAACCTGTTTCCTAACAGGTTTATTAAACAATATTAACAGAAATTTATACAGAAAATGTTTTGAAGAAAAATAGCTAGAACTAATATTTATACATAGTAAATAAGAAAATGTATATAATTTGTATAGAGAAAGTATATAAATAAAATATTTTAGTTTTGAAACATTATTATTAACAAATTCAATAAACGTAATTTCTCTAAATGAATTAAATAGAATGAAATTTTTAATGATGTTCAATTATTTATATTTAAACAAGTCTTTTACCAAATATATATATATATATATATGCATCAATAAGACAACAAGAACAATTTTACAAAAAAAAAAATTAAATAAATCAGCCACGAAATCGGCAAAAAATCAGCACTGAAATTATAATATAATTAAGAGAGTTTTTCAATGAATACATACCCTCAGGAAATACTCCATGCTATTTCTACTCGTTAGATATTGGATAGAAATAAAAACATGTCTAGCAGCGCATTTCATCTCAAGAAATAATGCGAAATTGCGATTTTGTATCACATTTTCTTATCTTTTGCTTCTTTCTTTTGCCATGCCATTGATATTCAGGAGCATGGAAATTTTTTATACTGAATGGTTATCTTACAACTTATCTATACATATTGATTATACTTTAAGAAAATAGTGACCGAAAACTCCCGCAATCCCTTGTGTGAATTTTGGGGACACCATTTAATTTCTCATCCATTCTTAATTTTTATTTTAATTTGTTTTTTTTTAATTTCCCGCCCTCTCATAAATAAATATATATATATATTATTTCAAATTCAGAAACTTCTAAATGTTCTATAAGCCACTTAAAGTGACACGATATAAAATAAATACTTATCCTTGCTATAAACTATATAAACAGAGGAAAGTGACTGAAATTGTTGAACTTTTTTTTGCGTGGATTTTGCCAAGTATGAGATTTGACGTGTCTTTCTTTGGGCAGCTAATAAAGCACTAAATTTGTTATTTTAAAATATATAACCTTTTATACTTATAAAATTAAAATTTAATGCAGTCTGCATCTAATAAGTTTCTTATAAAAGAATTAATGTTACGTTATTTAATTTTAAGCAGAAATTTTAAAAAATATTACTTTTCTATTAATGGCAATTATAAAAATAAGTATTTGTATTTCTAATGATTTTAAAAATTATATAAAATCACTGAGTATCAAATTTAAAAAAAAAAATTAGTACAATTAGACTAAAATCGTTTTACCTACAATAAAGTAAAAGAATACCAAGATACTTAATCATAAAAAAAGAATTCACCGATATTCATATGTAACTAATTAAGTAATTTTTTTTGCCAAGATTCTAAATTAATTACTATTGTTAAGGTTACATGGTAAGGAAAAAACCATTAAGATATAATGAAAGAGGGGAAACCGAATTTTTAAAATCGATTGTTTATAATCAATCTTTCTTTTCCTTTATTAAAAAGGAAAAATAACGATTTTGAAAGGAAACTTACAAAATCATAAAAATATTTTATTTTAATGATCAAGTACAATTTAAGAAAAGGAAGAAAAAAAATAGAAATAAAAATAAAAATTTTATAACATAAATAATAATCAATCTCAAATAAACAAACTATCATTTGATACAAAAATTATAAGATAATAAAACATTAAAAAAATTATAAAATCATATTTTTAAATTTATAAAAAGTATATAAATATTATAAATTAAAATATATAATTTAATTAAGAACAATTATATAGTTAAAATTATAATTGTTCCAGTTTCAAAATTTATGAAAATTGAATACTTTAATAAAACTCTAAGTTGCTAGGATTCACACAATATTTTTAAAAGCATTTATGTGACATAAAACCTATTATATCATGTGCTTTCAAATTCAAGTTTAAATAATGCACGTACAAAGATATTTACGGAATTATTATTTTTAAATTTGGAATATGAAATATATGATTATAACAAACAATAGTTAAATATATAAAATTAAAAAATAATTTCCATAAGAAAAATTAATTCCTGTATAATTTGAATCAATGTCAAAACATTTAGTAGCATTGGAATAGTTTTAACATCCATGTCCTTTTTTAATAATAAATATCGATTTCTTTGTCTAAGACAACGTGGGAACATTGGTTCGAGATTAGGGCCACAGACACTTTGTCTGTGTAACGTTATGAATGGTCATATCTTTCTGGTTTGTTAAGCTGTTATTTATTTTCACTGGATTTATTTCTTCCATACAAAATATCTTTGCTTATAATATGAATAAATAGAATAAAATTTCTGTTAATGTAACAGGGGGTTTATCATAACACTGTCCAAACATTTAAACAAATATTTCATAGTATTTAATATATCAAAATATTAATTATAATAATAGTTAGAATTATCATCCTAATTCACTTAAATTTCCCAAAAAAAGAAAGCCATAAAGTATTCATCTAACTATGTAAAATCAAAAGTATTATTTTAAATATATATTAGTTTTATTATAGTCAATAATAACATTAAATTAATAATTATTTTAATCTAAAATTAATTATAAATACAGCTACTGAGACCAAGAAAGCTGTTAATTTTAAGTAGTTAAATAAATAAATTATTATTTATTTTAAGTAATTAAAAGTTTGGCACAATTTAATTTATTTAATGCTTTGATTTTTATCATCATATTTAAAAATAAATTTACCTTTTTTAACTCCTTAAATAATTTGTTGTAGCAACTGTTTCAATTTGAAATCTACTAATTAGTAGAAAGATAAATAAAGTAACTTCTGTTTCGTTATAATTTAATAATATATTATTTAAAAATTTATAAAGAGAAAAGATTTTGTTATTTGAGTTCAATTATTGGAACTGAACTAAAAAGTATAATGTATTAAAGAACCACGTAAATTGTATATTTTTCCCAATGCACTTAAAATAATTTACTTTTTTCAAATAATATAATGCTAAAATTTTAACGCATTTATTAAAATATTTACTGTACTATATTTTTATATTAAACTTTAAAAAGAATAATTTCGCTTATTTATATAATTTTTAAGTATATTTTTTCTACTTTTTACATCTCTGAATTGGAAAAGCAATTTTGATTTAATCTAAAATGAATAAATATAAAAAAAATATCAATAAATAATAAAAAAATTAAAAGAAATAATTAAAAGAAATTAAAAATGCATACATCGTAAAATAATTTGTCATATAAAATCCTTTACTACTGCGGTTTCAATAAATTACATAACATATGAAAGAAACATTATTAAATATTCTAATATTCCAACCTTATTTATTAAAAATAACCTCCAATTACACGAACAGATATTGTTTCTAAAAGGTAAAACTTTGTTATTTCGTTCCAGAAAAATTTTTGAAGAATGGGGAATATGAAACTATTTAAATGTTTCCTTTCTTTTGAAAAGAAGCATTAAAATATCTCATATGCCGAATAAATAAGAGAACAATAGAACTTTGTGCAAATTTGCATTTTTCTGAGTGCACAGAAAAATCGTTAAAAATTTCGTCGAAGAATGTGAAATGAAAATAAATATTCGTTTACAGATCAAAGATGTTTTAAATGTTAATTTCGAATAGATTATTCAGCTTAAGGAAATAACTGTGGTTGAATAAAGATACATTTTTTCTTAATCGTTTTGTAAAATTTTTGCAACTGAATATTTATTTTTATTGTGTACAAAAATGTTTTTAAAAATACGGTTTTCTCTAAAGCTTTCATGACTTAACTATGGATAAGGATTATTTAAGGATAAAAAAATAGCTTAATTCATGTAACTAGTATGACTATGAGTATCATATAAGTATCAAAAATATTATAGCTTAATAGATGTAACTTACACGATTTTAATTTTAATAGTCTAAACTATATTTTTCGACTTGATTCTAAATGGATAATTTGATCGGGGATTTGAAACTATTCGGATGATTTGAAATATGATTCATCATCATCATTATCATTGGCGCAAAAACCCCATTGTGGCCAAGCCGTCTACTTACTGGCAGATTTCGAAACAAGAGATATTTTCTTTTTACAAGGCATGGTTGTCTGCCGTACACCTAACTAATAAAATATTTACTGTATTATTCACATATATTAAATTTAAAAAAAATATATTGTTTTATATATAATTTTTTAAGTATATTTTTTCTAATTTTTTAAATCTATTAAGTCGAAAAGCAATTCTTATTTCTGAGTTATGATCTCATTTAACAAAATAAAACAAAAAATTATTTAATTAGTACATTGTGAAATAATTGGGTCATTTGAAATCTATTATTTCTGAGGTTTCAATAAATAACATAACATATGAAAGAAACATTATTAAATAATCCAATATTTCATCCTTATTGAATAAAAACAACCTCCAATTACACGAGCAGATATTATTTCTGAAAGGTAAAACTTTGTTATTTCGTTCCAGAAAAAATGTCGAAGAATGAGGAATATCAAACTATTTAAATGTTTCCTTTCTTTCGAAAACAAGCATTAAAATATCTCATATGCCGAATAAATAAGAAAACAATAGAACGTTCTGAAAATTAGCATTTTTCTGAATGCACAGAAAAATCGTTAAAAATTTCTTCGAAGAATGTGAAATGAAAATAAATATTCATTTACGGTGCAAAAATGCTTTAAATGTTAATTTCGAATAGATTATTCAGCTTAAGGAAATAATTGTGTTTGAATAAAGATACATTTTTTCTTAATTGTTTTGTAAAATTTTTGCAACCTGGAGAGTTGTGTTTATTATGCACAAAAACTGTTTAAAAATAAGGTTTTCACTTGAGATTTCCTGCCTAAAAAAGGGTAAGGATTCTTTAACGATAAAAAAAATAGTTTAACATGATTTGAATGTGACTAGGGAATTAAAAATTTTTTTAAGAACTCAATAAAAAATTTTAATCTAGAACACTCATTTATTTTTACAATTCATTAAATGTATATAGTTTCGAAAACTATAGTAAGCGAGAGAGAAAGTAGATAAATCTATTTTTTTTTAGTTATACTTAGGATTAATGAATATTTTTTGTATTAAAACATTTTTAAACAGAAGTAATAAAATTGAAAAGGATTTTTTTCCTTTCTAATAGCAATTGTTTTGATGTTCTTTTATCAGCTTATTTTCCACTAAATTCTAGTTTTTATTAAAGCTCCATTAATATACTTTTATATATAAAACAATCAGTAACATACAGTAAATTTTTTTTAGTGCAGTAAATATTTTAAATTTTAAAATATTTACTGTACTACTTTCTAATATTAAATTTTTAAAAAAATATTGTTTTATATATAATTTTTTAAGTATATTTTTTCTACTTTTTAAATCTCCTAAATCGAAAAGCAATTCTTATTTCTGAGTTTTGATCTCATTTAATAAAAATTAAAAATACCCTCATTGTGAAATAATTGTGTCATTTGAAATCCTTTCCTACTGAGGTTTCAATAAATAACATAACATATGAAAGGAACATTATTAAATACTCTAATATTTCGTCCTTTTTGAATAAAAATAACCTCCAATTACACGACCAGATATAATTTCTGAAAAGTAAAACTTTGTTATTTCGTTCCAGAAAAAATGTCGAAGAATGAGGAATATGAAACTATTTAAATGTTTCCTTTCTTTTTAAAACAAGCATTAAAATATCTCATATGCCGAATAAATAAGAGAACAATAGAAGGTTGTGCAAATTTGCATTTTTCTGAGTGCACAGAAAAATCGTTAAAAATTTCTTCTAGTGCGAGAAATGAAAATGAATATTCATTTACGGAGCAAAAATGTTTTAAATGTTAATTTCGAACAGATTATCCAGCTTAGGGAAATAATTGTGTTTGAATAAAGATACATTTTTTCTTAATTGTTTTGTAAAATTTTTGCAATCCGGAGAGTTGTGTTTATTGTACAAAAAAATGTTTAAAAAATACTGCTTTCATTATAAAAAGTATAAACAGTTTTCATGTATAAAAAAAAGTTAAGGATCATTTAAGAAAAAAAAATTAATTAATAGACGTAACTAATTAGACGTAACTTGAATATGAAATTACGATCAAAAAATATTCTAGAATATGAATATGAAAATAATTTAAGTATCAAAAATATTAGCTTAATAAATGTAACTTACATGATTATGAAAATCATTTAAGCATCAAAATTATTATAGCTTAATAGATGTAATTTATATGATTATAAGGATAAGTATCAAAAAATATTATAGCTTAATAGAAGTCACTTACATGATTTAAATTTTAGTAGCCGATACTATGTTTTTCGACTTTATTCGAAATGGATAATTTGAGCAGTGATTCGAAATGATTCGGATGATTTGAAATGTGATTCATCTTCATCATCATCACTGTCGCAACAGCTCCATTGTGGGCCAAGGTCGTCTAATTACTGGCAGATTTCGAGATAGGAGATGTTTCCATTTTACGGGTTAGGGTTGTCATTCGTACGCCCAACAGCCCTATTAGACCGGGACCTACTGTTTAAAGTGGATTCCAAACCACTACAAACATCCATGACATCCATCCTTGATTGAACCCGTAACCTGCCACCGAGCACCAGATGAAATGTTAGTAGAGAATTTAAATTACATAAAAACTCAATAAAATTTTTATCTAAAACATTAATTTTATTTTTACAATTCATTAAAATTATATATAGTTTCGAAAACTATGAAAAGTTAGAGATAAATTAGATAAATTAAATTTTTTTAGTAACACTAAGGATTTTTGAAATTTTTTTTTTGTCTTAAAATTAAAACTGTTTTTAAACAAAAAAGAATTAGTAGAGGTAATAAAATTGAAAAATATTTTTTTTTCCTTTTTCATAGTAGATTTTTGAAGCTCTTTTATCAGCTTAAATTTCTTTTATAAACTTTTTTATAGACTTTTTATAAACAAAACAAACAGTAACATAGAGTAAACATTTTTAGTACAATAAATATTTTAAATTTAAAAAAAAATTATTATACTCTTTTCTTTAAAAAACAAGCATTAAAATATCTCATATGCTGAATAAATAAGAGAACAATAGAAAGTTGTGAAAATTTGCATTTTTCTGAGTGCAGAGAAAAATCTTGAAAAATTTCTTCTAGTGCGAGAAATTAAAATACATATTCATTTACGGAGCAAAAATGTTTTAAATGTTAATTTCGAATAGATTATTCAGCTTAAGGAAATAAGTGTGTTTGAATAAAGATACATTTTCTCTTAATTGTTTTGTAAAAATTTTGCAACTTGGAGGGTTGTGTTTATTGTGTACGAAAATTGTTTAAAAAATACGGTTTACACTGGAGGTTTCATGTCTGAAAAAAGAATAAATGTCATTTAAGAATAAAAAAATAGCTTAATAAATGTGACTTACATGATTTTGATTTTAATAGTCTAAACTATATTTTTCAGCTTGATTCGAAATGGATAATTTAATCGACGATTCGAAAGGATAAGGATCATTTAAGGATAAGAAAAATTAGCTTAATAGATTTAGCTTATATGATTATGAGGATCATTTAAGTAACAAAAATATTATAGCTTAATATATATGATTTACACGATTTTAGTTTTAGTAGCCTAAACTATATTTTTCAGCTTGATTCGAAATGGATAATTTGATTAGTGATTCGAAATGATTCGCATGATTTGAAATGTGATTTATCATCATCATCATCATCATCATTGTCGCAGCAGCCCCATTGTGGGCCAAGGCCGTCTACTACAGACAAATTTCGAGACATGAGATTTTTCTTTTTTACGGTGTAGGGTTGTCGGCAGTATAGCTAACACTAAAAAGTAATATTAGACAGGGACCTACTGTTTAAAATGGATTCCGAAAACCTGTGGCACCGAGCTCCAGATGAAATGTGACTAAGGAATTTAAATTTCTTAAAAACTCAATAAAAATTTTAATCTAAAACATTCATTTTAAATTTTAAAATTCATCAAATGTGTATAGTTTCGAAGAGTATAAAAAGCTAGAGTGAAAGTAGATAAATTAAATTTTTTTTTATTTACACTTAAGATAATTGAATTGACAGACCCTTAAAACAAACTTATAAACTCCTTTCAACTGAAAGGAGTTTATAAGTTTGTTTTAAGGGTCATCCATTCCAATGATCTTGCCACTTGCAGTTTTTACAGCAAATTTCCGATTCTCTGCAGAACATGATTTTCTTAATAAACACTTCATTGGTGTAGCTACTAATGATGTCTGTCCTCTGTGCTCTTCGGGTGTAGCATGGACTTTCTACATTTGACAACATGCCCTGCACTTGATTTTATAACTTTTAATTCAGGCAACTTTACCAAGGCTAAATTTTATTGGACTGCTAGAGTTCTTATGGAGGATATCGCTACAGTTTGATGTAGGAAAAAAAATAATGCTGATTTTTTGGTCTTAAAACAGATTTAAGCAGAAGTTATAAAATTGAAAAATAATTACTAATAGCAGTTCTTGTGAAGTTTTTTATCCGCTGAAATTTTCTATTAAATTCTATTTTTTATTTATAGCTCCATGAAAAGACTTTTATAAACAAAACAAAACAAACAACAACAAAAAAAAAAAAAAAAAAAAAAAAAACTCTAAAAAATATTAAAAAAATGGCTTTATAAAAAAAGTGTCTCTCGATATTTTATCACTATTTCCAACCTTTCAAATAAGAAATATCTTTTCGTTCAAACATTCTTTTTTTTTTTTTTCTTCTTCCAAAAAAGAACTTGCCAAAAATTTGGACTTTTCTCAAAACATTTCCCAATACGATGCGGTCAACGAAATACAACAGAAATACATTTCAACCGGAAAATATATACATATATATACACAGACCACTCTATATGTGCCGACCGCAAGGAAAGAAAAAAAAAGAATGGATAAATATCTATATATAAAAAAGTGCCCGATGAAAAATGTTGAGAGGTAAAGAAATGGCTGGAAAAAATAAAACGGAAATAAAAAAACATTCTCTTCTCAAAAGAAAATACTAAAGAGGTGAGTGGTGACTGCTATTTGCTGAAAGACCAGTGCGTGCTTATGGGCCAGTACGAGGAAGACTGCCATGTCCATTACTTATCAGTAACTGGAATTTTTGATTTCGGCCTTCAACTTCGCCATAACAGCTTATGTGTTGTGACGCTTTGAAATTCCAGAGGGTATACAATTCTATTTTTACAAGAGCTTTTTTAAGAGCGATTTTGATTTAATACGAATTAGGAAAAAAAAATAATTCTTGTTAAAAAAGTTCTTGTAAGAACAGAATTGAATGCACTCTGGAATTTCAAAGCGTCACAATGCAGAAAAAAAATGTGGAGGTAGTGTGTGGTACTCGTGTCCGTAGAATTTCTTCAAGCTACACGTCCCCACCCACACGTCCAAGCCTGTAGTGTTAAATGAATAATAGAGGTGCAGCCCTTGCTTATGACATAAATATGTCTCTGTATTGTCAGCTGCATTACAGCAACAACAGAAAACAAATTAATTCTCTTTTTATATGACTTATTTTGATTTAATGGGATCAGCCCAAATTCTGAGTAGAACATTTGATTTACTTTCATTTTTTATAACTGTCACTTTGTATATGAGGAATGTAATGCAATTTCCAATTTGTAAAAGTTGCCCGAATTCTATAACCTCAATATTTAATTTTTCTGCTTTTTTTGAATTTTGAGTTTGATGTTTAATGTGAAAAATACCTTGTTTATGTATATAAATCTTTATTTTATTAATTATAACTGAAATATTTTTCGGTAGCCTTTATATAACGTCACATAATTCACCTATAACGAAACTGATTTTTTTGGATATTAAGGTTCATATTTTAGATCGCCTTACAACTGGAAAATGTGCGACCTCTGTAGGAAAGCATTTTGGTCAAGGGTCCCGAATTTAAATTCTTTTCATTGACAATGCATCAGACAAACCAGTCTTAGGACATCCAAACGTACAATTTTGTTTTTTTGCTGCCTAAAACTACATCCTTGATACAACCGTTAATTTAATGCATAATTGCGACATTTAAAACATACTTAGTAAAGCGAGCATTTTAATACATTTTGAACAAACATATTGATGAATCATTAACAGTCATTGATGTGTGGAAGAAACTTTAAATTAGGGATTGTATCAATCAAATTGAACTAGTGTCAGCTTAATTATGATCATTAACTTTGAATACACGTTGGAAAGCTGTTTGGCCAAAATGTATAAAAAACAAAGATCTCATCCTTCGAATTACGACAAAAGTTTGTGTTGATCAATAAGTGAACTGGTTTTTTTTTTTTTTTTAAAATGACGATTTACTTTGTATCATCCACGTGCAATCTTTGTTAAATAAAATGTTTAAGATCCTAATGTGAAAACTCATGGTTTATTGCATTATGTTTGCTGATATCTTAGGAATGTAATCAATCTTCTATTTTTCCATTCATGCAATATATTTTTACACGAATTTTTTTTTATACGTACTCTTCTGAGCGTATCTGTCCTGTAAAAACAGAATTATGTGTATTGTTGTTTTCAGTGTACTTTAGGGCTTCAGAAAATCGTTAGATAGAGGAGTTGCTGAAGATCTTGCAAAATTTTATATTATATACGCTGCTGTTAAAAAAAAGTTGTGATTCTGATTTGTGACGATTTGCAGTTCTGAGAAAATTACTTCTCTTTAAAGCTGTTTGGTGGCTGAATATCCTTAAATCAAGAAGTTGCCTTAAATTTATCAAATTTTAATATCTTACATATATTGTTCTTGAGAGGAGATGAGGTAATAGAAATTTGCAATAAAGAAAATAAAAGAAAAAAATATTTTCCTACAAGATAAATGCAGTCGAATTAAATTTTGATTCAGTTAAATTAGCGTTATCGAACCAAGTAATAAAAATTGTGTTAAATAATAAATTAATTCATTTTCTAAATTTCTGAATTTTTTTAAATTTTTAGTTTAAACTTATTTACTATTTGTATAACTTTCATTTAAAATGTTTTACAGTAGTAATAAAAATGTTTAGTTTTTGAAATCAATTATTATTAGTATTGAAAAAAAATGTTCAAATAATTTTAAAATTTGAATCATTTATAGAACAAAATTGATTACTAAATTTCCTAAAGTTTGAAACTGGTGAATTTCATAGATAATATATAGATTTGATAGATAATATTAATATTTAAACAAAGTAACTAAAGGATGTTGGGAAAGGGTTTTAATGTCTTATCAACAAACGATGTATTTTATTAGGAAGAACTAGATTAGGAATGAAGTAGCTCTCAGATATAGAAGATAATTTGCCAATCTTCAGTAATTAAATTATTTAGAATTTGTTTTTATTATCATTTAAAAACATTTCTTCAAGAAAAGTTCTACTGATTTAAAAATTTAGAGAAATTCCATTTCTAAAATCTATTTTAGGAGATTTAGTTTCCATTTCTTTTTTGTATGTTTTTATTCTAATGCAGTTTTCAATATTAAATTTAGTATACAATTCGACCATTTTCAAATTATTGGCATCGAAAAAGAAATTACAATTATATAAATAAAAAAGGTGAATCAGAAAAATGTAAATTTGGATAATAAAATTATTAAAAAAAATGTTAGAAATAAAGGTTTTTATAGAAAGAAAACTTTAAAACATATTTCAGTATTTTTATGATTTCAAATTAGCAAAAAGAAATTGATACTCTAGCAATCTACTATGCACTACTTTACTGAATTAAAAATTCGAATAATTAAAAAATTTAAAGAAATTCCATTTTTAAAATCTATTTTAGGAGATTTAGTTTCCATTTATTTTCTTATATTTTTATTTTAAGGCCATTTTCAATATTAAATTTATTGCACCATTCGACCATTTTCAAATTATTGGCATCGAAAAAGATATTAAAATTCCATAAATAGAAAAGACAAATCAGAAAATTGTGAATTTTGATAATTAAATAAATTTAAAAAACAACAACTAGTGATAAAGATTCTTATAAAAAAAAAACTTTAAAATATATTTTAGTATTTTAAGAATTTTAATAGCAAAATGCCCTAAGGTATTAATTGTCACAACATTATATGTATAAGTTCCATCTAAAAATAACTTCACTTGATATTTTTTTTTCTTTTGAAAATTATTCTTTCTTTAAAATAAATTATTTTCCAGAATTCCGATTAAAAAAATCATCAAGCAGATATTGAAAAATCACTAAAAAAGAGTTTTTGGAAGCCTGAAATAATTTCTTAGAAATGAAAATGAAGAAAATAATAAAATATGCAACGAAAGAAAATGATATAAAAATACTGGGAGCATTTTTACTGAATATAAGCGCATGTGAATGAATAAGAAACAGCAAAAGACAGGAAATAGAAATTTCTAATATTCTAAAGTGTTGGTAATAAAACGTCGAGAGAATGTTAAATATTTATGGAGATCAGTGATTTTTGGATATTGACTCCTTTTTTACACTTCACTAGTTTTAAAAATTTAATACTTGAAGAACTGGTAACGTTTTCATCTAGTTTTTATTTTAGTTTTACAAATTTGAAAACTCATATTATTTAGAAAAGACATTTCTAATAATTTAATGTGTTTTCAATAAAATCGTAACGTTGGATTTGAAAAACAAACAAATAATGGTATCATTTCCTGATACTATTGCGAAAACTTACTTGTATTTCACTTGAACATCAAAAAATTTTTCATAATTGAGAATTCCGAAGACATTCTTGATAATTTTTATTTTATATTGAATTTTAATACTACATAAAATTTCTTTTCTTTAAAATAATTAATATTAATAAAAAAAATAACATAACAAAGAGAAACGATATTAAACCTTTTTTTTACAGCAATACATAATTTTATCTACTTGAGAATGAAACTTTTGCTGTATTTCTAAGAATTTCAACAATTTGAAGAATTATAAACGTTAAATATTTGGAATCTCTAGGAATGGTAGGAAAAATAAAATGAAATAATGGTATCATTTCCTGACACTAATGCAAAAACTATATATATATATATATATATTTCACCTGAATACACAAAAAAATGGTTCATAATGAAGAACTCTGAATACATTCTTAATCATAATTCTTATTTTATATTGAATTTTAATACCCAAAATAAAAAGTATTATTTTTTTAAAAAATATTTATTAATTAGAAATAAATAAAATGAAATTTATGAAATTAAAAAAAAAAGACGTTGAAATTGTTTTACTGCAATACATAATTAAGCTAACTTCAGTAAGAAATTTTATTTCTAAGAATTACAATAATTTGAAAAATTTCAAACGTTAAATATTTGGAATCTACAGGAATGATAGAAAAATTAAAATAATATTTTGAGTTCTTAAATAATGTTTTCTCCATCATGTATAGTAAGTTTTGAAATCAAAGCTTCACTATTTGGAATTTTATAATGAAGTCGAACATAGATACATATTAAAAGGCGTATTTGACCTTGACCTAAATTTTAATAACTAGAATGAATATTTTATCGTATATATAATATAATCTACAAGAGAAAAACCTTCAATGAAAAAATTATCGAAAGACATAAAATTTGTCAAATAAGAAGAGACTGTCTATAAAAAAAAAATTTAAGGGACTAAGTTGAGTTCTCTAACTTGAAAGTTTTGTATTTAGGAAATATTGATTCATTTTTCCGAGTTCAAAATTCAAAATTCCCTTTGTTAAAATTTGATTTCTTCTATAATTTTGAGCAATAAAGTTAATTTCAATTAAAATTTATTTAACATACTATCTCAAATTTCCCTTATTAATAATAAAATTAAGCACAAGGTACTACATTTTAGAAAATGTTTTTAGCTATTTAGCAAATATAATATTCTATGCCACTATTATTGTTGAATGTCCTTAAAAATTATTATGGCCTACATTAAAACGTTATTATATTCTTTTGATGAAGTTTCGATTGCTTGATATTAATTTCATTGTTTTTATCAAATGGGAACTTCCTAGTTAGAGATCCGTGGCGTCTCAAAACACAAGTTATAAAATAAGCAAGTAAAGCATAAGTCAGTATTTAAAACATATTAATCTCCTCGTTCAACACGAGAAAATTTCATTTCAAAAACTTATATTTTAAATAATTTCTAATTATAAAGTGATTTTCTTCCTATATGTTTCAAAACTGGCATGAAAATTGCTAAATATAACGATTAACCCACATCAAATAACGTGCTCTGTAATTCATATTGAATTGTCTGGCTTTCAAAACATAAACAGATTATTGTTTCAATATCCTCAACATAGTGTTTAAGGATTAGTTTATGTTTATAACAGTTAATTTAACTATCACTTCTCTGTCTGAAATTGGCAGAACTCCCTTTCAATATTTGAAAAAAATGTTTCTTCGTAAAGTTATAGAGTTATTAAATTTTGTTATATTCCTGTCGCTATTAAATTTGACATTTTTTGTGGGAATTCTGCACTTTAGTGTTCCGATTTCGTCAAGTCACTTTTCTGCACAAAATAGAATGTCCAAACTCAAAGTATTTTATTTTCTCAGCTGTCATTTGGTTTGTTTAAAACGGTATTTATAATATGTACAAAGAATATTAATAAAAACCACAAGATTGCCTATAAAAAAATGATAAGATTTTGTATTCAAAGATCAAAATAATAAATTTAACAGTATAAAAAGTAACATTTTAGATAATAAATTAAAAGTTTGCATTTCAAACAGTTAATTTTAATAGCATAATATTTCAAAATAAGATTAAATATTTAATAAGATTAAATATACATATTAACCCCTTAACTGCCGCCGGCGTATATATACGCCTCTCTCAACCGATGCGTTCCCTGCCGCCGGCGTATATATACGCCTTTCCGAAGTACGATCCTTTGCATTGCGCTGCTATAAAGAAAACTGCTCCCACGGTCTTGGAATGCCACAAAATGACCTTGACAATGTTGGAAACGGATTTTATTATTTCAGAGAAAAGGGACAGGGTATTGGTAAAGGGGATGTTTCTGAAACGGTGAGTCATAGCTGTGCAGTGTTTGTTTCTGTTTGAGTAGGTCGTGCTTTTTTTATTCTTCTTTTGCTTCCGTTTCGTCGTGAACCCAGCTATCAATGCAATGAATGTCATTTTGGTTTATGTGACTTGGCTTATAAAAAACAATAAAGAATTCTTGTTTTAGGAAATATCACACAGCAGATAAGTTCTAACATCTGTATTCTTACCCTGTTATTCTATACTTTAAATTTAGAATTTTTTTTTTTTTTTACATTTTATATTTTCTGTGAAAGTAAAAGGTTTTATGTTGCAAAACGCACCTCTTTTTTTCCTCCAATACGCCGCATAACTACGCGCGCCTGTTTGAAAAACGGTGGCACTGGGGAGCGCATCTCCTAAGTTTTCCTCGGCAGGTAAGGGGTTAAAGATTGTTATTTAGCATATTCAGTAAATTTTTTATTAAAATATCATGATTAGTTAAAATTTTTAGTTAGTTCATATTATCAACAGCAGATTTAAAGATTTATTTTCATTTTTATTGTAATAACGGGCCAGACAACAAGTATTGTTCTTCTATATAGCCTCATTATATATTTACATATCCCCCTCACATATTTAATCTAATAAATCCAATAGTAATCCCATAATATGAAAGGAAATTATATTGCTAATCTGAATTATGATTACTATATGTGAAGGATTTAAATATCATGACTGTTATCATATGAGGTTCATTTCCTCAGAGATATCATAATAATTTACCGTAGAGTAGTGTAATATTTTAAATGATTTTACGAAATAAAATTTAAAAATATCAGTGGTTCAATGGAATTTAAAAAATATTATATTCTCATTATAACCTGGATTAATAGTCTCCAAAAATATGCCTTTTAAAAGTCTCATCATAAAAATCCTTTTAAATTTTAGAAATATATTAACAATTTCTTTTTAAAAAATACGATGAATAATAATAATAATAATAATAAATAAATTTAAAGTAATATGTTTTTGTTATAAAATTAGGAACCCTTTTAAATGAGTTAAGTGGAATATATATAGATTATTTAGATAATGGATAAGGTTAAGTTTATAATATACATAATTTTTTTCTTAGTCTCCAGTAATTTGTTAAGTCAAGAAAAAATACCTACAAATATATTTTTTCTTGAAATTTAATTTTTAATATCTGTATAATAATACTCATTGTATTAAAACAAATTACAATTTTAATAATTTCTAAATTTATGCAAGATATATTATATTCTGTAGAATTTAAAATTGTATTTTGTATCATAGATGAAGTTATATACTGTAGTAAATAAGTACTCAGTTCAAAATCCAGATACATCATTAAAATTATAATTGCAATTAAATTAAAAATGAGCACATTTTTACCTTCTTCTTAAGAAAATATTAACAAATTAATTTGAAATAACCTTTTCTTTGTTTAAAAAAATAAACTTGCAAATTAGAACTCTTTTTCATTATTTTTTTAACCATTTTATTTAATTAGAAATTATGTACTAGGTAAAATGTGATCATTTTGCACAACAAAAATAACTTATAAGAGAAATACATTAGATAAGTATTATGATATAAGTAGCAAATCTCAGATAATTATTGTGATATAACACTTATCTAATGTATTCTCTATACGCAAATTACATAACAAAACCATCATAGTGTTCGCAATACAAAAACCATGAAGTACCTCACATTCATACCTCTAAAAACAGAAAGAAGTTGTTGAAAGAAACAATGAAATTGTGGAACTGTTGAACGAATTGTTGTGATTGAAATTGTTTCAACAAACTGAACATTTAGACAAATACAGATACAAAAAAGGGTGAATGGCTAGTTTTACATTGTCAGATAAAAAAATACAAATATTTATATACAACACACAATAACGAGGCGTGAATTGTCGTACTAGGATCATTTTTGTACACTAGGGATAATTTGACCTGGATCTTATTTACAGTCGATTCTGAATCACTAACAAGCATTCAGGCGATCACTAGATTTTGAGCCTGAAGACTGTGGTACCACAGATCAGAGCTCTCAGAGATCAGATGGCCATTAGGCCGTAACAGGGAGGGAAATATGACGTGAAGCATGTTGTCCTGGAAAACAATATAATCCAAAAATAGTTAAATATAAGATTCTGAAGATAGCTTTATCAAGGAATACGTATCCTCTTGTTACTATAAGCCATGTTATTTCTATTCTCTAGATGAGTGGTTCTAAGTCGAAAATATATCTAGTTACTTTTCTGGCAAAAGTGTTTACTTTTTCATACTTGCTATATATATATATATATTATAAAGTTATAAAGAAGTAAAATTTTCTATGAAATTTAGTTAAAAAATTAAATTGTATTATAAGACTATAGATATATAAAAGATAATACATTAAAAGGAACTTGCTTCATACATTAGACTCAAAGCCATTACCTTAAATAAGAAAATTATATACGAATAAAATATAAAGTAATGCATTAGAATTAAATTAGCCACGAATTTGAAAGTTTACACAACATCTAAATATAATTTTATGGATGGAAATGGCTTTGGCTTCACGCCAGAAGAAATGCAGAGGAATAGCTAACTCGTTTCTTTAAATTAATTTAATTTTTTCTTCACGAAAGTAAAGATCATTAATACAAATGAAAAGGTCCTGGTGGGTGAAATATCTAATTATGCAAGTTTTTATTTTATTTCTTTTTAATTTGCATTAATTAAAAGACTATTAAGTATTGAAGGTATAGAAAAAAGTATTTGTTTTTTTACTTATTTGTCTATTTCTTTCTTTGTTTTATTACATCTATTTACGATTCAATGGTAAAAAAGGGATAAAATAAGTCCTTAAATTATTTTCTTTGTTAATTATTAAGAGTTTTCAGTTTTAAAAATATTAATTTTTATTAATTATTTGTAATGAAATGAAAATCTGTAAATAATTTGAAACCCCTGTTTTAAATTTAACTATAAATTAGTAAATAAGATAAAAACTATTGGACTTTACTAGGTATATGAAGTGATACTCCATATAAAATGTAAAAAAGAAATTCAAAAGAATCATATTAGTTTGTATATCAAAGAATATTATGTGTATTAGAAAAATCTCATAAGAATCCTATTTGATTTCATAAGAAAATAAGAAAAGAATCATATTTGATCTCAAAAGAAAATAAAAAAAAGAATCTCATTTGTATTAGAAAATAAAAACATTATTTAAAAAATTCTTGTATAAAAATATGAGGAATAAATTGCATTTATTTAACTTTCACAACCAAAATCATTATAACTTTGAAGAAAATTATATCTATTAGACCTAAAATAATTTTTTAAATAGTCAGAATAGTATTTTATATTTAATTGTATTGATAAATAATGAATAATAGCTAACAGTTATTTGCTTTGTTAATTATTAATAGTTTTCAGTTTTAAAAATATTAATTTTTATTAATTTTTTTATAATGAAATGAAAATTTGTAAATAATTTGAAAACCTTGGTTTAAATTTAACTATAAATTAGTAAATACGATAAAAACTAACTCATTGTATGTAACTCATAACTAAATGTATTTTTAAAATAAAAATTGATGTAAAAATGCAAAAAAATCAGTCTATTTCTATATTTTTAACATTTATAGTTGTAGAAAACATGTATTAAGAATTAATTTTCATGGTTATTATTTCTCATTGAATACTTGATTAATTATTTAAAAGAACATGTATTCAATCATGAAAATTCGTAAGAAACTCTTAAAACATTTTTGTCGCTTTATAAATATCTGTTTCCACCGGGTACTATAATGTCAAGTCATAAAGAGTCAGTCAATCAAAATCCTGAGTAAACAGGAAATCAAGCTTCCGTTTTGCTTGTGTTCTCTAAGATATCTGTTTACAGTGGAAAACGACTTTCATATTGAATCTTTTTTACTAGTACACTAGAAGTCAATATGGCCCCAACATTCAAATTATCGACTTGCTTATAGTAAGCTTATAAAATATGAAATTGTAATAAATATTATATTTTTTTCAACTTGAAAGCCTTATATCGAAAACAAACTTCATCTTGTTCAAACAGTCATCATTTCAAATAAATTTAAAAAAAAGATTTATCTTTCTATGTATCCTGACAATGCAACGTAGCAACAAGCCATTTTCTCATATAGATAACAAAACGCAACAATAATGTTTTCCTTCTTAACATTTCGAACGTGTAAATTCAGTGAATATCATGAAATTTACAAAAAAAATCAATAAAAAGTATTTCAAATTCATTAAAAAATCTTTTAAAAAAATATAAAAAGTTGAAATAGTCAAATAAAGAATCAATCGAATATATTTAATTAATCAAGTATGGAATTAATCGAATGAATATTTCAATAGATTTTAAAAAAAGATTTGTCTTTCAACGTATACTGACAACGCAACATTGCAACAAGTCATCTTCTAATCTAGTTGGATTTAGATAACAAAATGCAATAAGAATGTTTTCCTTCTTAACATTTCGAGTGTATAAATTCAATGAATATCATGAGATTTACAAAAATTTAAAATTCATTAAAAACACTTAAAACCATCAAAAATTTTGTCATGCATAACTTCAAATTTCTATTCGATTTCAATAGAATTTTAAAAGATTTATCTTTCAACGTATACTGACAACGCAACATTGCAACAAGTCATCTTCTAATCTAGTTGGATTTAGATAACAAAATGCAATAAGAATGTTTTTCCTTCTTAACATTTTCAATAAATTCAATGTATTTTCATGTAACTTCAATTCGATTTCAATAGAATTTTAAAAGATTTATCTTTCAACGTATACTGACAACGCAACATTGCAACAAGTCATCTTCTAATCTAGTTGGATTTAGATAACAAAATGCAATAAGAATGTTTTCCTTCTTAACATTTCGAGTGTATAAATTCAATGAATATCATGAGATTTACAAAAATTTAAAATTCATTAAAAACACTTAAAACCATCAAAAATTTTGTCATGCTTAACTTCACATTTCTATTCGATTTCAATAGAATTTTAAAAGATTTATCTTTCAACGTATACTGACAATGCAACATTGCAACATGCCATCTTCTCATCTAATTGGATTTACATAAAAAAATGCAACAATAATATTTTTCTTATTAACATTTCAAACATGTAAATTCAGTAAAAATTATGAGATTTACAAAAAGAAATATTTAAATTCATAAAAATATATAAAAAATATTTTAAATTCATTAAAAACACTTTTAAAACCGTCAAAAAATTGGTAATGATTAACTTTCTATTTCAACAGGGTTCATGGAGCTCTATTTTTTAATTTACAAATACAATTTGTAAATTAAACTTAAACAATTTGTAAATTATTTCTTTCTTCTGATCTAGTCGCATTTAGATAAAAAAAAAAATGCAACAAGGTTTTTTTTTTTTAACATTTAGAATGTGCTAATGCAGTGAAGATCAAGATATTTACAAAAAAAAATAGTTTTAACTCATTAAAGACATAAACCATCAAAACTTTTGCCATGATTAATTTGCTACTTCAACAAGATTTAAGAATATCTATTTTTTAATTTACAAAACAATGCCACATTATAACAACTACACAATTACATAGACATCTACACATCTAGTTTTATTTAAATAACACAATACAGCAAACAATTTTTTTCCTTTTTAATATTTCGAACGTATAAATTCAATGATTATCATGTGATATGCAATACAACTTTACATAAAATTAAAGAATAAAAAAAATAACTTACTTAAAGTTTATTGATAACACTTTTCAAATGGAAGATTCTTTAATTTTTTCTACATTGTTGTGTATTTCTTTCTTGTACCTTTTCAGGAATTTAAAGTTTTAAATTCACAAAGAAAAAAGAATGTTGCATTTCTGTTATCATCAACCAAGATCAAATTCCTCCGAAACTTAACCAAATCATTCCGTTTTGCGAGCGCAACAAACAGCATTGTTGACATCCAAACCACGTACTCGTTATTGCGGGAAGCATAATCTCGCTAGTAACCCACGGGAGAGCTATAGTGCCGCCAGGAACAATCGAAACGCGATATATCCTGCAATATTACTCATATGCCACTGACATTATTATGGATCCCGGCATTCCATTATGCGCTTATCGGCTTCCTATGTTCCGCCCGTGAGACACATAATTCGATATATCACATTGAGATCACGTCAAAGTCTGGGACGGATCAATGTATGAAGCAAAGACTTGGCTGGGGACAATGCCATGCCATCGCAGATTCAGAAGCTGGGCTAGGATTTCTCCAATTAAATATTTCTGAAGAGAGGAGGCCCCTTTCACTTTGCATACGCAGTATTCAAATGCTAGATTGGATTCCGGGTGGAACGTTTGATTTTGTACTAGAGAGAGATCTTGGCTTCAGAAAACGTACTAGTTAATGCACGGTTGCCTGCGGTGCTGAGGATGGTTGATTGGACCTCGAGAACATGTAGCTTAAGTTCTAGAAAGTTGAAGGAATTGTTCTATTGGGTTTGTCGAAAAGGATATGGGAAGAAAAAGTTTTTTTCTTAGGTTTATCGTGTTTCAGACTGAGGATTTTATTTGTTTAAGGATTTTTCTAGAATAATAATTCGAAAGAAATCCTCAAAAACCAAGCTTTATTTCGGAATACAGGGAATGGCAAAATATATTTCCTTCAGAAATGCCTAAGCAATATGAGAACCACTCAAACTTTATGCAATTATTAAATGAAATAATAAAAATAAAATAATTATTTAATAGTCATTAAGTCAGTTAAAAACAGTTATATTAGTTAGTTAAAAATAATTATTAAATAGTTACAGCAATTAAAAGTTATTCAGCAATTCTCTCGCCATTTCTTAGAGCTATACTTCAAAAACACATATTTCAGATTGAATTTTTATGTTAGAATATGCACTGGAAAGAGTCTAAAATAATTTAATGCTTTAATTTTTTAAACTATCATAAATGAGTAAAATCTTAATGTTATCGTAAACAAGACAACAAATATTCAAAAATACTTTTTAAGCCTCCAGACTTCCTTACATTAATTTTGTTTAATTTTTAAATAACATTTTAATAACTATAATGTATTTTAACTTATAATTATTTTCATAGTTATTTTTAAAATTCAAGGTTCCAATAGTTTTTGTAGTTTCTGATAAGTGATTTCTCCAAATATATTTTCTATTATATTATAAAAACAGGTTTTTCATAATAAATTGGGACCGTAAGAAAATGTTCTGCATTCACTGAACATTTAGTACATGTTATTGATGAAAATTATAAAAGATTGTTTGGAAATTAGAATCAAAAAAGTTTTCCAAAAAAAAAAATAAATAAATAAATGTTCTATCTGTTATATTTAAAATTCTGAAATTGGTATGAAACTTAAAAATAATTTTAATAACTATAAATGCACAAATAACTAACTTTTTAAAAAATAATTTCTACAAATTGTTATCAAACTGAAAATTATGAATTAACTGATAAATTCTGAGCGCCATTTAAAAATTCAGTAAAAATTTCAAGTCAGTTTTACATGAGATTGAATTAACTGTGTTGTTTATTTGAACCTCTTTTATCATATGTCTTTTATCTCTCAATCAATGTCATATGATTTATTTTATCATATGACATCCTTTCGAAAATTGTTCTTTATGAAATATGAGTTTTTCAATTATAGATTATCTTTGCATTTACAAAAAATTCATTGAATATTTGTATACCCATCGGAAGTGTTTGATAAGAATTAAAATTATTGATAACGCAGTTCCCCTGTTTCATGTAAAATGTTATGTAAAAGTATTTTGAAAAGGGACTTATAAAATATTAGTTACGAAACCTTTAGTACCTTTTATTCATGAACAGTACATAACATTGCATTTTAATCATGAAATAATTTATTGTTATGTTTAAATGATGCCGTAATATGTTAACCTTTTTTTGGATTCAATATTGAATATTCTGACTTCAGTATTCAATCTTCATTACTCAATTTTCAGCATTCAGTGCTCCTTTTTCAGTATTCCATCTGCTGCATTCAATATTCAATCTTCAGCATTCATTATATAATTTTCAGCATACATTATTCAATTTTCAGTATTCAATCTTTATGAATCAAGTTCAGTATTAAATCTTCACTATCCAATCTTTTGTACATAATCATTAGTATTCAATCTTCAATATTCAGTATTTAATAATGAGTATTCAATCAAAGTATTCTCTATGCAAAATGTGCAAATATCTGTCCTATCTCACCAAAATTTCATAAAGATTTAAAAAATACATATTCATGTAGTTTTTTTAAACTAAATGTAATATTATATGTATGGTTATCATGGTAATGCTCGAGTAAATCAAGTTCATGATTATGCTAACAATACAAATACTAGTATTTTCTGGTAATGAACGCTTTATATGCGTGCATTAGTACTGCAAAATATATCATATGCTACATTCCACCAAAGATTTTAACTGACTGAAATAAAAAATAACAGTAAAAAAAATCATTCATCTCAACTGCACATAAGACAAACTTTTGTAATCAAACCTTACCATTTATTCTTCTCTTCTTATAGAAGCTATTATGCACTTATCTGTCCTAGTACAATCAACGAAAATAACCGTGCATTCAACAAACAGCAAAGCATTTACGGTCCTCTATAAACGAAAACCTCATGTATAAATTAAACGGCATTTCCTTTACATGGGGGCAGAAATACTTACCAGAAATTAATGCAGAAAACACTCCGAAGAATCCCCCGGGCCATGCCTGCCATAAACGAAGAAAGCTTCCGGCCAGCGAACACGGTCACTATAAACACCGGAAAAGAGATATCAGGAAAAGGGATATATCGCCAAAGAAACAAAAAATACCATCCATCGTAAACTTAAAGCTTGAAACGGCATCGACGTTTTGTAGTTGTAACGTTCCCCAAGGCGAGGTTAATGCGCGTACGGGCCCTTGGCGCAGAGTCGCCAATGCTAATGATCAGTCGTAAAGAACATCTGTGGTTCTTTCTCTCTGTTATCCGGCCTTAGGATCTATTCCAGAAAACCCGGATCTTGCCGGACTCGGTTAAATGCTTTCCAGCGACGCGCCACGACGGGATATTTCTGTAAAGGAAATCCATCTTCCATTGTTATTGATTCAAAAATGCATTTTTGGCAGCTACGCTTTGAGCCCCCTCGATATCGCCTCGCTCCCGTTTTGGATGCTGCTTTTTTTTTTTTTTTTTTTGGCTTCTTCCCACTCAAAGTAAGATTTAGGAGTTAAGTAGCCTTGTGGGTGGAGGATGCGTGTGGGATAAGCTCGATTTGATTGGATTGTAGCTACTTATGGGTGAAATGCAGGAAGGACAATTGTTATCGACAGTGTAGTTCATTTACTTTTGAAAGATTATTCGCGATAGAAATAATGAATTGGTGTAGTAACCTGCCGTCTTTAATAAATAGATTATGTACGCATGCTTGTATTTTTCTATGGTCCTACTTCTTACCATAATCCCAACGCAATTTTGGAAAAAAAATATAATAAAACACATAATTAATATAAATGACATAATAATGAAGCAAGTAACATCTTAAAATGTTACTTGTAAATAAATTTATACTAAACTATATTCTCTTTTTTTAAAGGAAATTGAAGGAAAAATGTTTTCTATTAGTCAGTTTTATTATTTAAAAGAAAAAGTATTAAATAAGGCAATGAAATAATTTTAATTATTGAGGAAGCAATTTTATTCGCCTTAAAAGATTAAAAAGCAAGATTAGTAAAAGCAGGAGTATATTTTTTTAAT
The DNA here is from genome assembly GCA_021605075.1 of Caerostris darwini. Taxonomy (NCBI): domain Eukaryota; kingdom Metazoa; phylum Arthropoda; class Arachnida; order Araneae; family Araneidae; genus Caerostris; species Caerostris darwini. Next base: position 544,691 of record BPLQ01003448.1, on the reverse strand, counting down.
GTTAGTATACTGATTATAAAGGGTATTCAATATATTTAAATATTGAAAGAAATCATCAGTATGAGATTTTAATTTTGATAAAAATCATCAGTCTGAGATTTAAATAATGAAAGAAATCATCAGTATAAGATTTCAATATTGAAATAAATCTTTAGTGTAATATTTGAGTATTCAAAGAAATCATCAGTATAAGATTTGAATATTCAATGAAATCATCAGTATAAGATTTGAATATTCAATGAAATCATCAGTATAAAATTTTGAACATAGAAAGAAATTACCAATATAAGATTTGAATATTCAAAGAAATCATCAGTATAAGATTAAAATAAGTAAATAAGGCAGTATTTACAATTTCACATAAACTAGTAAAATTATATGCATAGAATACTTTGAAATTATTATTAACATTAAAAAATTATCAAAAATTGGCAAACTTTTAGTTATATTTCAGTAATTCTAAAAAAAATATTTCTAATAAAGGGTAACATAATCTAAAATATTTCACTGCAAAATTTATCTTAATTAAAAGAAAAAAACCCGCTTTCTGACTATTTACTGTAATTCGTTCTTAAAAGTCCATTGGAAAATTACATATTCGGAAAAAAATTATATAATCCTAACAGTCTCAAAATAATATCAAAATAATTTATTTTTACGAACAAAATTTGATCAGGATTATGTAGTTGTTATAGTTTGAAATTTAGTGGTCTATTTGAATAAAGAATATCAAAAAGTAATATTTGTTAGCATTCTTTAAAATATTTTTTAATGTTTCAATGATATGTTGTGTAAAATATACTAGAGAAGAACTATTTATAGGAACACATTTTAACATTAAATATAATTAATTGTGAATGTTTGAATTTAACACTCATAGTGCTTTAAATTATTTACGCCAAACATAAAATTTCACTTTTTCTCTTTAAAAACTTTACATTTATTAATGGATTTATATCCAAAACATATATCCATTTTTTAAACTTGTTATTAAATATAAAAAAATTTCTGCATTGATAGAAGCTTGACAATTATTATTCATCTGCACCAAATTACTATTAAAATTCGAGAAGTTTAAATTAAATTATTTATTTTTTTAATATAATTTTATAAACCTGATATTAAATATTGCAGTGTACAGGTTGGGCAATTTGATAGTAACTGGGTGTAGTTAAGTTAAAATACTTGAGGCACAAAGTGGAGAACTCACAGCTTTATTTACGTACGCACAAACACCACACACATACAATATTTAACACATTTAAAGACATATAATTATAGATTCTTGAAAGGATTCCACTTCTAAGCCGAACATCTAATACTCAGGTACACGCGGGATGCGCGAAATCCACTTCCTGTCTGGGTGAGAGTCTATAGACTAACAAATACGCAGGGTTGGATAACATATATTTTCTCTCGAAATGAGAGACTATAAACTAAGTGTTTCTCAGCGGGAGCGCAGTACTTCCTCTCGGGTGAGAGTCTCGAGGCCTACTGACCATTTCTCCTGAACGCCATAGGGGGCGCTCTCGCAAATGCGTAAGAGGAAACATAGTTACAATATCAAAAGAAATTCTGCATCTATAAAATCTGTGAAGTTACTATTCATCTACAACAAATCATTATTATAATTCGAGAAGTATAAATCAAATTATTTATTTCAGAAGAAACACAATTCAAGTGAAAAGAAATTTTCAAATTTATAATTATATATTAAACAGTTATTTATAACAATAAAATACTTTTAGCAGATTTAATATTTACAGTTTTATATATTTATATACAGTTTTATATATAATATTAGCAGATTTAATATTATTTATTATGTAAACAAAATTAAAAGAGAATATTAGTAAATAATAAAAAATAATAATAATAAGAGAAAAAAAAATGATCTGTTCATTTTTGTTAATTGTTTGAAAATAATCAGGAATGTTATTTTATAATATTTGAAATTATGGATATTATTTTATTTCAAATAAGAACTTAATTATAATTCCTTTAAAAATATATCATTTTAAAAATCGTAATAATAATCGTTTGTTTGAAATTAATCTATTTAATGACACTAATTTCTCATCTATTTGATATCCTGATAGAATTTTATTTAACAAGAATAATATTGCATCTAAACAAATAAAAAAGAGTCAGTAGTATATTCCTTGAAATTGTTTGATTAACATCAAATCAATGAAATTGAAAAGTGGAAGATTAGAATATTTGTTGATAGTAAGACGGACAATATACATTTCATATCATTTATAATTTTTAAATTAATCTGGTAAGACACGAATTTGACTTAGTTGGATATTCTTCGAAATTGTTTGATTAACATCAACACCTAATCAATGAAATTGAAAAGCGGAAAATTAAAATATTTATTCAAAATAAGACTTAAACGCTTTCTATTTACATATAAGAATCTGTTTTAAGTATATGTACATACTATAGGATTTATAATTTTTAAATTAATCTGTTTAAAGACAGGAATTTCTCATTTAATATGATATCTTGATAGCATTTTATTTAATAAGATTAATATTGGATTTAAAAAAAACAAAAACAAAGATTCTGTCGAATATTCTTAAAATTGTTTTATTAATATCGAACTTAAGTTTTAATACGTTGACTTATGTTTTTAGTTAATGTTTTTTAATAATAATTGAAATTGAACGGACAATTAGAATATTTATTCAAAATAAGATTTGAATCCTTTCTATTTATATGTAAATATTTTTTACAGATATATAAAAAACATAGGATTTATCATTTTTTGAAATATAATAGTATGGAACAGCTTATTTTTCAAAATAATGTTATTTACTAGAACTATAAAACTTTGTACTACCTTGAACAGGATTAAATTTACTACATAAAACATGAAATTTCCTATGTTATAGATCTAACACGTCTACCTTTTATCCAAAACTTCATTATATTTTCGCATATTTAGAGCTTTATTAAAAGTTTTATGCACCAAAGAGAGAGCATTTTAAGAAAAAGAAAAATATTTTATTATTTTGATAGATTAAGTTTTAGCACAGGAAAATATTTTTCAAGTAACCGAATTTCAAGTACCATTAGAGAAATTCCATACAAACTATGCATTTTTCTTATGCCCAAAAGAGATCAAAACCATCTCTTTTCTGAAATTCAATTTTATTTGGCGTACAAAAACCACACACGCCTTATGCGAAAAGGGCAAACTCATCTATTGAAAGTTTAAACAATTTATCAGAAAGCACGGGGCCAAAAGAAGTAAAAAAAAAGTGGAAAAGACGGAGTTTCTTTCGCTGTACTGAAATACTTTTACCAGGATTACACTTTTTTAGTACAGATTTACGTTCCAAAAATGTAAATGGGGCCTAGCACAAGACGGATACGAAAAAGAAGGTCTAGAAGATGATTTGTTGGGATTTACCGATTTGGCTAACACGTCATCTTTTTTTATCGATAGAATTCCTTCCGTCTTTATCGCTTAACCTTAAAAAATAAAACGTGTTTTGAAAGTAGAAATTCTGAGCAAACAGTTATAAAAAAAGATAGAAAGCTTTGAAAAACATTTTGTGCAAAGGAAAAAAAGAAATTTCTAAAAGAAAGCTAAAATAATGTTATGTAAAAAAATTGGTTGCATTCCAAACATTTAGAAGCAGATTGTCTTAATAATTATAAAAAGCTTTACTGTGCTTACAAGTAGAGTTAGTGTTATTATTTTTTATCAGTTATCTTTATTGTTTTTCTGTTATGAATTTCTTTTATTAATAAAATTTATTACTAAGTTCTGAAATTCTTTTATTGCATTTTTATATTTAGAAAAATTTAAATGTGGTATTATGCAAGATATATGTGATATAAAATATGGTACAGAACATGAGGTCTTAACCAAGAGACCACGGATTCATTGGGTTCTATTGGTTGAGTTTAAGGAGATCGTGGATTAAGTTTAGGTGGATGTGAAAAAACGGATTTCTGACTTAATCTAGCATATGAATGTAAGAAAAAAATATAATAAATGGATTATTGCATGTATTACGATTCTCATTGCAATTAATGATCGTTGTTGTTGTCGTATCCCCTGAAGAGTACAATGGAATCAAATACTGCGGTGCTTCCGATTAATATTGTCTATGTTGATTACCAGCTCGGAGAACAAAACCTCTTCCGAGGGATGGTCCAGACAATGCATGGCGGCTTCAACAGCTGGGCAATCCAAGACATGAGGAGTAAGCTCGACATCAAGGCAGTTGTCACTTTTTAGTATTTTTAACGCCATCAGCAGAAATTTTCACATTTTTTTGTGGTGCTTCTCCTTAATTTTGTGAGAGTTGTAGCAATTTTTCTGTCGACATTTAGTTCCGTAATTTGATATTTAGTTTTGATCATAGAAGGAATTATAAGTTTAGATTTTGCCAAGGCATTTGCCAAGATTTGCGTTCCAAAAATGTAAATGGGGCCTAGCTCAAGACGGATACGAAACAGAAGGTCTAGAAGATAACTTGTTGGAATTTACCTATTTCGCTAACACGTCACCTTTTATTATCGACAGAATTCCTTCCGTCTTTATCACTTAACCTTAAAAAATAAAACGTGTTTTGAAAGCAGAAATTCTGAGCATACAGTTATAAAAAAAAAGGAAGATTTGAAAAACATTTTGTGCAGAAGATAAAAAAAAAGAAATTTCTAAAATAAAGCTAAAATAATGTCATGTAAAAAAATTGGTTGCATTCCAAACATTTAGAAGTAGATTGTCTTAATAATTATAAAAAATCTGTACTGTGCTTACAAGTAGAGTTTGTGTTATAATTTTTTATCAGTTCAATTTATTGTTTTTCTGTTGTTAATTTTTTTAATTACGACAATTAATTACTGAGTTCTGAAATTCTTTTATTGCACATTTATTTTAGAAAACTTTAAATGTGGTCTTATTCAAGATTAAATGTGGTTTTATTCAAATATGAAAAAAAAAGATACATAACATGATGTCAGAACCAGGAGACCATACATCTATCGGTTGAGTTTAAAGGGATCGTGAATTAAGTTAAGATGGAAGAGAAAAGACTGATATCTGACTTATCTAACATATGAATGTATGAAAAAATTATAATTGAAGGAGTATTACATGTATTACCATGATTATCATATCAATTAAGATTGTTGTTGCTGTCATATCCCGAAGAGAACGAAAAATCAAATATCGTGGTGCTTCCAATAATATTGAATATTCGATTGCCAGTTAGGAATATAAATACTCTCAAGAAGGATGGTCCAGACAATGTATGACGGCTGCAACAGCTGGAACATCAAAGACATTATGAGGAGTAAGCTACACATCATGGCAGTTGCCACACTTTTGGTATTTTTTAACGCCATCAGCAATTTTTTCATATTTTTGAGGTACTTCATTCATCTTGTGAGAGTAGTAGCTGTTTTTCTGTCGACGTTTAGATCTGTAATTTGGTATTTACTTTCGATCTTAGAAGAAATCATAAGTTAAGATTTTGCCAAGATATTTGCATTTGCAAAAGAAATAGGAATGGCAGTCTGATATAGACTTGTGGCATTATGATTGTTTTACAGTACATAACAATTTCATTCCAGATTAACAGCACCAACATTTGCATTGGCGAATCTTATAATAGAAATTAAAACTGATTATGAAATTTTTAATGTATCTCTTATTATGAAATATGCTAGAAGGAAAATGTAATATTACTGAATAATAAATGAATTATTTTGATTTTATTTTAAACATTTTAAAATATCATTTTGAGAGGATGATTCATGATTTTCATTTTATTTGTAAAAGCATATGCTAGAACAAAAATATTAAGAATCCGGATCTAGAGATAATTTTTTTGATAGGGATTTTACTTTGTGGATACAACTTAGCCTGTTTTTAATATATACTTTTATCTATTTTATCTCGCAACGTATCTTAAATATCAATGACTCCCAAAACTGTTCGCACACTTACACATTTTAAAGCAGTATTTTTCTATGCATTAATAAAAATTAATATTTCAAAATGAGAGTTTTTAATAATATCTACACCTTTTTCCTAAATAGACATTAAATATTCTAAGAATACAGCAAAAAAAAATTTTTTTTAGAAAATCAATAAATAAACGTAAGTAATAAAATCTCTCAAAAGTCTATGAACAGAAAAAATCTCTTCATATTGTAATATTTGTCAACTAGTAGGATATCCTGCATCCTCTATAGCATCTTTTAAACCTCCGGTCATTAATTAGTTTTTGTTATTTCTGTAACAGTATTTTTCCATTGATTGAGCATTTATATTTTTAATTTGGTTTCCATTTTAAAGTCATGCCTTCGTTCTCTAACTTAAAATACCCGCCAAATGTGTTCTAATGGGAGCTTTCAGAATTTGTGAACAATTATAGGTTCTCCAGAGGTGAACATTGTGCTTAGAATCGTTATTTTGATTTTAAAAAAAAACAGTTGTTTCCAATGCCCAAATTTCGGGATGATAATTTTAAATTGTTTTTTTAAATATTTAAATAAAGAGTATGATTAATTATGACAAAAATGTATACCAAATTATTAGTACTGATTATTAGTACTAGTTGATTATTAGTACTAGTACTGATGTTGATGTAATCACAATCACAAGGGCAATTCACCAGTAAGCTTTACTGCTGAAATTAAATTATCGAAATAAAGTTAAAAAAAATTATTAATTTGCATTCACCGAAACAGTTAACTAACTGAACCAAAACTGTTAATTTGCTTTCACATACGTATAGGACATGTTTCCAATACTTTATGTATTTGTTTATTATTATTTATTTCGTGAAGGAAAGCCTGAAATTCTTTTTTTTTTACACTTTCAAAAAATTTTCTTCGTGCTTCCATGTAATCCTACTGATCAGCGCATTTGTTTAATTATTTGAGTTGAAATAAATAGAGAAATATTTTCAGCAATTTTGTACAAAGTTTTAAAACATAGAGTTTTCACAAATTTTGCAACTATAAATCTTTGATCACGTTAACTTTGCCAGATAATATTTTATATTTTCTTTTTTAAAACGATTAATCGTCTTCTACACCATAGAATGAGATAAATTTACTAATTTGTATTTTGAACTAAAAATATTCAATTTTGGAATGCTGTTCGTTGTTTGCTTAGCCGTTTTTAAATAATAAATATGATAGAAAGATGTAAGAAAGCAAAGATTAAAGCCAAACAATTTTTAAATGTCACCAAAATATAAAAATAAAAACGACTGACTATAATTTTATTTATGAATTTATTCAAAAATGTTTTGATCAAATTTGTGATGAAATTTTCCCCTGATTTCTTGCATTTTTCTTTTTATTAAAAAAAACTGTGTCATGTTTTTAAAAATTGCTCGATTTTATGCAGGGATCACAAAAATGTTGACTTTATATTTAAATTCTATTCCTTGCAAAAATGTTTTTAAATAAATGAACACTTTTCAAAGCCACTCTTTTTTGCATCGAATATATAATCATATTGAAATTAAAAGGCTTTTAGAAAACAGAAGTTAAAATTTCGAACTAAAAATAATCAATTTTGGAATGTTGTCCGTTATTTCCTTAGCCATTTTAAAATAATAAATTGAATAGAAAGATGTAAGCAAGCAAAGATTAAAGCCAAACGATTTTTAAATGTCACCAAACTGCAAAAATAAAAAAAAATAATATGAATAAAAACGACTGATGAAAATTTTATTTATGAATTTATTCGAAAATATTTTGATCCCTTTTGTGAAGTTTTTTTTTCTGACATCTTGCATTTCATTTTTATTCAAAGAAACTGTGTCAATATGTTTTTTAAAAATTGCTTGATTTTATTTAGAATCACAAAAAGATAAAAAATAAAATTCGATTTTATATTTTAACTCAATTCCTGGCTACATATTTTTAAAATGTATAAATACATTTCGAAGCCACTCTATATGCATGAAATATATAATCATATTGAAATTAAAATGTTTTTCGAAAACATTTTAAACAGCTTTTAGTTTTTAAGTTTTATATTCAAAAAGTTTCGTAAACAAACACAGCAAAAAAATACAAGAGAATGTTGAAATAATAAAAATAAACAGTAATAACAAGTAACTCCATACTATTAATAAAAAAATGGTTGGAATACCCATTAAAAATTATGCCAAAAGTTTTTTATCAGTTGTATTATCTTTATTTTTTAATATTTTAATAAGTTCTTTCTTTTATTAAATGCTTTAACTAGTTCTATAATCTTTTTCGAATATATTGCGTTCTAAAAATATCAATGAGTTCTTATTCAAGATGATGATTTATAGGGGTCTCCCAAGTGGGCTAATATATAGCTAATAAGTCACCCATTTTTTATGGATTGAATATTTTACTCTTTATCTCTTAAACTTAACAAAAATGTAAAATATCTTTCAAAGCGGAAGTTTATATTTTTAATAAAAATTTTTGTTCTGGAAAAAAAAAAAAAAAAGAGAATTAAAGAGGAAACAGAAACAATTTTTTTTGTTAACGAATTGTTGAAGCCATATCATTTGGGAATTATACCTCATTGTTTTTTCTAAATGATCATGAAATTCGTATCATCTTTTCAATTATAAAATTTATTTTTTATTCTTTTATATTTTTTTATCAGTTTATTGTGTTGAAAAAAACAATTCTTGGTTGTAATTTAAATATTTTTAATTCGAAAGTAAAATTAATGGATTTTTGTGGAACGTATACGTAATTAGAAACGTAAACGAAAGAGAATTTTCGGAATTTTTTTTTTTTTAATGCTTTATTTAGCCGAGTCAAAAATTTTTTTTTAGAAACAACAGTTAGCATTTCTGTATGATGCTGCTGCTTTTTTTTTTTCATTTTTTATTTAATTCTAATAAAAAGTTCCACAAATAAATATTGTGGGGGAAAGAAACAATTGAATTATTAAAATACTTTAGAGATTAAGCAATTTTTTATAAATAAGAATTGTATTTTTCACAATCTATTAGAAATAAAGCAACATAAGTTAAAAAAATAGCAGGAAATGAAATTTGAACTGTATAGTATATTTTATGTCATTAATTTTTTCTGTAACAAATTTTATTTAACAATAAAAGAAGTTATAATGAAGAAAATAGAATAAAATTCATTACCAAAAAAATTATTGATGATTAGCGTAACAAATTTGTTATAAATATATATTTTTTTGAAATTCGACAAATAAATAAATTTAAAAAAATAATTTTATACAAAGGTAACTTTTCCTGGATAATTATGTTCATTTTTTTTTTTTTTTGACATTTTTTTTTTTATTAAAACTGAAAAATATTTTTAAAAATAATTTAATTTAATAATTACATAGAAAACAATAGCAATTTCTTTTTTACAAATATTTTTTTTTTATGTCGTAGAATATTTCATAATTCAAGTGTTAACAATATAATTCAAAATCAAATTCATAAGAATGAATGACGATATTTATTTCTTGAATCCCAGCTAACTTGACCTGAGTCTATTCACTACTAGACTGGCAGATAAATAGCAAATTCAGTGTTACCCAAAGGGAATCAACATGGGTACCTTGTAGCAGACTGCCAGCAGCAATGCACATAATTGGGCAATCACAACTTTAAATAAACATCCCAAAAGTACTCTATGCATTTAGTCCTATCCTCTAGTGCCCTTTCGATCTTTTGCCTATTAGCATGACTTTCCAGCCTACAGGTATTTCATGGCCATTTTCAGACTAGACACACCAGTGATTCGGCTTCACTTATTAGTATGTTTAAAATCATTAATCGTTCAGAAAAACCAACGAGCCATCCACCAAACATAATCTCTTAAATAAGACAAAATTAAAGGAAAATGTCCATATAGATAGGTTTTAATACTAATAGTATTCTCATTTTGAGTATTTTTTTAAATTTATATTTTATATTTTAATAAATATGTAATAGGTGAATTTAAAAATGATCGTTTAATAAAACTGTTATTAAAGTAATCTGATATATGTATTTTATGCATTGGTAAATTTTTTTTCATTGTTTTTTTTCCCCTACATGAGGATGACATAGAATGATAATATGCATCTTAAAACTGTGCTTAGGTTATAAATAATTTTAAAAGATAACACTCAATGAAAACATTTGATATACAAATATTTTAGTTTCCGAATATATATTAATATGCATAAACTTTGCCATAAAAGAAATTTAAAAAAATCATTTATTAATCATTATTGTGATGATTAATTTATGATTTTATATAAAATGATATAATTTAATAAAAAATTACTCATGTACCAATAATTATTTTTTCTGTATCATACTTATTATCACAATATAGCTGATATCAAATAATTTAGATAGAAACTTTAAATAAAAAAAAAACTTGAACCAAACTTAAGAAGACATTTTAAAGCAAAAATATGAAAACACATATATCGTTTTCCAAAATTCTACTTCTTCTTCATTGGTGCAACTGCCCCATGGTGGACCAAGACCGTCTCCTATTGGCAGATTTCTAAACAGGAGATGTTTTTTTAAGGGGTAGAATTGTCAGTCCTACTTACAACGCTCTACAGTCATATTAGACCGGGACCTACGGTTCAAAGTGGATTCCGAACCCCTACAAACATCCATGACACCACCGGGATTACAACTTCAAACTTGTGGCACTGAGCGCCAAATATTTTCTACTAAGAAATAAAATTATTTTATAAATATTATTCAATATAAATTTATTTTAAAATAATTGTTCTAGTACCATATTTAGATATTTTTTTATCTAATATTATAGAATAATATAATCAACAATATCGATGGGGATGCTGATATGTGATCTTCTACTTTTCATGTAGCCCTTTTTAAGAATTAAAATTTGAAAACTTTATACTTTTCTAATTAAATATAAATAATAATATTTTTAAAAGGATGACGATATAGTATTTTAAAGGACAACGCTCAATGAAAACATATGATATATGAAAATTTAAATTTTATAAGTGTATATTAATAAGCATCAACTTTGTCCTAAAGAAAATATAATAAACATTTATTAATAATTATTGGGTTAAATAATTAATAATTTTAAATGTAATGATAAAATTTGATAAAAAAATTGCTCACGTACCAATAATTAACTTTTCTGTATCATACTTACTGTCAAAATATAGCTGATATCAAATAATTTAAACCGAAATTTTAAATTAAAAAAAAATTGACTTAAACTTAAGACATTTAAGGCAAAAATATCAAAATACAATTATCACTTTCCAAATTTCTACTTCTTCTTCAATGGCATAACACCCCCAAGTTGGGCCAAGGCCGTCTGCCCTACATCAGATTTTGAGAAAGGAGATGTTTTCTTTTTACGAGGTTGTCAAAGCCCTTCAGTTTTAATAGATCGGGACATATCTTTTAAAATGGATTTCAAAGTACTACAAACATGCATGGCTCCGCCGGAACTCGAACCTGAAACTTGGGGCAATGAGCGCCAGAGATTTTCTACTAAGAATTAAAATTATTTGATAAACATTCTTCAATATATATTTTATTTAAATATAATTGTTCTAGTACTGTATTTAAATATTTTGTGTCCAATATTGTAGAACAATTTAGTCAACAATGTCGCTGGCAATGTTGATGCGTTAACTTCCAACTTTTCATGTGGCCTTCTTTAAGTATGAAAATTAGAAAACTTCATAGTTTTCTTTTTAAATATGAATAACAATATTATAAAATATAAAAATAAATAATAATATTATAAAAAGGAAAATGGTATAATATTTTAAAGGATAACGCTCAATGAAAACATATGATATATTAATATTTTATTTTATAAATCTATATTAATTTACATAAACTTTGTTTTAATAATATATAATAATATAATATTAGTAATATTATAAAATATATAAATAATAATTATATAAAATATAAAAATAAATAAAAATATTATAAAAAATATAAAGGTATAATATTTAGCGCTCAATGAAAACATATGTTTGGTTTGGTTTGTCGCTCTATTGTCATCTTGTGCACACGTTAGGCTAAAAAAACGGGACCTACAGTTTAAAGTGGAATCTGACACTACAAACATCCATGGCAACGCCGGGACTCGATACCGAAATCTGTGGCACCAAGCGCATATGAAAATAATAATATATGAGTATTTTAATTTATAAATATATATTAATGTGCATAATTGTTATAATAATAAATAATAATATAATAATAATAATAATATTATAAATATATAAATAAAAATATTATAGAATATAAAAATTGTATGCATAAAAAGTTTATTTTCTGGTCAAAAGATGTGATTATCGTATGCCATCTGTGTGAACATCGTGGAACTTTTGAGAAAACTGGTATCCTAAATAAGCTGCTGTATTAAAACGTATAAATGATCAATTACCCAAGACAGCAGAACGAATTATTTGCCATCCACCAAAATAATTAACATAATTTATGCAATTAGTCATTAAGAAAATTTATCTTAAGTGAATAAAAGAATCTTTATGGTAAAATCTTTATTCTGTTATGATCAAAACAATGTTAAATAGCTAAGATGATTGAATTAGACTACAAAAGTCTTACTAAAAATGCTTTAGATATGCACATTTAACTGAAGTCAATTGTTGGTGGAAGGTGTAAACCACAGAAATTAAGTTAAAGAAAACCGAATATAATAATTTAATACGTTTCCTCACGAAAATAATTTATTTTGCAGCGTCTGTAGTTTAGCAATTATTTCGTTCAATTGTTTAACATCTTCTTTAATAACATGTAACAAGAGATGAGCTAAAATTGCACATAATACTTTGCTAAGTGTTCGTTTATAATTAAATTAACACAGAATTAAGTTATTAACTGAATTAATTTATTTTAAGGTCGTTAATTAAATTCGTAATCAGTTAAATGCTTGTCGTTAAACAGAAATTAGGAAGATTTATGTTGACACTTTTAAATTATTTGAAATCAAACAGAAGTTTAATTATTAAATTTTACAAATAAAAAAGAATTTCTTGATAGAAATAATATAAAAAAAGTATTTTATTAATAGAGGAATGATTATGAAAATGAAAAATATTGAATTTTAATATATAAATCTTTAAAATCTATTATTGATTACTATTTTCTGAATATTGAATATATTGAATTAAGCATATAAGTATAGTTTATTTATCTGTATGTTTGCTTGTATTTTAAGTGACCCACTTAAAATAATGTTGAATAAATTGCACTGGAATTATTAAATATAATAATTCTAAATAATATTAAATATATATATATATATATATTTAATAATTCCAATTCCTACTATTGTAAAATAATGCAAGAAATAACTCAACAAATAAATTTTAAAATTATTAAGTGCAGTACTAAAATCATTGCGTATGAACAATTTAGAAAAAGTTTTTTTTTTTTCCTAGGGAAAATCACAAACCACATATTTATTATTATTTTTTAAATTGCATCTAAGATTCTTTGAAAATTAAAAAGAAAATGACCCCTATTCATTATCTTAGAATAAATAATCAAAAATTTTATTTTAAAATACGTTTTTTTTTAAATATAAAATATTGCTTTTATTAAATCTACAGCTAAATTTACTTACTCTTTTCAAATTAAAAATTGAAATTCTAATTATATAGTTATTAAATTTTTATAGTTTTTTCGTATGATTTTGAGATAGCCGGTTATTGAACTTATAAATGTATAGACTATAAATGAAATGAAATGGAAATTATTATCAGTCACTAAGAATAACAAAATTTTTACTTTTTATAACTTTTTAATTTGATATTTTATTTTATAACTTATGAAATAAATTTATAGGATATAAATGTTATCCATTAGAATGAAATTATTATCAGTGACTAAGAATACCAAAATTTGAATTTTTTATAACTTTTTAATAAACAGTTGTTTCCAGAAAATTTTAATTACAAAAATAATTTTTTCGCAAGGTTGTCACATTTTATTTAAAAGGCAAGAAAAAGTGGTTGGAAATTTCTGTATTTATAATGTAACAACTTTTTAATGTAATTATAATGCAACAAACGTAATCGTAAGAATTTAATTATTAAATTGAATTCGATTATTCTAGTAAAAATTTATCTAAATCTATTTAGTATGTTAAACAAATGAAACAAAAAATGACCAATCTATGTATGTGAATCTCTAATTATATCTACAGGAATAATATGAATTAACGACAAAATAAGATACATTTCTCAGTGAAATAGAAATATTTTGATTAGGAATAAAAAACAAGTTAAAAACTTTTAATATTATCGTGATTCTTAGATGCCATTTTATTATATTCTTATCTAGAATCATAATGCTTAAGCCTTTACAAAATACTACAAGAAAAACATTTCATCAAAGATAATTAAAAAATAAATCTATTGCATTAAAATTAGTTTTTGTCATTGAGGACAAAATGAAATTATTTATATTTAAAACAAGACGAAATGAAATATCATATTTTACAATATAAAATTATGTCAATAATAATAACGTATCTAACACAATAAATCTTGTCATTTTGTGCAATTCTTATTTCAGCTAACATATGTAAATTACAAAATAAGATTTCCTGCAACGAAATTGTTCAGACAAGATGACAGAAATAATATATTCTAATATTGTAAGGATGCATTGTATAAGGGAAGATGAGAAACTAATTATTCATAAATTTATCTTGCTCTTTTTGTTAGTAATTTCATATTACTACGTCATATCATACATCTACGTCTATTCATATTAATAAAAAATTTAATTTATTATGTATATCAGACGTTCATTAATGTTGAAGTCGGATTAGCAATGCGTGTATAATGTGAATTTTGAAATTACATGTAATGATAACTGTACTGGACTAGAATCATAACTATAACTTTATATTTTAATTTTTAATATATTCTGATTTGGCATCAACATCAGTTTTTCACATGAATGAGAATGTAATAATAAACGTAAGAATGAATATATGAATACATTGTGAGAATGAATATACGCAACATTTCAGATTAATTCATCTTCGATATTTTTTTAATAAATAAATAATTTTTTTATAAATTGCTGAAATAAAGCCGGAGCAAAAGTAACAATGAATGTAATAAGTTTAGTTAATGTAACTGAAGGATTAATGATTTAATTACTAGGTAGTGATGAATTTAATTTTAAAAGATAACATTTAAAATTTAAAATGTATATATACCTATATAGTGGTCAAGTAATTTTAATTTGCTTGGAAAAATATTTAAAACATTGGTTTAAAATATAAGACACACAAACTTTTACGATACATCATTTTGAAGTCGTTCAATTCCATCACCTTCCTTATTTATTAAATGATACTAAAAATCCATAAGTGCAGTATGCGTTTTTTTTTTATATATATATAACGTATTAAGGTTTCAAATCTTGAATGATAGGCTTGGCGCTCTGTTACTTCTTAATTTGTGTGGTCATATATGTATATAATTTTTATGTATATAAACTGAGTTCTTTGGGGTAATGATATATCATTATAATATATATATATATATATATTATAATATATGATCAGTGCTTGTCCTTGCTGTAGTCACCGATTCAGCATTTCTATTTGTAGAATTTGTTTATTTCTGCATTTCCATGTATTGCATACTGCTACCTAAAACTTTTTTAATGATTTGTTTTGACTGCCATTCTTCAGACATATTGGCTGCGCCTGATCCCACTTGCCTTAAGAGACCACCTTGGAACATCCTTTGAGTTTGCTGTATACCCACGTCTACTATAAGAATTCTAAAAGAAAATCATATAATCCCATTTTCCATGCGTTAGTAACAGCTAAATCAGATATAAATAGTATTAAAGTAAAGCTAATGAAGTGGTTTTTAGTCTAGAACAGGGGTCTCCAAACTACGGCTCGCGGGCTAAATCCGGCCCGCCAGTGTCATCAATCCGGCCCGCGACAGCGAATAGCATATTGTTGCTATATTAAGTTGGATGAAATACACAGAATAATAATAACTCAATTTTATTTACTTGCTAGGTATAGCTTAATGGCAAGCTTAATACGCAGAAAATTTAGCTTAAGCATAACATCTCACAAATAATTGAAATGAATCCCACTAACATTATAAACTAGTGAACATCCCGCGATTACCCTCGGTAGTTATGTTGGGGTAAAGAGTATCGCATATGTATGTATATCGATGTTTTGAATGTATATAACCTTAGTCAAACATATGATTTTTATCCTGAAAATCCCTCAGGAACGGAAAAGATAAATTAAAGCGAATGAAACCGTGGGGTATCCACTTGTAAAAAAATACTAATGAGGTTTATGTAATTGTAATTTTTCACTGACAATAGTGGATCAATTTTACTTGTACCAATTATTAAAAGATATTTAAGATGCTCATCGGTTAACTTAGATCTATAAACATTTTTTGTGTACTTCATTTTGGAGAATGAAGTGAATTTAGCAAGCGTATGCTCACTCAGAGCGCGTACTCGGCGACTAGTCTAGAAATTAGAGTTCATGGCAGAAAAATTTAACGGTTTTGGCCCTCGGTACTTACTGGAGTAAAAAGTATGGCCCGAAGGATGGAAAGTTTGGAGACCCCTGGTCTAGAAGAAAAAAAGTCGTCAGCGCAGCTTAAAGAATTACAAATTTATTAAATATTTCTAATAAAAACAGAAGACGACAGGATCAAAAGGGAAGGTAAATTTATCCCCGAAAAGGATAATATTCTAGAAAATATCTGATATTAATTTTATCCACAGTTAGATAGATCCTAGGGCATTAGAAATACTGCATAATATTTCTGCTGACATGTTTATGAGTAGTAGCGGAAATGCATGCAGACAAACACTGTACATATCTAATTCAGTACATATATGCACGCAGACACACGTACACACGAAACAGATATACACACAAAAAGACACACACACACACATATACATATATATTATATAATATTTATATATATATAAAGAAAGGGTCTGATGGCCGAGTGACTAGTGCCGTGGCGCTCAATGCCATAGACTATGGATGCTTGTAGTGATAAGTAATCCACTTTAAACCGTAGGTCCCTGACTAGTATTGTAGGGCTGATAACCGTACCCTGTAAAAAGAAACCATCTCCTGTCTCGAAATTTGCCAGTAAGCAGACGGCCTTGGCCCAGCATGGGCTGTAGTGTCAGAGAGTTAGTTATATATAAAGTTATATATAGTAGTTATATATAAAGAACACAACTCATAAGTAGAAGAATACAAACATCAAAACTGACAAGGATAAACTAGAAACACGACTATTCTGCATAAAATTACAGTATTCTAAGTGTTCGCCGCCCGTAAATTTTCATGTGCTTTTAAGAAACAACATCAAATTGTACAGCCACACCATAATAGCATTGGCTATATAAAAATTCTGAAGTGCTTCACATTCGGAACATTCAAGTTACAAAAAAAAAAAAAAATGTTCAAGATCCTAAGTACACATAAACTACAACAAGGAACTGAAAATCATTAGACACATATCAAAAGGATGAACAGAGAGAACTGCATTGGCAGATGTAAATTTTTTTATACAATATATAAATAAATAAACTTATGAAAAACAGTGGTTTTAAAAATATCTCGGTGACAGGTATGTCTAAAGCAGTTGATATTTTATTGATGGTTGTTCCTTTTTTCAGGTATAATAAAATTGCAAAATTAGTTGTTTTTATTCATCGATAAATAACGGGGAATGTTATAAAAAAGTCTGAGTAGCGATTAATCACTTGTATGTCCTGTTGAAAAAGAACAGTCCATTAATTTATATCAGACAATTACATCATCCATTACAAATTCCATAAATTCCAAAAGCTAACAAAATTGAAAATCATCTGAAATCATTCATAATCTTTATTTTTTAATACTTTTATAATAAAAATTTTAAATATTTTATATTATGTAGCGATAGTTTTTTACACCAGATCTTTCCAAACATTTTTAAGTCTTCCCAAAAATTCTCGTTGTCGAGCGTCTTCTTTCGCGATACCCTTTTCCCTCCAAATGTTATTATCCGAGTTTGTATACAATTTATCCACTCCTTCAGAGCGATACTCTGGAATTTAATTTAATAAGATAATGAATTTAATTTAATAAGATAACATTTAAAATTAAAAATGTATATATATATATATATATATATATACCTATAATGTGGTCAAGTAATCTTAATTTGTTTGGAAAAATATTTAAAAAATTGGTTACACGCATTCGCTTTCACGTATGATAAAAATCCAAAATTGTTTCTATTAATCGATAAACAATTGGGATTGATATAAAAAAATTCTGAGTAGCTATTAATTAATTGTTTGTTCTGTTGAAAAAAAAAACCAGTCCATAAATTTATATCAGACAATTATGCAATCCATTACAAATTCCATATATTCCAAAAGATAACAAAATTGAAGATCATCTGAAACTATTGAAAATCATCATTTTTTAATAATCTTACATATAAATTTTTAAATCTTTAATATTATGTAGCGATAGTTTCTTACACCAGACTTTTCCAAAATGTTCAAGTCTTCCCAAAAATTCTCATTGTCGAGCGTCTTCTTTCGCGATACTTTTCTCTCGAAATGTGATTATCCGAGTGTGTATTCAATTTATCCACTCCTCCAGAGCGATACTCTGGAGCTAAACAGGTGCTAAGTGGTGGGGGAAGCCATTCCGGCGACTTGCTCGCCACCTCTGCCAACAGTTTAATCGGCGGTGTCTTTGATTTCTTAATGACCAAGGTGTACTCCGAGGCGTGTGTAAAGAGGAGGTACAGGTTGTCACGGGAAACCGTTATGACGTCACCGGGTACGCCGGCACTTCTAAAAATACCTTTACTTCAATGGGATGAAATAATATTCTTGGCTCTTAAACTGGTCGATAGCAGCGGAGTTCCGGTCTGCCCCGCAAATGCCCGTGTTAAGCACTCGTACTTTTTTTTTTTTTGCAGTGCACAGATTTGCACAGATATGAAGGAAATTGAAATTGGATTGATATGTACTAAGGAAAAAGATGAGAAAATTACATATGATATTTCGTATTATTAACATATGTGATATAAGCTTATTGTATAATATCTATTAAATAAAATTCTAAATCATCTATTAAACCAAATTAATAAGCCGCTAAATCGATGGATTTTATTGTGAAGAGCATGGCCATAAGTAGAAGGTATTCAATTATGTGAAGAGCACAGACATAAATTATAAAACTATTCAGATTTATCAAAATAGTATGAACAAAAGTGTTTTTATAATAATAATTTCATACTTAATTTTCCAAATTTTGTAGTTTAGTTAAGATGCATTCTCTATATATTCTCTATGTCTATGTATTCACAAATGTCATATTGAAGAGGTGGATGTACTCATCTTTTTTGTTGTGTATAGTTTTTGTTGTGTATAGATTTCCATAGATGTGAACGAAATTGAAAGTGGATTGATACATACTGGGGAAAAAGATGAGAAAATTACATCTGTTATGATATTTCATATAATTAATACGTGATATAAGTTATTGTATAATGACTGTTAAACCAAATTGAAATTTACATATTAAACGAAATTAGTAAACCATTAAATCGATGGATTCCACTGTGAAGAGTACAGATATAAATGGAAGATGTTCATTTCTGGGAAGAGCATAGACATAGATAGAAGGTGTTCAATTCTGTGAAGAGCATAGACATAGATAGAAGGTGTTCAATTCTGTGAAGAGCATAGACATAGATAGAAGGTGCTCATTTCTGTGAAGAGCATAGACATAGATAGAAGGTGTTCATTTCTGTGAAGAGCATAGACATAGATAGAAGGTGTTCAATTCTGTAGAAGGTGTTCAATTCTGAAGAGCATAGACATAGATAGAAGGTGTTCATTTCTGTGAAGAGCATTGACATAGATAGAAGGTGTTCAATTCTGTGAAGAGCATAGACATAGATAGAAGGTGTTCATTTCTGTGAAGAGCATAGACATAGATAGAAGGTGTTCAATTCTGTGAAGAGCATAGACATAGATAGAAGGTGTTCAATTCTGTGAAGAGCATAGACATAGATAGAAGGTGTTCAATTCTGTGAAGAGCATAGACATAAATAGGTGTTCGATTCTATGAAGAACATAGACCAGATTTATTTATAGATTTATCAGAATAGGACGAGCAAAAGTGACTTTATAATAATAATTTCTTAATTAACGTTCCGAATTTAGTAGTTTAATCAAGATTGTTTAATAGACACCTCTGTATTCACAAATGTCGTATTGAATAAGTGGAACTAAGAATAAGATGTGAAAAATATATCTGTTATGATTTTCGGATAATTTATCTAGCTGATATTTAAATATATAAATAATATATATAATTTAATTAAGGGTGTTTAATAGACAAGTATCACAAATGTCGTATTGAAAATAATAGTTTTACACATCTTTTTTGTAGAGTACGGATTTCCTTGCACATGATGTAAATAGCTGAAGGATTTATAGGTACTAGGAATAAGAGGCGAAGATGTGAAAAATATATTTGTTATGACATTTCGGATAAATAATCTATCTGATATTTTAATGTATAAATGATATATTTAGTTTAATTAAGATTGTTCATTAGACACCTCTGTGTATTCACAAATGCCGTATTGGATAGGTGATTGTATTACTCTTTTTTGTAGAGAACAGGTATCCACAGGCATGAAGGAAATTGCAGAAGGGTTTATAGGAAGGAATAAGATGTGAAAAATATATATGTTATGACATTTCGTATAATTGATAAATTTTATATTTTAATATATGAATAGTATATATAATTTAATTAAGATTGTTTAATAGACACCTCTGTGTATTCACAAATGTCGTATTGAATAAATGGCTGTACTCCTCTTTTTTGTAGAGTATAGACTTCCACAGACACGAAGGAAATTGCTGAAGTATTTATGGGTACTAGGAATAAGATGTGAAAAATACATCATGATATTTGACTCTTGAATGTTTGTGTTAAGCAGGGGAAATTTTTGCATATTCTTTGAAATGCACTATTTCGTATATCTAAAAAAATTGCAGAATAATATTTCTAACGTTGAAATTCACATGTTTATAGCAACTTGTAATTAGAAGAAAGGAAATTAGCAATTATACAATGCACTGTGTCATTAATGTATATTTTACATGTATTTTAAATATAGTATGATTCTTATCTGTCCAAAATTGTTCAGCATGAGTCAACGAATTACCTAATCTTCTTTAGTTTCTTTCTTTTTTAGTATTTTTCACAATGTTAATATAGACGCGATAAATGATTCATGTAGATGTCATGTAACTATATAGATAGAAGGACATTAAATAATTATGACATATTGCGGATTATATCATATGTCACCAATAAATTATTTAAAGAATTGGAACATTCGAAATATATATTGCTTTCAAAAAAACATTTTATGAAGTATTGAAGCTTGACTTAATAGGTATTCGTTTGAATTAATGTAATGATAAGAATAGTAGTGTCTAAAAATAATAAATATGGGCGTAAAGTAAAATTTATTACTGAACATCACAAATCTAAGTCTTAGGAAAATATTCTGTAATAAGAAACAATTGATAATATGAATTCATAAATAATTCATAAATTCTATTATCTACCGTTTAAACAAAACAGTTATTTTACCAACTCATTAATTTATATTTGTAATATAATTTAGTATTAATAAATATTTCATTCTTATTTCATGTACTTATTTGATTTAATGAACAATAATTAATTAGCAAGTTCATATTTATGAACATAAAATATTTCAATAGAGATAAGCGAAATTCACACAGAATCTGTTTCTATTAACCATAGTTTCCTGTACATAAATATGTTTTTAAGAATAACTTTATGAAATGATTTGGTCATATTGAATGGGATAATTACATGTTTAATAAAAAGCATGATCATATTTAATATTAATAACATCTCTTTTAATAGGAAATCTTGAAAGTAATTAATCAGTGATAAAAAGTAATAATAACTTGCATATATATGTATTGGAGTTATTATTACTTGTTATCAGTTATTAATTAATAACATAATAATTTGCAATATGAATGTAAGCAAATTATTATTACTTTTATCGGTTTTGCAGATTTGGTATGTATTACAATTCAGATTCTGTAACTTTATTGGTAAATACACAATAGTAACGATTCTTGCTTTGTTTATTTATTCATAGATATCTAATTGGTATCTAATATTCATTTCATACAATAAAAGTCAATGGAAGCATAAATATTCCTTAAATGTTCGATTGAGGTAAAACGTGGTAATAAACATGCCATTGTTTATCTTTAATTATTTATGAATTTGATTGATGCATCTTAAACTAATCAAAGAACTTTTTAAAAGACAAGAGTTTAATTCAGCCATTCATTGGAATCTCTAATTAAATCGGCAAAATCTTTCTTTTTCATATTCACTTAATGAGATACCACGTTCAGAATTTTATGCATCAAGGCATTTTGAGAACTGAGTGATTGATTACGTTTAGTTTTCTCATAAGCAAGATTTATTTCCAATTAAGATGTTTAAGAATTCAAATTGAATTTCATCTAAAGCAATGGTAAATAAACCCCAAACAACGAATCTTCGAAATAGCTGGAGATGCTTGACCTAACTTCCACCACTCCCAAACTAAACTCAGTTAGTCGAGACGCGAGACTGTTTGTCAAAGTGGAGAAACCCAAATCCAGTTATTGCAATGCTATTGATCTATGGTTTGACATTGAAGACAGCACTTCGTGTAATCTTACGACGCGACATCTAAATCTGAATTCAAGAGAGATAGTCTGATTGCTCTTCAGACAAGGTCTAAAATCGGTTTATGAAACTGTTTGTTACATTGGAAAGTTTTAAATCAGTTTTTAAGGATTTTGTTATATTTGGTGCCATTGGTTAGGGTAAATCTGGTACCATTGGCTAGTAAAATATAACATCTATGTACTCTAACATTTGAGAAGAATAACCGAATTATTAATATGAATGTAGAAAAAGTCGATTAAAAACCATACCAAAAAGTTTTGTTTAAATGGTGAAATTACTTTAAAAGAAGATTTTGCATTGGTAAGAGTGATTTCTGAATTTTTAATAGATTTAATAGATATTGTTGTTGTTGTTTTTTCAATAATCGTCTTGATTATTTATGTAGGAGAAGAAACGTTACAGAATTATTTCTTTAATTAATTTCAATTTACGTGCTAATAATTTGAAATATTGCTTTTTATAAGTGCTACTTAAATGTTATTTGAAAACTAAGTCAGAAATGTTATATGCCTTGAATTGGTTTTGTAAATCTATCTGTATTATTTTATAATACATTAATTTAATAATATTAGTACTTTATGAGAGAAATTTTTTTTTAATATATTTTTTCCGAATATTTGAATAATTTAATATTAAATTAAAATTTGGTATAAATATATATTAAGGTTAGTCCAAGAAGATGAGAATGAATTTGTTTTAAAAGTGCACATTATTAAATCTATGATATGTTGTTTATGAGAACGCCGTAAATTTTCCCCTATGTGTAAGACATCATTTGTTAAAGAGTAACATTTGAAGTGAATCCAGTATTGTATTTCGCTGAAATTAAACCTATTTAAATGATGAAAGCTTTTTCTTCTACGAAAACCAGGGCTTTTTACATTGCTTATGATATTTAATTAATGCTTGTTCCTCAAAAAGTGAGGCGTTAGATTAATTTTCACGGAATTATTATTATTTAATTTGACATAAAATATTTTTAAAAAACAAATTTTTACAGTAAAGTGTACAAATTAGTAAAATAATCCAAATAAAAATATAATTTTTATACAAATCTTTAGCAAATTAATCCAAAAAAATTACTTTATTTATTCGAGAAAATACACATAAAAAAGAAATGCATATTGCCATTGTACTCTATTTCAAGAAATATTGTCCGGAAAAACTTAAAATCAACATTGTTCTGATAAAAAATTAATGAAATTTGTATTTACAAATAAGCGTGGGAAGTATTTGTAAATAAAAATTAATGAAATTTGCATTTACAAATAAGTGTGGGAAGTATTTCTATTATATCTTAATTAAGTGGAAATATATTCAACATTTCTGGGCTAAAATTGAAATCTACTTTACTTCCGTTGTTCCTTACTTGTTATCAAAGATAATTTAAAGAAGCAAACATTCATATACGCTACAGACAGCCAATAATTACTTTTTCAAAGATTCTTTTGTCGTTGATGCACTCACGTTAATACTTTCTTTTCAATACAAAAACATTTATTAAAGTATAATCTAATTTAGTTATTATGAATCATAAAATATATTTTATATTTCTGCAACAAAGTCTTTTTTATTGTTTTTAGATTTGATATTAATAAATTATATTTCAAAATTACAGAGTGCCTCCAATTCATAATGAAAAATACAAACAATCCAAATGGTTTTGTTTAAATGTTGAAATTAATTATAAAAAAAAACAATTTTGAGAAGAAAAGAAAAAATTTCAGTATATTCTTATTTGAGACATCTAATATCCTAGATTATCTGAAATTTACATTATCTAATATGTTGAGATAATTTTATGAAAAATCGATATAAAATAATCTCGGAAAAAAATCATTTTAAAATTGAGAAAAAAAAGATTGAAAAGATTGTTTTGAGATATTCTCCAAATAATAATAATAATAATAATAATAATTTTGAGATAAAATTTAGACATTTTGTAATGCATTTTGTAAAGTATATTAGCAATTGAATTCTTCATTCACGAATGTATGTCAGTATTAAAACAAACAAACATTTTTTTTTTCTTTCTAATGCAGCTGGCAAACAGACACCTTGGTGTTGGATGCCTTAAGGCAAGTGCTGCACAGACGTACTCACTTTGCATTACCCAGGGGGCGCGTGTAACTTGAAGATAAGCCACGGACGCGGAGTAACAATGCCCCCCAACGCTCTACGATCCTATTAGATCGGGACCTACTTTTTAAAGTGGATTCGACAAACAAACATGGATCTGGAAATTGTTTTGTTTCGCTTAAATTTTAATTCTTAATACATTTGTGCTATTATTTATTTATCAATATTTAAAACAATCGTTAATTTTCAAACATATAATTTCCAATATTTGTAACACAGGATCCCAAACGCTTTGGTTAAACATAATACTACAGATCATTTTGACTTATTACATTGTATGTTTTTTGTTCATTGTATTCCTTACTCCTAAATGAATATTATTAATAAAATATGTATATATTAGTCTGTTTAACATATTAAATGTTAATAAATGTTAGTAAATAATTTAATATGTTTTTATGTTAAACATATTAAATTATGTACTTCAAAATATTTAAAATAGCTATTAAATTTATCGCCTCATATTTCTTTCTACATACAATATCTACAGCAGAAATTTATCCTGTGCTAAAATAAAACAGCTGTAGCCACAGATAACCCTATAACAAATCATTCCAACTCCACTAAACAAACCCAAATCCTCATCGGAAAATCCTGCGCTGCCCACTTGAGAACATCCAACAAATCAAGAAAGTGATACACCAGAGCGTATAATTATCGTGCATGCCATTTGCATGGGGACGTCGCTATGACAACCAAACATTTCCTACCTCCCCCCATATCCCATAATACACTGCAGCCGCTGAGGCCATTAGCGATCAACATTCTCAGCTTGCGGAAAGACAACTTTTATCAGTTTGCCCAAATACCTCTGCAGTTTCCCGGGCCACTCTTGATCAGATATTTGACGAATTAGGGGGTTGGGGGGTGGATGTACACCCCCCCTTCCCTCTCCACTCCAGGGCGAGGGTTAATCGGTGACATTAGGTAAAGGGGATAGAGGAAATGGTTTGATCAACATCTACTTATAGATGTCGTTCTTCGAGGCATCAAGAGCAAAGTATCCATTCGGACGAGAGATGCTAAGAGATAACGAGGAATGGGTAGAATTTGAGTTGAATTTTCGATTTTGGAGATGTTTGTCTTGAAATTGAAGGAGATTTGTGTGTTTAAGGGAATGTAATCTCGTTTGTTTCGAAATTTTCTAAAAGATATTGTTTGGTGATGTCTCGAAACTTTTATTTTCGGTTTTTACAATGTAGAACTTAATTTCTGTGATTTGTTTTTGGAATTTTAGATACTAGATAAAGATGAACTTTCCCATTATCTTCTTGATAAACTTCTTCTTGATATATCTTCTTGATAAAAAACGGACGATATCCTAAAAGAATCTCTAGACTCCTTTTAAACTAAGCGAACAGATATTTATTAATTTTCTTTATCTCATATTTGAGAAACTTTAAGAAAAGTGGAAAACGACGAATTAGGGGGATGGGGGATTAAATCTTGTATATATATATTTATAATTAATTGCGTACAATTTTATATAAAATTTTATTTAAATATTTTAATTTGTCTAAGATTATACATACATTCTTGATCAGGAAATGGTTTGATCAACATCTACCTATAGATGTCGTTCTTCCAGGCATCAACAGCAAAGTATCCATTCGGACGGGAGATGGCAAGAGATAACGAGGAATGGGAAGAATTTGAGTTGAATTTTCGATTTTGGAGATGTTTGTCTTTGAAATTAAAGGAGATTTGTGTGTTTAAGTGAATGTAATCTCGTTTGTTTCGAAATTTTCTGATGATATTGTTCGGGATGTTCTCGAAACTTTTATTATCGGTTTTTTACAATGTAGAACTTAATTTCTTTGGTTTGTTTTGAAATTAAAGATAAAGACGAAGATAAACTTTTCCATTATCTTCTTAGTACGTTGGATTTCAGTTGAAAGAAATGGACGATATCCTAAAAGAATCTCTAGACTCAATTTCAACTAAATGAACAGATATTTATTAATTTTCTTTATCTGATATATGAGAAAATTTAAGAAAAGTGGAAAATTGCATATATGTTATTCAATCAAGTACTCAGAATTTAAACATATATATACAATTAATTGTATAAATTTAGTATAAAATATTATTCACATATTTTAATTTGTAATAATTATACAATTATATATTTTAATTTGTATAAAAGTTAAATATAATATTAATTGTATAAAATATTTTTCAAAAAACAACTTATAAAATACTTTTTTCAATAAGAGCATATTTAAACGCCAAAACAGTTTTTAACAAGTGATTTTAGGTTGACTTTATTTCTACTAGATAATACTTTACTATTAAACGCAAACAATGAATTTATTTTCTGTTTTTACAATGTAGAACTTAATTTCTTTGATTTGTTTTGCAATTCTTGAGGATAAAGTTGAACTCTTCCATTATCTTCTTGAGTTGAAAGAAATAAACGATAACCCTAACAGAATCTCTATACTCAATTTAAACTAAATGAACAGAGATTTATTAATTTTCTTTATCTTATATCTGAGAAGTTTTAAGAAAACTGGATAATTACATGTATGTTATACAATTTTTTAAAGAAGGGAGCATGAAAATTTAAATATATATGCAATTAATTGCATAAAATTAAATACAAAATTTTATTTATTTAATTAATTTGTATTAAATTATAAAATTATATATTTGAATTGTATAAAATTATACAATTATATATTTTAATTTGTATAAAATTATAAAATAATTTGTAAAAATTATACAATTACAATTATGTATATTTTCATTTGTATAAAATTATACAATTATCTATTTTAATTTGTATTAAATTTATATATATTTTTAATTGTATAGAATACTTTTCTAGAAGCAACTTATAAAATGTGTTTTTCAAAAAGAACAGATTTAAATGCCAAAAAAATTTTTAACAAGTGCTTTAGGTTGAATTTATATTCCTACTAGATAATACTATATTATTAAACATAAACAGTGAATTTTTAGTACAAACGAAACTCTTATAAAAATATATAAAATAAATCATTCAAACTTATTTTTTATTTAGGAAATAAAATGCTTTTGAAAAATTATATATTGTTTGAAAATTTTCCTTTCATCTTGAAAATTTCAAAACTTTCTACAAACTGTCATAAAAAGTTTCTTTAAAACATTTAAAGCTTCCACAAAACGCCCAAGGCAATTTGAAAAAGTTTAAAATTTTACTTGATGTAAACAATATAAAAATGCACAAACCAACATTAACTAGAAACTTTCACGAGTATTCAGAAGAAGCAGGATAGAAGTAGAAAGATTTTTTTTTACCAAATTGTTAAGAATATTGTAATGATTAATTAATTTGTGCCAATTAAATAACACGTTTCTTAATGTATTGTTATTTTAATTTATTTTTTCATCGTGTTAATTTTATTCATTTTTGTTATAGCATTTTTAAATTTTCCAAATTAAACTATTACTATTATTTAATTATTCAATTAAATAATCGTAATAGTCTAATTGGGAAAATTTAATTATTACTCTTTTGTAGTTCTTGCTATTAGTTCCCATTGTAAAATTGCTGTTTTTGTTAATCATCATCGTATTAAACATTTTCGGAAATAATTAGAGAAAAACAGTTTCTTACAATTAACCATACAAGATAAAAACTTTTTATAATATATTTTTGAAAGAAAAGAAGTATCTTTTCGAGAGATTTACGTGTCTTATTGTAATGCATATAATTTTTAATGCAAAACATATCAGGAAAACACACAAAAAAAAAAAAAAAAAAATGTATGACAAATATCACGATATATTCTGATTTAAATGAGAAATGTAGAAATAAGGAATTAATTTACTTCAGTATACAATAAAAAACATGACAACTTATAGAGCGGTAATAGCAAATAAAAACAAATAAATGCGCTGCATATTTCTTATAAAAAACGAGAAGAAAAATAGATAAGCCTAACTTCAAAGAGCGTCATGGAACCAAATCAGATTTCTACCTACGGGTGCTCCATCACAATAGCAGCTGCCCACTGTTTCCTTCAACCGCGAGTTCAAACGAGTTAGTGGGTTTGGTCTAGATGTCTACCAAGTGGGATAAAAAAGAACAGCACAACATAATTCAAGCTTTTCCATTGTATATTCTTACAAAACTTGTGATCACCTCCACTTTAAATTACGCCTACATGTTTTACAGTAAAGCAAGTAATTATTAATGCAACTAATTTGTATGTATATTAATTTTATTATATTTTTAAATGTATTTTATATTTCGCACAAAAATCTAGAAGAAAAAAAGATGAGCCTAAATATAGCAATTATGGTAATTTGTTTGTACCCATATGAAATGTATATTACATGACGTGAAATACTTATCACTTGTATAATTCAAATTTTTCCATTGAGGATTTTTACAAACTTGCGACTATCTCCACCTAAAACTGAGGGCAGCATTTTTGGAGGAATTTACATATCTTAATATACTTACATAGCTTATAATTTACGTATCTTATAATTTACATATCTTGCAGACGAAAGTGAATGAGGATAAAGTATTCTGCTTTAAATGGATGAAAATAAAGATAAAATTTATTTCTATATACAAAAAAAAAAAAAAAAAAAAAAAAAAAAAAAAAAAGAAAGAAAGAAAGAAAGGCAATAGAATTAAATCCAATAAAATGCACTGTACATTTCTTATAAAAAATGTGAAAAAAATTTGGGAGAACTAACTACAGCACTAATAGCTATCTTTTGCACCCATTTGAAATCAATATTACATGCCGTGAAACTCTTATCGCTTAAATAATCCAAGCTTCTTCATCGTAGACATGGCCAAACTTGCGGCAGTCTCCACCTTAAATGAGGATAACATTTTTGGAGACATGTCTTACCATAATGCATGTAATTTTTAATGTGAATTTTTAATGATGATATATTCTGATATGAATGGAGAATATAGAAATAAAGAAAGTTATTAATATATTTTTATTATGTAACTTATTTTTTACAAAAAAACCCAGTGAAAGTTAATAGCAAATTAAACCAACCAAATGCACTGCACATTTCTTACAAAAAAACAGAAAAAAAAATTAGGAGTCTTAACTGCAGTACTAATAGCAATCTTTTGCACCCATTTGAAATCAATATTACATGCCGTGAAACTCTTATCGCTTAAATAATCCAAGCTTTTTCATCGCAGACTTGGCCAAACTTGTGACCATCCCCACCTCAGACTGAGTGAGGATAGCGCTGTCTGACGGCGATATTCTTCAGAAAGCAGCCAGCTAACATAATAACGTGATAAAATATGTAGTACAAGTACAGCTCTGGGAATACTTTACTTTGGGGTGCCTGGACTTCTCCCAGTGGCAGAGGCCATTCAATGGCCTCTGCATCACTTTCTTTCACCCCCTCCCCCTGGAAAAACCCTCCGATGCTTTGTCGACGAATGTAATTTATTACCTAAGTGAAGAGTTACGTTACCTGTCTCTATCGCCAGGCTCTAAAAACGCTCTACCTCTTCTTCCAGGGTGCACTCTGGAATGTTTTATGGCAGTCGGTGTTTTATTTACTTCCTGTACTGGTGTGAAGCTTGTTTTTGCTGCAACCAGCAAAAGGTCTAAATATTTTTTTTTCCCTTCCCCCTCTCTACTCGCGAGAAGAGTTGTTGCTCACGGCGATTTATCCTCATTTGGGGGTGCAAAGTGGGGGAGGGACGCGGGGGTGTTTTCCTTGGGGCAGAGAGGGCACACACAAAAAAATAAGAAGAGAAAGAGAGAGAGAAAGCAGAGATCTTGTAAAATGGGTTTGCGCCTTCACTTTTCGCGAGAGAATCGGAAAATGGAAGCAGTCCATGAATGTTTTAGAGTCTGTAGTACAGACAGTCGACAGAGGTGCGGAGTCATATTTTAAAGCTTCGCTTTTATTTTTACGAGGATCCCGAACGCGGTAGGGTGCGGGGCGTCACGTCTGTGAATACAAATTGAATTGTAGGTTCACCGGAAGCAGCTCGAAGAACCGTATACCGAGAATATGTTTTATTTTCGGTTTTTTGTTTGTTTTCATTTTCTGGATTCTAAGAATACTTCTCAATTTTTTCGAAAGGCCGATGGCGAAGACAAGATTCAAGCTCTTAAAATGGGTTGTATATGTTTACTTTCTTGTGTGGAAATTGAGGTTCAAATACATAAAAGAAAAAAACGTTGAAACACAATTTTTTTTACTTAAGTTTTTTTAGTTCATATTTTCTTTTGTTACAACTGATATATATCTATTTTAATTTAACATGGGTTCCTTAAAAAAGTTCAAGATAGAACATTTTTTTAAAGGGCTTCTTTTTTTATAGTTTACTTTAATATTCTTTATAAAAAATTAATTTTAATGGCAAATTTTAAATTCTAGCGTAAACATTTCTATTATATATCAAATTAAAGAAAATTTCTGAAAAATATCGAATTAATTACTTTTGAAAAGACTGACTGACTATCTGAAATTGAATTATCTGACATTTCCCTCAGAAATAAGTAATTTTTTCATATTGCCTATAAAAGTTAATACAAAAATGTAACTTCGTTTGATTTGCCGCTTTACGGTCATCTTGTGTACACGAGGGCTAAACAGACAGGGACCTACAATTGAAAGTGGATTCCGAACCACTAACAAACATCCATGCCACTGCCAATGAAAAACTCGGAGAATGGGCTGTCTGAATGGAGATTTTCTGTTTTCCACTAATATATCTCTTGAATTATCCTTGTCTTACTCCTGACCCAGCTTTATTTGGGCAATCCTATTTTTTTATTTTTTTCTTGGCTGGAGCATGGATATTTGTTAGTGGTTCAGAATCCCCGTTAAACTGTAGGTCCCGGTCTATTTAGCCTAATGCGTGCACAAAATGACAATAGAGTGACAACCGAAATCCTGATTTATATGGAAAAAATAGCATTAGGCCCTTTTCAAATTTTCAGAATTAGATAGGAAAATCAAGATATACAGGAATAGGATTGTAATACAGATTAGAAAAATCTTCAGCTATCTTTATTAAATCTGCAGTTTTTAAACGCCATTGAGAAGATGGAAAGCACACGGTATAAATTCAAGATTATAATCTATTAAAATGACTTTAGATGAAACGTTTTACATTTTTGGCGTTCAACTCTTTGCTAACATTTATTGTGTATCAGTATTTTCTTTATTTTATCTATTCTTTTAACTTGGACAAGTTTCTGAGAAATTTTGCTGAAATAATTGAATTATTTTTTTAAAAAATAACTGTTCAAAATTTCGTGTTCTGAAATATTGTCACTTGTTGGCAGTGCCTTATGAGTTCAGTTGGCTAATTATTTTATTTTCGAAAGTTTAATTTAACATAATTTATAAGAAGTTAAAACATTCCCATAAATTATGTTACACAAATATATCTTTTGTCATTTTATTTTAACATTACTGATCTCTAAAATAAATACAAAACACAATAACATTATTGATTTTAAAACAAATAACATTATTGATAATAAACAAATAACATAATAACATTACTGACCTCTAAGCAAATTTATATTTTTATATTTAAATATAATATGAATTCAATATTTTTCATATATTAAAATTTCAGAGGTAAATAATATAAATAAAATGTAAGTTTTCCTTTTTACCTGCTATCAGCATACATTACTTGATATATTTCTTATTTTTATATTTGTTTCAATTTCAATAGTTCACATATATTTTGCTGCATTACATTATGGCAGAGAAATTTAAAATTAATAACAACAGAAACATTATTTTTACGTCAACCAGTACAAAAATAACCTATTACAAATTATTTTTCTCATTATATGACTCCTATAGACCATCCTTTTTTTGTTATAGACAATTCTTTGTTCATCTGACCTCACTTATCAAGTTACAAGGAAATAAATAACACAAAAAAAGATAGACAAAAAAGGAAAGAATATCATAGAGGAAAAAAAAAACCTCTCTTTCCAGGAGTTCCTTTTATTTCTTTCTGGAATTTCGCTGGCTGCGATGACAGATCGAGGTTGACAGTCACGGTTACGGGAGACGACGTGAATTCAGTTTTCATCGGTCCCTTTGGGTTTCTGGTGACGGAACTCGAAAAAGGCGGCAAATTGTCGCACTAGACCCGTGAATCAAGGTTGTGGTCGTCAATGGAGGACAATCAAGCCATCGATTCATCTCAATCGAGAACCCGATACAAAGATTTATGGTAAACATTCGGGTCGTTAACTATGCTTATGGGATGGAGATTATCTCCCTCGTCATATATGGGTGACAGAAAGATTGCATTCAATGTCATAAAGCGTTATCACTTAGACGATGAAGGATCACTAGATTATGCAAAGCACTAAACAAAGATGCACAGAAAAATTCACTTTCATGAATATTTTTCGTTATAGTATAATAAAGATGCTTATATTTTTTTGTTGTACGCATACTTTTTAAGTAATATATTTCTTGAAAGGATTATTCTACTGTTCGAATAGTCATTCTAAATAAGGCCATGAATGTAATTTGAAATTTATTGGCTATATATATGCAACACAAAATGTTATTTAGAAATTTACTTTATGAATTAAAGTATACCAAGCAGATAATATTATTAATCACTAAGATACTGTGAAAGTTTGTTGACTATATATGTATTATATATTTGCTATATAATAATAAAGATCATCATTTTCATCGATTCATCTGAATCGAAAACCTTATACAAAGATTTATGGTAAACATTCGGGTCGTTAACTATGCTTATAGGATGGAGATTATCTCCGTCGCCATATATGGGTGACAGAAAGATTGCATTCAATGTCATAAAGCGTTATCACTTAGACGATGAAGGATCACTAGATTATGCAAAGCACTAAACAAAGATACAAAGAAAAATTCACTTTGATGAATATTTTTCGTTATAGACTAGTAAAGATGCTCATATTTTTTTTTATCATAAATAATATATATCTTGAAGGATTATTTTTCTGTTCTAATAGTGATTTGGAAAAACATGACACTATATAACATTATAGCAGGAGTGTAATTTGAATTTTATTGGCTATATTTACAACACAAAATGCTACTTAGAAAGTTTCTATAGAAATCTAATTTAACCAAGCATATATCAATATTAATCACTGCTTGCTTTACTCAGAAAGTTGTTGAATATTTTTTGTTATATAATAGTAAAGATCCTCATATATATATATATTTTTAATACAGTTTTCTTTAAATAATTTAATGAAGAACCTTTTTTACAATGAATTTTCATTTTAAAGCAGGTAATGAATGTAATTTGAATTTTCTCGGCATTTACAACGCAAAATATTGTTTAGAAAGTCTCTATAGAAATAAAATTATACCAAGCAGATAATATTATTAATCACTAAGATACTGTGAAAGTTTGTTGAATATATATATATTGTTATATAATAGTAAAGATGCCCATAGTTTCTTGTGCATGTATATTTCTTAAATAACATATATCTTGAAGGATTATTTTTGTGTCCGAATAGTCATTTTAAAGGAGATCACGAATGTAATTTGCATTTTATTGTTTATATATATTTGCAACACAAAATATTATTTATAAAGTTTAAATTATACCAAGCAGATAATGTTATTAATCACTGATATACTCAGAAAGTTTGTTGAATTTTTTTTTGTTAAATAATAGTAAATATCCTACTTTTTTATGATAATAATCATTATTTTAAAGCAGATAATGAATGCAATTTGAATTTTATCGGCTAGATTAACACAAAATGTTATTTATATTTAAGACCTAATAATAATATTACGATTTATATCTTAAAAAATAATTTTTTGAGAATAATAATCATCATTTTAAAGTAGATAATGAATGTAATTTGAAATTTAATGGTTATATTAACGCAAAATGTTATTTAAAAAGCTTCTATAGAAATATTATACCAAGTAGATAATACTTTTAATCACTGAGATGCTCAGAAAGTTTGTTGAATATTTTTTGTTTTGTTTTATAATACTAAAGTTCCTCATATTTTTTGGATGAATGCATGTTTCTTTAAATAATATAAGAAAGAATTTTTTTTCACTATGAATTATTATTTTAAACCAATTAATGAATATAATTTGATTTTTACTGGCTATATTTGTAACAGAAAATATTATTTAAAAAGTTTCTATAGAAATAAAATTATACCAAATAAATAATATTATTAATCACTAAGAAAATGAGAAAATTTCACGAATATATTTTTTTTTTGTTACGTAATAGTAAAGATCCTCATATTTTTTTTAATGAATACATATTTCTCTAAATAATGAAGGACTTTTTTACATTAATAATTATCATTACAAAGCCAATGATAAACGTAATTTGAATTTTATCGGTCCTATTTGCAACACTTAAAATGTTTTTTGAAAAGTATTTATAGGAACAAAATTATACCAGCAGATAAAATTAATAGTTACAAAGTTACTGGGAAAATTTGGAACAGATAATTCGGAAGCAGATAAATTTTTCTGATTCATTTTAATAATTCACTCACTCAAATAAGTTTATTTTACTTCAAAACTAACGAATATAACGTATTTTATAACCAGTTATTACGCAATAGTTTTAAAATATTTCTATAAATCTATTATCATCGTTTAGTACGCATTTTAAATGATTTAACTGATTAAATGATTTAAATGATTTAAATTTTTTCTTTCCATTTTCAGAATAACAAGTAAAATTTGATCTAAAAAAATAATCGCTTGTATAATAACAAAAGGCACATCTAAAGATAATATAAACGTTAGGAAATGTAATTTTGAAGATTTATAATGTTAACCTCAATACAGCCTGTGGCTTTAAATTGTTAGGAAAAATATTAGTAAATCTTAATCCGAATGAATATTAATTAATCAGGCAATATTCTGAAGTTGCATAAAGTAGTAGCTATAGTCAGAAGTAATGAGAAGTTTTAGTGACACTTTTACAAAGAATATTTTCCATTATAATAATTACAAAACTTACTAAGTATGCATATATTTCCTGCCTAGTTCTAGCATTGTTTTTACAATTGTATTTTCTGCATCAGTTAATAATTATTAAAATGCATATTTCGCGTTTATTTCTTTCACTAAATGAAAAATGGAACTCATAAAATTTTTCCGAAAGGGTGCACACAACCGCACACCGTCTAAACATAGGTGGATTATTCCAGGCATTTAAAAATGTAACACGAAAATCCTTT
Source organism: Caerostris darwini (assembly GCA_021605075.1). Lineage (NCBI taxonomy): Eukaryota > Metazoa > Arthropoda > Arachnida > Araneae > Araneidae > Caerostris > Caerostris darwini. The sequence continues at coordinate 508,518 of BPLQ01003448.1, read as the reverse complement.
ATTTATATTTAAGAATAAAGCTCTCTACTATTCTATCAATTATTTATTGGAAAGGTAAACATCCGATTTAGAGACAGAAACGAACAAATCAATTACTTGTTAGGGATGCTGGTGAGACACACGCAGTGCAAAGCAATTTTGAAAGACATAAGTTTAATAATTATTTTAGATTTTGTTTTACAAAATCATTCTTTTAATATCATCAACATCATCATAAACAGCACGACAACCCACAGTGAGCCAAGATTTTTCTTTGAAAAGAGACTTTCCAAGACTTTCCTCCATACATTCCTTTTGGTGACAATGGTCCTCTAATTCTTAACCTTTAGTAGAGCAAAATCTTTTTCAACTGCGTCGTCCATCGCAACTTGTGTCGTCCTCTCTCTCTTTATCCCTGTGGCTTTGCCAATAGAGCCTTTTTACAGAGCTTAAATCATTCATTCTAAATACATTAACAGCCCAGTTTAATATACTGATGTTAATAAATTTTATAATGTCTGGATCTTTATAGAATTTATAAATTTCTGCATTCTGCCGTCTCCTCTAACAATCACTTTTCTTAACACCTCCAAGAAAAGCCCTTAAAATATCCGTCTCAAATATACCCAAATGGGCCTCATCAGATCTTTCAAAAATCCACGTTTCAGAGCAATAGACCAAAATAGGTGTAATAAGAATTAATTTTGTCTGCTTATGAGCTGTGATTTAAACATATTTCTTAACCCGAAAAAGACCCTATTGGCAGACACAATTCTGTTTTTTATTTCAGGTAAGATATTATTTTGACAATTAATTTCTGATCCTAATTTTGATATTATACAATTTAAAATTTTATTTATTAAAAATAAAAATTTTTATGGTAATTAATATCCAACCGAAATTATCTTTCTCATTTATTAAGTCACTGCGTTTGAATCCCTCTGGCTTGACCTCCTGCTAATTTATGATGCGATAGATGGTTGGACAGTAACTTTTTGAAGCTAACAACAATGTTGAGAAAAAAATGCCTTATCATTATTTAAACTTTATTTTAAATTTCCAATGGTTGGATACATCGAGCAGAATAACATATCACAATAAGAAGAAAAAGTAAGAACATAAGTAACAATAAGAACAGAAACATCAAAAGTTCAGAAGATAACCGGAGGTTATCGCCCCATAAATCTCTTTGCTTCCCAATATCTGGATGCCTCAGCTCCACGGAAGGCACCGCAGGAACGCAGGTGGTCTCTGTCTAAATTCACATTTGTGTTACACAATGGGTAGGTAGCTACTGCAAGTATGCCAATGCAGTTAAGATGGACGGCAAGTCAATCATGTTCTGTTGATAGACGGCACAAAAGTCTGTCTGCCGTCTAGGTTTTTCGGGAATACTCTGGAACCAGTCTCTTCCGTATTTACGGTCAATCTTACTGAGAAGTTCTTGCTGGTGTATTGACCTCATAAACAGTTTTATGAATTGTTTTGCAGTGTGGAAGGATGTCTTTTTGATTTTACAAGATAGCGCAGTCCCCTGTTTGGCGAGAAAATCTGCCTGATCATTGCCATACAGGTCGCAATACCCGGGAATCCACTGGAGTGCAAAACGCTTATGTTGAGATCTCAAAAATTTCAACATTTCTTGGCACTGAAAAATTTAACAAGGACAAAGAAGTCTGAACCGAACTAATAGCCTGAATGGCAGCCTGTGAATCAGACAAGAGGACAACCTTTCCAAAGCAGGCAAGCCAGCTGCTTAAGCGCAATGCACAATTCTTCCACTTCGCCGTCGAAGGCCATTCCGAAAGATGCATAAAAACCAAAAAGTTTAGAGAAAACACCAGCTCCAACATTCTTATCATTATTTAAATTAAAATAGATCATTTGATATTTATCTCCATTTAGTTTATTAGTAAAAAATAAATTTTTGTTCCTTGAAAGTTGCATTAAGAAAAGAAGAAGACTCGCAAAACTGTTTACTTTTGTGAACAAACTTTGCATATTGAAACAATAAATTTATCAGCTAAATGCCCTTCACACATCACCCGCTTTTGTACCCCATTTTCCTTCCGGTGTTTTGAGCCTCTTCAATTTTAATTCAGGGTTCTGAGGAGCGTTTGATTAACGGCCTTTGTTCGCCCTTTCAAGCGGCTTTCAAGATGGTTCAAACGCTGATACTGTTTTGTCATGTGATACGACGTTATAAATAAACATATGCCTCCTCCTAGAAATATGAGAAGGGTAAATAATTGTTCAAGTAGGGTATTTTGTTTGTGAATTTTAAGTTTCAATTTGCATTGACAAGTGCCTGATTAATGTTGAAAATGAGCAACTACATCTAAAATGTGTTTCCATAAAATTTAGTAAGAAAAAAAAAATCTTTTAAATAGTTTGATTTTAGTAGAATTAATAAATAAATTTAAAATAGCTTCAAATTGATGCATAGAAGATCACTTTTATTTATCAAAGATTTATTTTTTGTTTTAAATTTTCACTAATAAAATATTCAAAGTGAGTAACATTTAATAAAGTGATAAAAAAATTTGTCATAGACAATTACTTTCTTTTTTTTTTCTAAAAAAAGAAAAGAATAACTATAAACAATTATTCTGCTAACATTTTATTTTTTAATTATGCGTAGAAAACTGTAATTCATATTAGGTTTTTGCAATATTTCAGCATGTTACATTATATCACTGTTTCAAGGAGCAACATTTGTTTCAGCATTTTGGTTGACTTTTTGCGGCCTGATGGCCAATCGGCTAGCGCTGTCACGTTTGGTACCACAGCCTTCATGTTCGAATTTTGGCGATGGAATACAGATTTATTAGTTGTTTGTAATCCACGTTAAACAGTAGGTGGGTCATTATTGTAAAGTAAAATTATATTTATAGTAAGTGAAATCCAACATAAATAATCTTTCTGGCTTATTAAACCATTAGGTTTGAATCCATCTGACTTGACTTCCTTCTAATTTATTACGCGATAAATGGTTGGACAGTAACTTTTCAAGCTAGCAACAATGCTGAAAAAAATGCCTTATCATTATTTAAGCTATAATGGATCATTTGATATTTATATCCATTTAGTTTATTAGTAAAAATAAATTTTTGTTCGTTGAACGTTGCATTAAGAAAAGAACACTCACAAAATTGTTTATTTTTGCGAACAAACTTTACATATTGAAACAATAAATTTATCAGCTAAATGCCCTTCACACATCACTCGATTTTGTACCCCATTTTCCTTCCGGTGTTTTGAGCCTCTTAAATTTTCATTCAAGGTTCTGAGGAGTGTTTGATTAACGGCCTTTGTTCGCCTTTTCAAGCGGCTTTCAAGATGGTTTCAAACATTGATACCGTTTTGTCATACGATGCGACGTTATAAATAAACATATGCCTCCTCGCAGAAATATGAGAAGGGTAAATAATTGTTCAAGTAGTGTATTTTGTTTGTGAGTTTTGAGTTTCAATTTGCGTAGATAAGTGCCTGATTAATGTTAAAAATGTCTTGGCAATTACATCTGAAATGTGTTTTCATAACATTTAGTAAGAAAAAAATACTTGCTAACTATTTAAAAATCTAATCAAACTTTTTAAAAACTTATAAGTTTTTAAATAGTTTGATTTTAGCAGAATTAATAAATAAATTTAAAACAGCTTCGGGAAGTTTCATAGAAGATCATTTTTATTTATCAAAGATTTATTTTTTGTTTTAAATGTCCAATAATAAAGAGATTTAAAGTGAATGATATTTATTTAAATGATAAACATTTTTTAGGTCGAAGCAATTTTTTTTTTTTTTTTTTTAAAGAAATGAATAATTAAAAGACATTATTCTGCTAACATTTTATTTTTTCAATTATGCTTAGAAAACTGCGATTCATATTAGGTTTTTCAATATTTCAGCACGTTGTTTTTTTCACTGTTCCAAGAAGCAATAATTGTTTCAGCAGTTTGGTTGACTTTTTGCGGCCTGATGGCCAATCGCCTATCGTTGTGATGTTTGGTACCGCAGGCATCATGTTCGAATTTTAGCAATGGAATAGATGTTTGTTAGTTGTTCGGAATCCAAGTTAAACAGTAGGTCCCGATCAATTATTATAAGATAAAATTATATTTATAGTAATTGAAATCCAACAGAAAGAATATTCCTCGCTTATCAAGCCATTGCTTTTGAATTCAACTGACTTGAAGTTCTGCTAATGCTTTAGACGGCAGATGTTTGGACAGTAACTTTTCAAACTAACAACAATTCAGAAAAAATACCCGTATCGTAATTTAAACTATAATAGAGCATTTGATATTTATATCATTGTTAGTAAAAAATAAATTTTTACATTTAGTTTATTAGTAAAAAATAAATTTTAGTTCCTTGAATGCTACATTAAGTAAAGAAAAACACTCCCAAAACAGTTTATTTTTGCGAACAAACTTTACATATTGAAACAATAAATTTATCAGCTAAATGCCCTTCATTCCCGCTTTTTTTCCCCATTTTCCTTCCGGTGTTTTGAGCCTCTTAAATTTCCATTCAGGGCGCCTTGTTCTGAGGAGTGTTTGATTAACGGCCTTTGTTCGTCCTTTCAAGCAGCTTTCAAGATGGTTCAAACGCTGATACTGTTTTGTCATGTGATACGACGTTATAAATAAACATATGCCTCCTCCTAGAAATATGAGGAGGGTAAATAATTGTTCAAGTGAGGTATTTTGTTTGTGCGCTTGAAGTTTCAATTTGAGTCGACAAGTGCCTGATTAATGTTAAAAATGTCTTGAGCAACTACATCTAAAATGTATTTTCATAACATTTAGTAAGAAAAAAAAATCTTCTAAGTAGTTTGATTTTCGTAGAATTTATACATAAACTTAAAATAACTTCAAGATGATTCATAAAAGATCATTTTTATTTATCAAAAGATTTATTTTCTGTTTTTAATGCCCACTTATTAGGAGATTAATAGTTAGTAAGATTTATTTAAGTGGTAAAAAAGTTTTAGGTCTAAACAATTATTTTTTTAAAAAAAAAAGAATAACTGAAAACAATTAGTTTGCTAACATTTAACTTTTTTCAATATACTTAGAAAACTGCTACTCATATTAAGTTTCTTAACATTTCTGCGGATTGTCTTTTTTTCACTGTTTTATGGAGCAACATTTGTTTCAGCATTTTCTTTTCCTATTTGTGCCTGATGGTCAATAAGATACAGCTCTGCTCCTCTGGCGTCCAGCAGGTTTGAAATCTAGCGGTACCATTGATGTTTGTTAGTGGTTCGGAATCTAAGTTAAACTGTAGGTCCCGGTCTATTGAGTCCAAAGTGTGCAAAAAAATGACAGTAGAGCAACAAACCAAAACAAACCTCTACTCTTTATTCAATATAATCGTCGGATATGATACACGAATTCTCTTTCTCGCTTATTAAACCATTGTGTTTCATTCCGTCTGACTTCACCCACTGTTAATTTTTGGTTTAACTTTTTCAAACTGGCAACAATGCTGGAAAAAACGCCGTATTGTTACAATAGATTGTTTGGCAGTAACCTTTTCAATCTACCAACAATGCTGGAAAAAAAACCCGTATCGTTTTAATACATGATTGTACAGTAACTTTTTCAAGCTAACAATGCTGGAGAAAAACCCGTATCGTTATAATAAATAGCTGAAAGGAAACTTTTTCAAGATAGCAAAAATGCTGGGAAAAATCAACCAAACCCGTATCTTTATTTAAACTAAGATAGATCATTTGATATTATTCATTTAGTTTATTACTAAAAAAACTAAATTTTTGTTCGTTGAACGTTGCATTAAGAAAAGAAGAACACTCACAAAACTGTTTATTTTTGCTACCAAACTTTACATATTGAAACAATAAATTTATCTGCTAAATGCCCTTCACACATCACCCGCTTTTGTACCCCATTTTCCTTCCGGTGTTTTGAGCCTCTTCAATTTTAATTCAGGGTTCTGAGGAGTATTTGATTAACGGTCTTTGTTCGCCCTTTCAAGCCGCTTTCAAGATGGTTCAAACTTTGATACTGTTTTGTCATGTGATACGACGTTATAAATAAACATATGCCTCCTCCTAGAAATATGAGAAAGGTAAATAATTGTTCAAGTGGGGTATTCTGTTTGCGAGTTTTAGGTTTCAATTTGCGTTGACAAGGGCCTGATTAATATTAAAATGTCTTGGGCAACTAGATCTAAAACGTGTTTTCATAAAGTTTAGTAAGAAAAAAAATCTGTTAAATAGTTTGATTTTAGCAGAATTAATAAATAAACTTAAAATAACTTCAAGATGATTCATAAAAGATCATTTTTATTTATTAAAGATTTATTTTCTGTTTTTAATGCCCACTTATTAGGAGATTAATAGTTAGTAAGATATATTTAAGTGATAAAAAGTTTTAGATCAAACCAATTATTTAAAAAAAAAAAAAGAGAATAACTGTAAACAATTAGTTTGGTAACATTTTACTTTTTTCAATATACTTAGAAAACTGAGATTCATTTTAAGTTACATAACATTTCCGCAGATTGCCTTTATTTTCACTGTTTCAAACAGCAACATTTGCTTCAGCGTTTTCTTTTCCTATTTGGGGCCTGGTGGTCAATAGAATAGAGCTCTGGATATCTGGCGTCCTTTAGATTCAAATCCTGGCGGTAGCATTGATGTTTGTTAGCTGTTCTGAATCCATGTTACACTGTTGGTCCCGGTCTAATGAGCCCAAAATATGCAAAGAATGACAGTTTTGGGACAAACAACCCAAACCTTGACATTTTATGCAATGTGATCGACGGATATGATACACGAATTCTTTCTCGCTTATTAAACTATTGTGCTTCAATCCATCCGACTTGACCTCCAATTCATTTTTGGTTGGACAGCAACTTTTTCAAACTAGCAACAATGCTGGAAAAAACCCGTATCGTTGCAATAGATGGTTGGACAGTAACTTTTCAAACTAACAGCAAAGCTGGGAACAAAACACGTATCGTTATAATAGATGGCTGAACAGTAACATTTTCAAGCTAGCCACAATGCTGATAAAAACCCCTTATCATTATAATAGATGATTGGACAGTAACTTTTTCAAGCTAGCAACAATGCTGGGAAAAACCCGTATCGTTACAATAGATGGTTGGACAATAACTTTTCAAACTAGCAGCAAAGCTGGGAACAAAACACGTATCGTTATAATAGATGGCTGAACAGTAACATTTTCAAGCTAGCCACAATGCTGATAAAAAACCTCTTATCATTATAATAGATGATTGGACAGCAACTTTTTCAAACTAGCAACAATGCTGGAAAAAACCCGTATCGTTACAATAGATGGTTGGACAGTAACTTTTCAAACTAGCAGCAAAGCTGGGAACAAAACACGTATCGTTATAATAGATGGCTGAACAGTAACATTTTCAAGCTAGCCACAATGCTGATAAAAACCCCTTATCATTATAATAGATGATTGGACAGTAACTTTTTCAAGCTAGCAACAATGCTGGGAAAAAAATCCGTATCGTTATAATAGATGATTGGACAGTAACTTTTTCAAGTTAGCAAAATTGCTGGGAAAAAACCCGTATTTTTGTTTAAACTAAGATAAGTCATTTGATATTTATATACCAGGTATTTATTAGTTAAAAACAAACTTTTGTTCATTGAATGTTGTATTAAGAAAAGAAGAACACTCACAAAGCTGTTTATTTTTGCGAACAAACTTTACATATTGAAACAATAAATTTATCAGCTAAATGCCCTTCACACATCACCCGCTTTTTGTACCCCATTTTCCTTCCGGTGTTTTGAGCCTCTTCAATTTTCATTCAAGGCGCCCTGTTCCGAAAAGTGTTTGATTAACGGTCTTTGTTCGCCTTTTCAAGCGGCTTTCAAGATGGTTCAAACGTTGATACTGTTTTGTCATGTGATACGATGTTATAAATAAACATATGCCTCTTCCTAGAAATATGAGGAGGGTAAATAATTGTTCAAGTAGGGTATTTTGTTTGTGAGTTTCAAGTTTCAATTTGCGTTGACAAGTGCCTGATTAATATTAAAAATGTCTTGGGCAACTACATCTAAAATGTGTTTTCATAAAATTTAGTAAGAAAAAAAAACTTTTAAATAGTTTGATTTTAGTGGAATTAATAAATAAATTTAAAATAACTTCAAGAAATTTCATAGAAGATCACTTTTAGTTATCAAAGATTCATTTTTGAGACAGGAGTTGTGTTCTTTTTACGGGGTAGGATTGTTAACCCTACGCTCTACAATCATATTATACGGTTTAAAGTGGATTACGAACCAATAAAAACATCCACGGCACCGCCAGAACTTGAATCCGAAAGCTGTGGCACCGAGTGTCAGCTTCTAAAATTCTAGGAATTAAAATTAAAATTAAATGCTAAAGAACCTATTCAGTTGTAATACAATAATACAACAATGGTAGCAAAGAGCAGCAAACTAATAGACTTTTATCATCACTGGAGCTGATAAAAAGCAATCTTAAATGAAAGATGATTTTAAGCTAATCTATCAATAAAAAATTATTATTTAATAAATTTCAAATGTATTAAATATTATTGGCAATAACATCTTTGTTATCAAAATGTACAATTTCTTTTGCTTGTCTAAAGCTATTATTTATACCTAAGTACTTGTTAATTTGTGATTGTTATATTTATAGAATATATTTTTGTAAGCAAATTTATCGTTCAAGAGGATTTTATAAATATATAGAAAATATATATGGGATAAATTTAGAGAGTCTTTCAAGTAATGCTACATCTTTACATCTGTCATGCTACACCTTTAAAGTTGTAAAAATTAGAATAGATATTATATAGATAGATAATTTCGGTAAAAGTTATTGAATTTAAACAAATTCAATAAGTTTCAAGAGTTTGTGAGTTTGAAAGTTTTCAAGAGTTTGTGAAACAACTCTTTTAAATCCATTAGTAAAGATCATAGTACATAAAATTACGGAAAAGAGACAGGAATCGGGAGTCTGTATAAAAAAGTGCGAACCAAAAATCTGGAGTTGAAAGTATTTTTGTCCTATTCTCCACCTCTGGTTGTAACAATAACCTTACTCTTACAAAAATTACTTTTTGGAGTGTTATTGGCAAGAATTTTGATACATATAGCAGATTTCTGTCAAAATATATGCAATTTGTTTTATAATATGAACTTTAAATGTTAATTTACGACATAAAGAATCACTTACGAATTCTTAAGTGATTATGAATAGTGATGTGAGAAAGTCCTTACATTTAATCCTTACATTTCTACTGGAATTAAATTCTAATATATTTAAACACAATTGTTATTCGTATATTTTAATAAGGGAAATTAAGTGAATTGCAATTTTGTGACTCTTTTCCGAACTTAATTCTTAATTATGCAACATTATTTTCCTATATTATAATAGTAATATCTGTGTCATAAGTGACTTATGCTCTTTCGTAACCCTGCTAATCACTTTAACGCATCCTTTATTAGTTTTTAATAAATTAGGGGTTAGGGTACTGCTTTACTTTCAGATTTTGATATGTTCATAGTATGATTATATTTACATTTTGTATTTTATGCGCAAAATACTGAAACTATTGGTTTTTTTTTGCTGCATAAAAATATATTGCATCCTTTTATACAGCAAAAAGAAAACCAATCATTTACATTAGTGTCTTAAACATTAATACAGATAATAATGTTTTAACTTTTTTTGTGAATATTGTATTTCCTATACACTGAAGTGACAAAAGTCATGGGATAGCAATATGCAAATTTTCAGATGGCAGTAGCATCGCGTAGAACAGGTATAAATGCGCAGTGCTTTCGCAGAGCTTTCATTTCTGTTCAAGTTATTCATGTGAAGAGGTTTTGGCGTGATGATGACAGCACAACGGGAATTAACAGACTTTGAACGCGGAATGTTAGTTGGAGCTAGACGCATGGGTCATGCCATTTCGGAAATCGTTAGGGAATTCAACATTCCCAGATTCACTGTGTCAAGAGTGTGCCGAGAGTATGAAATTTCAGGCATAACATCCCACCATGGACAGCGCAGTGGTCGACCGCCTGCACTTAACGACCGAGACCGGCGACGTCTGCAAAGAGTTGTAAATTCTAACAGACAAGCAACACTGCGTCAAATAACCGCAGAAATCAATGTGGGACGTACAAGGGACTTGTCTGTTAGAACTGTGCGGAGAAATTTGGCTTTCTTGGGTTATTAGAGCAGAAGACCGACTCGAGTGCCTTTACTGACAGAACGACATCGCTTGCCACGACTTTCGTGGGCACGTGAGCATATCGGTTGGTCCCTAGATGAATGGAAAACCGTGGCCTGGTCCGATGAGTCACGATTTCAGTTGGTAAGAGTTGATGGTAGGGTTCGAGTGTGGCGCAGACCCCACGGAGCCATGGACCCAAACTGTCAGCAAGGCACTGTTCAAGCTGGTGGTGGCTCCGTAATGGTGTGGGCTGTTTTTTCATGGCATGGACTTGGTCTTCTGGTGCGACTGGACCGAACATTGACTGGAAATGCTTATGTTCAGCTATGTTCACTTGCAGCCATTCATGGACTTCATGTACCCAAACAACGATGGGATTTTTATGGATGACAATGCGCCATGTCACCGGGCCACAACTGTTCGCGATTGGTTTGAAGAACATTTTGGATAATTCCAACGAATGATCTGGCCACATAGATCGCCCGACATGAATCCCATCGAGCATTTATGGGACATCATCGAGAGGTCTGTTCGTGCCCAAAATCCTGCACCATCAACGCTTTCATAATTATGGACGTCTATCGAGACAGCATGGCTCAATATTCCTGCAGAAGACTTCCAACGACTTGTTGAGTCCATGCCACGTCGAGTTGTTGCATTTCGCCGGGCGAAAGGAGGGCCGACACGATATTAAGAGGTATCCCATGACTTTTGTCACTTCAGTGTATATTGTTATTAATAATTGCTTACTTACTTTTCTATTATGTTAACAATCATAGAAATACCACTTACATAAAATTATCCTGCATAAATGTACTATATTGCCCAATGATTCAACAAACAAATTAAAATAAAACCAGCATGAGATAAAATGCCATTTTTATCAATCTTTATTATTTTACAATTTTAGTAAAAACAGTAACTGGACTTTTATGTCTTTACGCAGCAATTACTTCTAAACCGGTAAACACAATCTTTACTCATTCTTTTTTTGCTTTTTCAAGCCTTGTATAAGAATAATTTACCAATAACAGTTGTGCGCAGAATCGACTGATTATGCGCCTGATTAAAACCTTTTAGACTCGCATCTATTCATTTTCGACATGATAAGATATACGGAAGAAAACACACGAGTTACTCTTTTGTGTACCATAAATATAAATTACCGAAACACACTTACAGCACATCTGTAGTCTGATTTTAATTAGCTTTTCTGACATCTCCGGGCATCTTTCCAAATGAAAACAAGTTTTACCCTTGAGCTTAGAAAGAAGTACAATAAAATTAAGGTTTAGATGTAATAAATTCCTGGAATGGAGAATTCTCAAGATCACCGAAAAAACAAACAAAAGTAAAAGAGATTTTTTTTGGCAATGGTTAAAGCTAACTTTTTTTTCTTTTACGATTTATATTAGGTATTTGGAGAAGATAATAAAAATTGCAATATGCATTATTATTATAGTAACAGGTATCAAAATAATAAAAAAACACATTATTAACTAGTAATAAAAATTTCGAAATACATTTTTGTATAACATTTTCTGTAGAAAATTCATTGGTTTAAGTTTAACAATGCATAAAATTATTTAGTGCAATCACAATATTATTCGACTCGCTGTTCTATTTATTATTCAATGGAAAAGTAAAAATCATATTTGAAGTTGATTGAATCGATTAGTTACTATTGAGGGCCTGATAGCCGAGTGACTAGCGCTCTGGTGCTCTGTGCCACAGGGTTTCGGGTCTGAGTCCCTGCGTTGCCATGGACATTTGTAATAGTTTGGAATCCACTTTGGGCCATAGGTCAAGGTCTAATATGACATAAAAAGTCAGCGTCACGGAGCCAAGTCAGACTTCTACCTGTGAGTGCCCCAACACAACAGTAGCTGACCTCCCTCTCCCTCCTTCCATGAGGTCACATGGGTTCTTGGTCTTGGTCTAGATGTTGCTGTCTACCAAGTTGGATAAAAAACAATTTACTATTTCTAATTAGACATACGCGAAGCAATGGAATTTTAAAAGAAAAAAAATAATACTTATTGAAATACTACTTATTGAAAATAATACTTATTAAAAATATACCTAAAAATAATATTTTTTAAATATTAAAAATTAAAATTATTTTTATCGCAAGTAAATCTTCGAGAACTTCTGATAGTTGGTAAACTTCCACAAATCCTTCCTAAAGTACCATTCTCTCTTATAACTCCAACGTATTTGAATGATTCTGGACTGGTAGCTTTCCAATTTTCTACTCGGTAGTGGTATATAATAAACTATGGGAATATATTATTTTATAAATCTTTCCTTAATATGAATTTTGTAATTTCTTCTTAAACTCGGTCATATCTAAAATAACGATATCTAAAATAACGAAATTTATAGGAATTATTAATTTTTAGCCAAGTTTCAAACTACGATAATTTTAAGTTAAAAATAAGAAAAAGATAAATCAAACGAATTTTATTAAAAATAATGTGAAATATATTATTTGCTATTTTTTTGTGTTTTAAAAAGAAAACTGTTTTGTTATCTATTTTTTATAGATAAAAAATTGGATTTTGATGCCTTTACGCTTGATTGACTTCAGACGTCAAACACTACTTCCACTTTATTTTTGGTAGAGGGAAATTACATGATGATTTTATAACTTCTTTCAATAGGAATTCAACAAAACTAATTTAGCTAGTATTGAAGCTGATAAATGTTTAAAAATTTGGAATATAGAACAAATGCTACTTTCAGATCTGCTCATGGTGGCATCACTTGGCAAATTGAATGTTCTTCAGAAGATTCTAATCTATTTTTTAAATATGGGTAGGATGGATAAATTTTACTATTTGCTCAGCGTTTATCCAAGCCAGCAACTCTGATTGAAAATAGTTCCTTCAAAGATGAACCTACCTTGGAAACCAACAATTTTAACAGCAAGTCATTGGAGATGCAAATGGTGTGGTGATTATGAAAGATACCAGAAGTATGAGTACTCTAACCTCTTGGGAGGAACATAAAAGACGCATTTGTCGCCTTATACACAGCACAATCACATTAATGTGACCACCTGTCAAAAGCCAGATTATACACTCTTGTATATTCTGGCTTTAAGTGGAGTGTGGAATGTGGTATTAAGTGGTATTTAAGTGGTATTAAGTGTATTTAAGTGGTATTAAGTGGTATTAAGTGGTATTTAAGTGGTATTAAGTGGTATTTAAGTGGTATTAAGTGGAATTCTTTATATACACTCCACTTCAATGTGCTGCCACCTGCCTTTTGTGATGGGTTATTTCATGTTGACGTCGAAAGTAGGTGGTGGTCACATTAATGTGACTGGACTGTGTATATAATTTTTTTTAAATATATTATTTCTCGATAGTGATGTCCCCATTATAACTATATTGGTGATCCTTGCTCTCCAAATTTTTTGAAATATATATGTTTTTAGAAACAGTTCCTTCTTGTGCATGCTTTCTTCTTATTTTTATTTATATTTTTCTTGCTTTAACTTTCAAAACATAAACAAATAAATAAATTCATTTGAACTACGCATAAATGGGCCATAAGTATTTGAAATTCGCTTTATTTCTATAATCCATATTCATAATTTAATCATAATCTCTATGTTAAGGTAAGCATCATAAAAAGTTTACATTTTTAATCTATGTAAAAGTTGTGATGTCTTTTTAATTTTAAATTTTCATTTTTAAATTACATCCCTTAACTTAATTGAAAACTAGATAGCATATAAAATTGATAAAAAAACAATTGAATTGTATCTTCATATTTTTATTAAATAAAAATATTTTTTGTTGATATTTACAACAGTTTGAATGATTCATTAAAAGAATATTTATGAACATAATAAATATTTATCAATAAATAATTTTTTTCCGCATATTGGAAAACGTTCACTAAAAATTATAACAAAATTAAAAAAAAAATACCTAAATTAAGTTAAATTATGGGCTAGTATACATATTGAAAATCATCATTATCATCTATTGAAAATCGTCATCCCCATTTACTAACAGGAAATAGGTGATTTATAAGTAGAATCTTAAAGTTAAGCTTAAAAAAACAAATCCTTGTTCAAAAATGGTAGATGAAGAATGTAAAAAATAAAGATTATAAATAGTGTCAAGTAAAAGAAAACATTTAAACTTCATACATTTATATTATTTAATCCTAGTCATATCGCTAATAACAAATTTTGACTCATTTCTCACTTAAAAACAAACATTAAAAGCTAATTTCTGGGAAATCTCACGACATTTATAATCCTTTTTTAAACCTCAAAAACCTTTCAATAAATAAATTCATATTTACATCTCTATCAAAAGAAAAATTGCATGCATTATTCATCGATTGTCTGCATAGCTTTTTACAAAAATTTTCACATTTTTCTTTACTCCAGTCTTTGGCAATAAAAACTAAATGTTCACCCCTAATTCTAAATGATTGCAACGCAATCAAACAAACAAAAAAACATCTTAAAAATATAAAAGACGTGCATATTTAATACTTATAATCCTTTTTTTTCTACCTCTTATCCATTTTAAATGAATATCGCAAAGATTCTCACTCAGTACGTTTTAAAAAGAGTGCTTTTTTCTCAAGCTTAAATTGCAGGGGTAAAAAGAAAGAAAGACAAAAAAGATCTCCTGATTTATATTGTCAGAATCTTCTTTCCCATCCTTCAAACATAAAGCTCTATCCCCCTAAAAGCCCTTATTTATATGCTTGTCACATAGCAACCAACGGATTTTGGGAAGGACTTCTCTTAGTTTCTTTTTATTTACATTTCGGAAGACTTTTTTCATTTATTATTGTGTTTTATTCCTCATCTTCTTAATACCGCGGCGTGTAGGGGAATATCAATACAAAGACAAAGAAGGAGCAGGGTGAGAATAATTCTCATCACGCAGTGTGGTTTGGGAATGTGACTTCGAAATTCTCCTGAGAATATCGATGTCATTGTGTGGAGCCTTCAGATAGTGTTTGTCGAATTCAGGGAGGAGAAATGAAAGAAGTGTCTGGGTTTTTTTTTTTTTTTATCTCGAAGAGTCCATTAAAAAATACGTTTGAGGACTTTGGTTTTAAGATGGAGAGAAATTAAGAGCGTTTTTCTTCTTGGTATTTTGGTATTTCTAATGCTGAAAAGTAAAACCGGAGAGAAGATCGAATAGCTTGTGATATAAATAAAATAGTATGAGTTTGAATGTGCATATTTTTGAATGTGGTCTTCAGATAGTGTTTGTCGCATTCAAGGAGGAGAAATGAAAGAAGTGTCTGGCTTCTTTTTTTTTATCTCGAAGAGTCCATTAAAAAATACGTTTGAGGACTTTGGGTTTAAGATGGAGAGAAATTAAGAGCGTTTTTCTTCTTGGTATTTCTATTGCTGAAAAGTAAAACCGAAGAGAATCGTAATAAAACCGAAGAGAAGATCGAATAGCTTGTGATATAAATAAAATAATACGAGTTTGAATGTGCATATTATAGAATGAAGGGAAATGAAAGAAGTGTCTGGGTTTTTTTTTATCTCGAAGAGTCCATTAAAGAATACGTTTGAGGACTTTGATTTTAAGATGGAGAGAAATTAAGAGCGTTTTTGCTTGGTCTTTCTATTACTGAAAAGTAATACCGAATAGAAGCTCGAATAACTTGTGATATAAACAAAATAATATGAGTTTGAATGTGCCTATTTTAGAATGAAGAGAATTTAAAAATATTTTGAATGGAGAGGATTTAAAGTATGTTTTGTTTCTGGTAATTCTATATTTGGAGGAATATTTTGTTCCTCCAAGACATTTTTAACTCATATTGGATTAATAGGGTTATGTGTATGGGATATATGCATGGATTGTACATTCTATAATAAAAATGAGATAAATGCATCTTTATTTTTTATAGTTTTATTATAAAATATAAAACAGAAGATATTCTTAATAAAATCGAATAAGATAGAGACAAATTAAAAAGCATTTTTCGTCTTGGTATTTCTATTACTGAAAAATAAAACCGAAATGAAGCACGAATAGCTTGTGAGAGGAATCATTTAAGTTTTTAAATCATATCTGAATGTGCATAATGTATAATGAAGAGAATATAAAGTAATTTTGTTTCTGGTAATTCTATAGTTGAAAATATTTTTCTTTTCCTACAAGACATTTATAACTCATATTGGAGAAATGCGTATAGAATATATGCATGGATTGCGCATTTTATCATGAAAAGAAGATAAATTAATTTTCTGTTAGTTTTATTACAAAAAATATAAAACCGAAAAGAATCTTAATAAAACTGAAGAGAATCTTTATCAAACCAAATAATATGGAGAAAAATTAAAGAACATTATTCTTCTTGGTGTGGAAGGTATCATATTGGCGAATGTGACTTCGAAATTCTCCTGAGAATATCGAATGCGGAGCGTTTAGATAGTGTTTGTTGAATTCAGGGAGGAGAAATGCAAGAAGTGTCTGGTTTTTTTTTATCTCGAAGAGTCCATTAAAAAATACGTTTGAGGGCTTTGGTTTTAAGATGGAGAGAAATTAAGAGCATTTTTCTTCTTGGTATTTCTATTGTTGAAAAGTAAAACCGAAGAGAATCTTAATAAAACCGAAGAGTAGTTCAAATGGCTTGTGATATAAATAAAATAATATGGGTTTGAATGTACATATTATAGAATGAAGAGAATATAAAGTATTTCTGTTTCTGGTAATTCTATAGTTGAGAATCTTTTTTATTCCTCCAAGACATTTATAACTCAAATTGGAGGAAAGGAGATTTCTGTGTATGATATATGCATGGATTGCACATTTTATAGTGAAAAGAACATATATGCATATTTTTTGTTAGTTTTATTACAAAAAATATAAAACCGAAAAGAATCTTAATAAAACCGAACAAAATGATGAGAAATTATGAGCATTTTTCTTTTTGAAATTTCTATTACTGAAAAGTAAAACCGAAAAGAAGCTAGATTAGATTTTGATATACATCATATAAGTTTGAATGTGCATATTACAGAATAAATTAATTTAAAATATCTTTGTGAGTATCAATTTAGTTAAAAATCCTTTTCATTATTAACTATCTGGCATTTCACAACATCTTATTTTCCTCACAATTTTTATTGTAAAGTGTAATTTATTTATTAACTAAAATGTTATTTATATTCATTATAAATAAATCTAAAGATTTATTCATATTTTTGAGATTTGTTTTGATAGTACTCATAAGTTAATTGGTACTTGAAAAGAAATAAAATTGTAAACATTCTAATTTTTTAAAGAAACTAAGAATGAAAATGTCCTAATTCTTCTGCACATTCAAAGGTGAAGAGAATTTTCAGATTTCTAATAATAAATGTTTCGAGGACACACATTGCCCCTTCCGTGACATTAATAGTTAAAAACAACTTTGAAAAACCATTACAAGAATGCTTGATGGCATCTTCCATTTTTTTCTTCTTTTTTACATCTCCAACGATTTTCGGTTAAATCGAGGTCACATAAATGTTTGTTAATTCTTCGTAGACTTCTGCTATTTCTTCAAATGCAACGTAAAAAAAAGAATAAGAACCTCTAGAGAGGCATATGTCGACTTTCCAGTTCATAAGCGAGGTACTTATTCGGAAGCAGGGGGAGGTGCAGGAAAAGATATTCCTTTCTTTAGTGTCTCCTCCAAATATCTCTCTTTTGTGAGATAAGAGAGGAGATTTCTGGCAATTGTCGTGGTAGGGATTGCTTCGTAATCCTTCCTTGGTGAGCACAAGGGCTTCTTGTCAAGTATTCCGAAGATAAATGCCGATGGTTTACGACGTTCTCACACTGACTGCCACTTTAAGCTCTTCGCATATATACATAAAAATGTTTTCGAGACGGTGCAGCATTTGGTATCAAATCTATGTCCGGGGTGATTGGGACTCTTTTTTTTGGGTCGGGGAAATTGCTGTTGATAGGTCTCCATTTATCATTTGTGCAAATAGCGCGCAACCGACGAATTGGAGCGTTTTATTTTACTGTAGAATGGAAAACTGGAATGGTAACAGAGTGCCATTTTGTGTTCTATATATGACATGTGAAAAGTTTGGTGTGGTGTTTTTTTTTTATTGGGACAAATTAATGTTTTATAAAATATTTAAAATAAGAAATTTTAAAAGATTTTATACTTTTTTAAATTTATTAATTAATTACAAGATTTGACTCTCTAATATTGAAGTTTCTGCTGTATTGGTATCCTGTATTTGGATTGGTATTTCCTCATACAAATTTGTTTAAAATAAATAAATTTTACATTGTTATTATTCTGCATTTTATGCATTTATTTATTAGTATTTTGTCCATGACCATTGTCATTTCGCTCAAACTAATTTGTTAAACAGTCATTTTACATTATTATTTACTCCCTGAATGGAAGTGGAGCTTTGTGTGAAATAACTAGTGAAACTAAAAATTCTCCAGCAGACAATCAAAAAAAAAAAAAAAAATTATTGTGACAAATTAGCATTTTATAAAATATTTTTAATGAGAGATATTAAAGATTTCTTTTTTTTAATTTATTAATTAATTACAAGTTTTGGTTCACTAATATTGAGGCATTTGCTGTATTAGTATTTGATCCATGATCCTTGGTATTTCGCTTATTGGTAATTTGTTTAAACTCAGTCATTTTACATTGTTATTTATTACCAAGGTGGAAATGTATTTTTGTGTGAGATAATTTGTGAAACCAATAATTATTTCATCAGGCAATTAAAAAACCACAAATTTGTTGTAACAAATTAGCATTTTATAAAATATTTTAAATAAGAGATATTAAAGATTTCTTTCTTTTTTAATTTATTGATTAATTACAAGATTTGACTGCCTAATATTGAGACATTCGCTCTATTGTTATTTTGTCCATGACGATTGGTATTTCGCTCAAACTAATTTGTGTAAACTTACATTGTTATTTACTATCAGGGTGGAAGTGAATTTTTGTGTGAGATAATTGGTGAAACCAACAGTTCTCCATCAGACAATCAAAAAATAAATAAAGAAAGATATAAAAATTAAAACCAATAAATTAATAAAAAAGATTGTTGTGACAAATTAGCATTTTCTAAGATATTTATAATAACAGATATTAAAGATTTCTTCTTAATTTTTTAATTAATTACAAGATTTGACTCTCTAACATCGAGGCATTTGATCTATTGGTACTTTGTCCATGACCATTGGTGTTTCGCTCAAACTAATTTGTTTAAACAGCCATTTTACATTGTTATTTTCTACCAGGGTGGAAATGTAGTTTTCTGTAAAATAACTGGTGAAATCAAAAATTCTCCATCAGGCAATCAAAAGAAAAACAAAAAAAAAAATGTGATACACTAGAATTTTCTAAAATATTTAAAATAAGATATTCTTTCTTTTTAATTTATTAATTAATAAAAGTTTTTATTGAGACATTTGATCTATTGGTATTTTGTCCATAACCTTTAATATTTCGCTCAAATTAATTTGTTTAAATAGTCATTTTACATTGTTGTTTACTACCAGTGTGGAAGTGGAGCTTGGTGCGCGATAACGGGAGAATCTAAACATTCTTCATCAGGCTAACCACTAAGTCATAACTTCCATTAATTTTTCAAAGCAGTGTCACTCGGAAACACTTGTTATTAACGTTTTGAATTTAGTAATTACAGATGTTGAGGCTTATAAGTCTTAAATCTGAATGAAAGAGATTTGATTAAATCTTAAACTCTAATTTTATTTTTATTTTTGAAACATTGCAAATTTGTTTTCATATTTTGTTAAACTTGTTTTAAAAACAGATTTTTTAGTTGATATTAGATCAGTACACAAATGTAATTCTTTATTAATATCAAAAGCCTCGTTAAAAAAATGGGAAATTAATTTATAAAAATAATTTTTCTTTAAGCCCTGAAAATGTGAGATGGATAACTTGTTTCCTCAAAGTCCATCCTAATGACATTGATTTTTTGCTGTAGTTCGATCAGTAACAGGGAAGTTATTAAATTCTAAGCCGATATTTTGTGGTTTTGATACAATTGCATTTTATAAGGTGCTAAGGAAAAGTGTTTGCCTGTCAAACTTCTGATATTGATTGATGGATTTTAAGCCACCATAACGACCATAACCACCTAAACCATAGCTATTATAATGTCATAACTCTTACCAATAAATTAGATACTTGCTGTTTCCTCATATGCTTACCATACATTAAATGATTACAATACATTAGAATGTTTACTAAAACATCAGATATTTCACAATACATTAGACCAGGGGTCTCCAAACTTTTCAGCCTTAGGGCCATACTGTTTACTCCAGTATGTACCAAGGGCCAAAATCGTTTTAAGTTTTTTGCCATTATCTATAATTTCCAGTTAGTTGTTATACTTAAGTTAAATTTTCTGCGTATTATGCTTGTCATTAAGCTTTAACTAGCAAGTAAATAAAACCGAGTTATTATCATTCTGTATTTTTCATCCAACTTATTACAGCAACAATAAGCTATTCGCTGTGGCGGGCTGGATTGATGACACTGGTGGGCCGGATTTGGCCCGCGGGCCGTAGTTTGGAGACCCCTGCATTAGACTATTGACAATGTATCAGATGCTTGCCAATACATCAAATGCTTCCAGATTCTTCAGATGCTTACCGAGAGATCAAATGATTGTCGATATAACAGAATGTTTATTAATAGGTCAAATGCTTCCCTATATTTTAGATGATTGACAATGTATTAGATGTTTGCCAATACTTCAAATGCTTGCAGTTTCTTCAGATGCTTACTGATAGATCAAACGATTGCCAATACTTCAAATGCTTGCAGTTTCTTCAGATGCTTACTGATAGATCAAACGATATCCAATACATCAGATTGTCTATTAATATATCAAATTCTTCTCAATACTTTAGATGATTGACAATGTATAAGATGTTTGCCAATACCTCAGGTGCTTGACAATACACTAGTTACTTGAAATCTAATATTGTTTGACTGTGCTACAAGCAAACAAGGGTTCTTGCACTGAAAATTTATCAATTTTTACAGTTCCATTGTAAATTCTTTTAATACTTATTTCTTGCGATTAACCTATACATCATTTCAAACTGTGTATGCAAAATAAAATAAAAAAAAATATGGGTAACAGTAGCGAAATATTACTACGTAAAACCTAAATCTTAATTAAAAATTGTTTCTTAAACATTAAACATTAAATATTACATTTTTCTTTATTTGAAGCATTGAAAATAAGGGTTCCTATTTGTTAATTTTATTTTAAAGTATGATATTTTATATCAGAATAGTAGACAAATTTAATTATTTAATAAATTAAAAAGTCGAGTTTAAAGATAAAATTTACGAATATTTTTTGTGAAATTAATTTCAAAAAGTTATTTTTCTTTAAGCCTTGAAACCAAACATTTAATATGTACACAAAATAAGAATCTATATTATAACAATTCAGCTTTTGACATTTTTTATGCACATATAAAATATAATAATGAATGAAATTTGCAAATGTTTATTACCTTCCAAAAATATGCTAAAATTTAATTTATTTGAATCATTTATTTATCTATAATGTATAAAAAAAGCATTTATTTTTTGCCTACAAA
This sequence comes from Caerostris darwini, assembly GCA_021605075.1. NCBI lineage: Eukaryota > Metazoa > Arthropoda > Arachnida > Araneae > Araneidae > Caerostris > Caerostris darwini. The sequence continues at coordinate 486,676 of BPLQ01003448.1, read as the reverse complement.
AAAATTATAAAATTTTAGCCATATTTGAAAACTTTGATAAATGGGTAACAACGATAAAATGATGTCAAAAAAATCCCCTCGTTCATAAACTTTTTAAAATCATTGTTTTCTCAGAAATCCTCCATTCTGATTCTAAGAAGACATATTTTCTCAGAAAGACATTTTGCTTTTTAATGTTTCGAGAGAAATCAATTTATAAAGTTAAAATAAAAGTAGGCTTCTTAAAGTAACAACAACATTAATCAACAAAGATGATGAAAAAAATCTTTGACCTAAAAAGATAAACATCATGTATTATATTTACTTCAAAATAAAAATAACATAAAATCTATATATCTTACATTTAGTTTCACGTATTTTATAGAAAAAGTTTTAACGTCAACTTGGAAAATTTATTACATAGGAGCTGTAAAGAGATATCAATACTAATTTATGATTGACATATATTTACAAAAAAAAAAAAAAAAATGCTTGTAAAATAGCATTTTATTTTGAAAAATAAAATGCCTTTTAAAAAAAATACTCTTTTAGAATAAATACTTTTTAATAAAATACTCTTGAAGCAAAATATTTGTAAACAATGGTGTTACACGATTTGGATTAAACCGGTTTCTTTTAAACTTGAATTTTTCCTTTGAAAAAAGTTATGTTGTATTACAGAATTCAACACAATGCAGTATTATTGTTAGAAAAATAGTTATTAATTCAACTTGACAAATCAATTATTTATTTTTATTAAATTACTACCTAATTTGATTCAGCCTTGGACAAGCTGTGTAAGGGGAATTAATTCATTTTAAATGAATTTCATTAAATGAAAAGGTTATTTGTAAAGGTAAAATTAGAATTAAATTAAAAATAAAAGAAATCACTTATGCGAATATAAAATTTCCAAACAGAATTTAGAAATCTTAAAAATACTTTTCTCATTTAATTTATTAAAGTACACTCATATCCATAAATTAAGGAGAATTCATAATCACACAGAAATTGAACTCTAAAATAAAAATTTCACCTGTAGAATTATCACACACATCTTGAAGAAGAATATGCAAATTACAGGAAATCACCAGATGGCGCGGATAGTACGTCACAATGACGAGAGTGTAAGACAGGGGTATATAAAGAATGGTGGCAAAGAAGTAAAATTGTTCACAAGAGCTTTAAAAACCTTTCAGTGCAATAACCGCATAGTTATGGCACAAAGGAAACATTTGGATGATTTTTTTTACTAGGTAGAATTATCGGACGACTTGAATGTGGACATACCCAGCTGGAAGTATCCGAGGAACTTGGAATCGCCCAGAGTGTCATCTCCAGGCTTTGGCAACGATTCCACGATGATGGTAATGTGAGTAGATGTTGCAGCACAGGTCGTCCCCGAGTTACAACGCCGAATGAGGACCGGTATTTAGCAGTTACTGCCAAAAGAAACAGACGGAGCACAGCATCAGACCTGTCTCGTCATCTCTCTGCAGCTACCGGTAGGACAGTTTCAAGGCAGACCGTGTACAGACGCTTAGGGCACATTGGTCTATATGCTCGTACGCCTGTCAGATGTGTTCCACTTACCGCAACTCACTGTCGCCAGCGATTAACCTGGAGTAGAGAGCATGCATTGTGGACACCGCAACAGTGGTCTTGTGTGATGTTTTCAGACGAGTCCAGGTTTAGTTTGCAGTCTGATTCTCGCCGGACTTTCATATGGAGAGCGCCAGGTACCCGTTACCACCAAGAGAACACCATTGAACGACACCGTTACGGTGGTGCAGGATGGCTCGTTTGGGGTGGAATTATTCTTGGTTCCAGAACTGACCTGCATGTTCCGAGTGTAACGATGACAGGCCACATCTATCGGGATGTCATTCTGGAACAACATGTACATTTGTTTCGGGGCGCCATGGGTGCTGAATTTCTGTTTATGGATGACAACGCCCATCCTCACCGTGCAAACATTGTAGACGAATGCCTTCAATTGGAGGATATCACCTGTATGGATTGGCCAGCATACTCACCGGACTTGAATCCAATAGAGCATGTGTGGGATATGCTTTTCCGACGAATTGCAGCCCGTCAACCCCCTCCCACCTGTCAACCGGAACTTCGGAGGGAATTGCTTGATGAGTGGTGTAATATTCCCCAAGATCAGAGTGATAATTTGATACTCAAGGCGTTGTAAGGCCTATATTGCATCGTCCGTGAGACATACTCCATATTAACCATCATACTAACCTTGTTATACTGTTTTTTGTAAATAGGTTCTTTTTTTAACTTTGCTCCAGGGAGTAAAAATCGCAATTTTTATTAATTATGTCAAACATATAGCATCTTTTTTGCTCTTTACCTTTTGTTTAATAAATAGACTTTACAAATAAGTCAAATTTGCTTTGTTTCTGTCTCTTTCTTTGCCTGAACTTCATTATCCTTTATTTATGGACATGAGTGTATAAGATGTAGTCAGTTGCTACATATGAGATTTCTTGTCTTTCTTGAGTAAAGCGATTTCTATTGATGATGTAATTTGTTTCATGAGTTTTTAAGGACAAGGTTATATTAAGACAAAACGTTTTAAATATACTGTAATTTCCAAGCGGTGTTTTTTGATATTCGAAATAAACTTATTTATATTTTTGTATGTATAAAAATTGGAGACAATAAATTATGAACACACAAATATATTTCTAATCAGTCATCACAACCAGCCACAGTAGCCAAATATAGCAATTAATGTAGTTGGAGTATTAATTTTAAAAAATGACATAACTAACTAGGACAATCTTTCTTATACACTTAGATCCAAAAGGAATTGCATCCATGAATTTGTATAACAAGGTTAAATTATGATTTATTATTGAAATAGTTACATCCTGGAGCATTTTAATGTGTTAAATATCGTTCAATACATAAAATACTGGAAAGTGTGATCATTCTACATCCAAACATAACATATCTAGCCTAATATCAAACTTAACATAAACCTACGTTTTTTTGATTTTTTTCTGCTGACATGGAAAACTTTTATTCGGAAAATTACATTAACAAGTAATTAGGCATATTGGTCATTTTTGCCTGAAATTAGTACTTTTAGGACTGAAAGATTGATTTTTCTCGCTGAGAAAGTTTAAATACAGATTCAGTAATTTTTTTTTTTAATTTTACCCATTTTCAGCATTTTTAATTTCATATCTTACTTATAACTTTCTTAAAATAGCATAAAAAAGAAAGAATGATTTCGAAAATACACCGTATAACGTAAAAACTTTTACAAATCCGCAATTATGGCACTTGGAATGAGTTTTACAAAGATAATTGTGTGCAATTTTAAATCTCTTTTAATTGAAATGTAATTAAAGAGAGCGATTTTTTCAATTCCTAGACGATTTCTTTTTATATAAGTTCACTTAAGGAAAGTTAGCAATTAAAAAAAAAGGAACTACTACCCCTCGAAATTTAATCCTTTTTGGCCACAAAGTTTCACCGCGGAATTCCTCCGGTTCATCAGAAGTTGTGCTCATATTTCAACCTCACCGTTTGCCTCAACGGAACTCTTTGTTTGCTCTCGTCCTCTAAATCAAAAGGCAAGCTAATTAAAATCATGAGCGTCTTATTATGTGTCCTTCATTTTTAATCACGGCAAGTCATTGTTCTCGTAGGGGCCACCATCCTAAAAACCCATATATATATTTATAATCAAGTCATTATAATCTACCACAGTTGCAAATGATAACAATTTAGCCTAATACACCAAACCTAAGATTTTTCAATTTTTTTTTCTATTCACAAGGAAAATTTTTATTCAGAAGATTATATTAACAAGCAATTAGGTATATTGATCATTTTTGTTTGAATTTAGTACTTTTAGGCCTGAAAGATTAATTTTTCGTACTGAGAAAAGTTTAATTATAGACTCTGTAATTTATTTTTTTTTCTAATTTTACCCATCTTCTGCATAGTATCTAGTAGATAATTAATTTTTATGCACTTTCATATCTTACTTATGACTTTCTTAAAATAATATAAAAAAGAAATTATGATTTCAAAAATGCACTCTACTGTAAAAACTTTTATCAATCTATTTTAATTGAAATATTATAATTAAAGAGAGCGACCTTTTCAATTCCTAGAAGATATTCTTTTATTTATTTTTTTTTTCTTAACTTATTTAAGAATAGTTTGCAATTAAATTTCCCACAAAAAAGGAACTACTGCCCCTCGAAATTCAATCCTTTTTGGCCACAAAGTGGCCACGGAATTCCTCCAGTTTATCAGAAGTTGTGCTCATATTTCAACCTCACCTTTTGCCTCAACGGAACTCTTTGTTTGCTCTCGTCCTATAAATCAAAAGGCAAGCTAATTAAAATCATCAGAGTCTTATTATGTGTCCTTCAGTTTTAATCACGGCGAGTCATTGTTCTCGTAGGTGGGTCCCACCAACAGTTTTTCTCGTTAAGGTCCTCCCGATTCCGTGTGATCTCATTATCCACCTAATTCTAAGATTTTTTCAATTTTTTCTACTGACATGGAAATGTGTTTTCAATTTTTTATTCGGAAAATTAAATTAACGAGTAATCTTTATTGATCATCATGCCTAAAAAATAGTATTTTCAAGCTTTAAATAAATTGTGTAAAGTTTAAAAACAGACTGTAATTTCATTTTTTTAAAACTTTTACCCATTTTGAACATGGTGTTTAATTTCATACACTTTCATATCTTACACATGACTTTCTTGAAATAACATAACAAAAAATTAAGGATTTTGAAAATACACTCTACTGTAAAAACTTTTACCAATCCGCAATTATGGCACTTGAAATGAGTTTTACAAAGGTAATTGTATGCAATGTTAAATCTATTTTAATTGAAATATAATTAAAGAGAGCGATTTTGCTAATTCCTAGAAGATTTCTTTTGATATAAACTCACTTAAAGAAAGTTAGCAATTAGAAAAAAAAAAAAAAAACGAATTACTACCCCTCGAAATTCAATCCTCTTTGGTCACAAAGTTGTACCGCGGAATTCCTCCAGTTCATCAGAAGTTGTGCTCATATTTCAACCTCACCGTTTTGCCTCAGCGCAAGCAACGGAACTCTTTGTTTGCTCTCGTCCCCTAAATCAAAAGGCAAGCTAATTAAAATCATCAGCGTCTTATTATGTGTCCTTCAGTTTTAATCACGGCGAGTCATTGTTCTCGTAGGTGCCTCCTACCAACAGTTTTTCTCGTTAAGGTCCTCCCGTTTCTGTGTGATCTTTGCTCATTATCCACCTCAGAAGGCTCCATCAACGCTAATTCAAAAAAGCAGGAGGGGAAAAGGCACATTAAAAAAAGAAAAAAGAAGAAGAAGGAATAAGTGATCGAAGAGATGAGGCGTTGAAAGAAGAAGAAGGAGGAATGGTAAAAAAAAGAAGCTGCAGCAGCAGCATAGGAATAAGCTCTCCCTTCTTCTTTTTTTCCTTCTTCCAAAGTATGAATGCATGGTGTAATTATCGATTTTTGGATCTCAAAAAAGGAGGAAAATTGAGTTGGTCTCTACACCTTGGTTGGTAATAGGAAGTGATGAACAGAGGCGTAGAGTTTGATGTTTTCTAATGAATTGGAATTTTTCTTTCAATATTGTCATCGATGGAAAGTATGTTAATGAAGCTTTCCAAAGCGTGGAGTTCTTAAAATAGTAATGCTTTATCATTAGTGCCTGACAAAGACAAAGGGAAACACCGATAAAGCACTTTTCTTTTGGTTATGGGCCAAAAGACTTTTTTTTTATTTTATTTATTTTTTTGGTTCTTGGATATCAAACGGAATTGGTTTTCTTACTTTTAGAAGTTATTAGATGTTCCTCCCATACGTTTCGGTATACACAAGTAATATTGAGAAACTGGTCTGGAGAAAGTTTCACAAATTAGACGCCTGGGGTTTAACTGATTTCTTGTTGGAAGTAATGGCTTTTATCAAAAGAATTTAAGTAATTTGCTGTTTTTAAAATTCATTTTTGATGTTACAATGTGTTTCTTACTATGCAATGTGTTGTAACTCTTTATTTTCTATTACAATGTGTTATAATTGCCTCTCGATTTATCTGTTAATAAGATTCTAACTTAAAATCAATTTTCAATGAAAAATTTGAATCGAATTCAAATCTTAATTTTTTTTAAATTATTGCACTAGTGATTATTTAAATTAAAGCTTACCATATAAAATATCTCAATGTAGGAAATAATTTAAGCAATACAAACAGTTCAAACTTTGAATATTTGTCAGAATGCTTAATAAATTTCAAATGAATTAAAAAATGTAGATTTTATCTATAAAATATTCAAATGACAGCGTTATATGTCAATATTCATCTCTAGTTTCTTTCTAAAACAGGTTATTTACAAAATGAATTTTCTTATAAGAATTCAAAGGAAACAATTAATCCATGAAATAAATTATTTTATAAAATTAGACTGTATATGTTATATATAATAATTTAAACACTGTTAAATACTTAAATAATCAATAAAAAAGTAGTTAAATAATGTACATACGTAAATGAAAATTTAGCAAATTTAATCTTCACTTTTCTCTAATTGGAAATGATCTATGATAATCCGATAAGACGTTTACTAAAAGTCTTTCCAAAAAACTTTGTTTATGCTTTCCTCTGAAGATGTTTCGGAAGTGTGATATTTTCTTGTGGCTCATGACCATGCTATTATGGCTTATTGAATTGATACTTCTCAGAAAATAGTTGAAATCGAACTATTTGGCAAAGATTTTCTCTCACGCGAGTTGTATTCCAAACATAGGTTCTATACTAAAGAAAATTGTTCACGTCCAAGCTGGATTATATTAAGTTGGATTTATTCCAAAGAGGACGTATACCGAATTACAACTATATATTACTGAAGCTATATATTCAGCTTATTTAGATATAAACATTTTCTGAATATCCTCGCTTAATAATGCGAAAATATGTCCAAGGACTCTAGTCGTATTCCAAACAAAGATCTTCCACCAAAGTAAATTGTTCGTGTCCAAACTGGAATTATTCAATTTTATCAAGTTTGTTTTTTTCAAAAGCGGACGTATACCAGTGTACAACTATGCATTACTGACGAGTGGCTTATATTCAGCATATTTAGCTACAACCAATTAATATTATTTCTAAAATATGGGAAATTATGTTCAAAGATATTCCAAACAATAATCGTATATTAAAAAAAAATTGTTTGCATCCAGACCTGAGTTATAGCAAGTTGAATTTATTCAAAAGGGGATGTATACCAAGATGACACTATATATTATTTATAAAGTGCTGACATTTTATATTCAGTTCATTTAGCTATAACTATTGAATGCCCTTATTTGATATGCTGAATTATGTTCGAGAACGCGAATCGTATTCCAAACAAATTTCGTATAATGAAAAAAATTGTTCGCGTCCTAACAGGACATATATTTAGTTGAATTTATTAAAAAAAAACGAATACTAAGATATCACTGAACATTACTTATGAGTTCCTGAAACTTTGAGAAACTATAAACATTCTTTCAATATAATTGAATTCTTGCTTAATATACGAAAATATGTCCAAAGACTCGAGTTGTATCTCAAACAACATTATTAATACGACCTATTTGAATGCAAACAATTTCATTTGATACAAAATTGTTTGCATCCAAACAGGACGTATAGTAAGTTGATTTTATTCAAAAGAGAGCGTATACCGAGGTACCACTTGTTTAATATGCGAAAATATGTTTAAAAAAAGGCATTGACTAGTATAGAAAATATGTATTGTTAATATCACAGTAAATTAGAAATGTACCAGAAAGATAATTAGTCTCTTAAGGTTTAAATATATAATATACATATCGTTTTTCATATTAATCTGAAATTACAGTATTCTTGTTTAGTTGTCAGTTGCGATTTATAGTTCATTAGCAGTAGCGGAATCGATTCTATTTCAGTTCTCTTTAGTGACGTGCATTGTGGGGAACTGCTAGAAAACTCGAACTCGATTAGATTCGATGGTGAGAGCAAAAATATTTCTCTTTTGCCTTTAAGCCTTACAGGCTTCCTTTTATAAAATGAAGGCATAATAATCACTGAAAGTTCAGTGAAAACGTTATATTTTTCCTTTTCTTACACAAAAGAAGTGACATTTGTTATTATATCAGTTGGTGCCTTGAGCCAGATGAACAAAGCAAAAGTGTTTTGTATTTAGAAATATTTTATCATATGAAATCAAATACTATGTTTTAAATTCAAACTTTAAGGATTGATAGAACATACTAAAATAAACATATTTTGTATAAAATTTAACGGATAAGAGGGGTTATGAGTTTAAGCACAAACTTAATAATTATTTTAGAAATGAGAAATATTTTTTTCTATTCGTTTTCCCAGCTACGAACTAAAAATAATCTTTTTTTGGGGGGATAATGTTGTTTATGACGCTTTAAGAAGCATCATAATCAACATTCATGTGATGTTAACAATATTACAGATTTAATGATCTAGTATATATACTACAGAAGTATACCCAGAATACACTCAGATGGATATACTACAATATACGATGACTATACTACATATTTATTTTACTTACTGTTTTCAGATCTTTAAGTATTTTTAAAACGCGTACTAAAATACGCGTACTAAAATACGCGTACTAAAACGCGTACTAAATGCATCCATGCTTATAACAAGCACAACTGATGACATAAAACGATTAAATTCGATAGATTTTAATTTTGCTTATCATATTATATATGCCCATATATTGTTGCATATTTTTCCTATTTATTATATACAAACATTTAAATATGAATGCAACGAATTCATTTAATAAACTTGGTGGCTTATTGATTTTTTAAAAAAATTATCTGATTTGAATTATGTATAAACTATACACAATGTAACGATACGAGCCTACGATTACCATTTCTATGAAAGGCCTTAAGACTACATTTTTGCTTAGTTACATTTTAAACATAAAAATACACAATAACTTAATTTTCATAACCTATTTTGTTTAATATTTTTGTTCTGAAAGAAATGATGTTTGTTTTATATTATAAACATTACCTTCCCCACTCGTGGTCTACTGGCAACGAACCACTGGTCCATTGGTGAGTATTAGGGATGAGGTTCCATCAGTTGATAGCTTCGTTGTAGACACTGTTTCAAATACAAGGAGCCTCGTTGGCGTTTTTGGTGTTCAGCATCTAACCTCTTTAGACAGACTACCTGGGGAGAATTTTTCGGGGTTCCTCTCATAGATACTCGAATGCGGGTAGTTCCACTTAGCTTCCACCAGTCCTCCATCTTCAGCGACTCAGAGTCAAGTCGACTCGGAGTTCTAACTACGGGTGCTACATCACAGCAGAAGCTGCCCTTTTTTCCTCTATCCATAAGTCGACTACTAGTGGGGTGTCCTTCCCACACTGCGAGGATTAGTCTCAACAACATATTACTTATAATTATGAGAAACAAAGTAACTAAAGTGCAACAATTTATAGTACATACAATGATTACCTTATGAATAAAGCATAAAAAAAAGACAATTTCTATCTTAAATGTGATTAACTATTGTAATAAAGCATCCTCTGAAACACTTTTTTATATAGAACTGATAGCAATATTAATATAGAAATTCAATGTAATTAAAAAAATAATGAAGTCGAAATGTAAATTTCTCTATGATTAATGAATATATTAATACTTTAATTCATTAGATAAATTAATTAGCGTAATTCATTAGATAAATTAATTAGCGTGTTACTTGTGATACATTTATATTGTTTTCCGGATTTACATCATGGATTCATATTAGGTTGATTAATGAACTACTTATGACATATTGTGAAGTTTTGAGAAGTTCTTTGAAAAGAATAAATAATTAATATAACTGCATTATTTGAAGTGTCAAGTCTGGAAAAGTTACAAACTATTATTAGAATAGTTACTTAATATATTATAATTTTTCAAATAATTAGTCTCTATTGATTAGCTAGAATTCGACGAAAGAATTCTAAGCCTTCATAATTCAAGACTTTCAATTATAATAAATTTCCTACATGTCTTTCTAAGAATAAGTGGATAATTAATTTGTGTTAGACGTAAGAAAAATATAAAATGCATTCAAAATAACCAGTAGAAAGGATGTAACACATGTTTCTAAAGTTAATGCCAGACTACTATTTTTACCTGCCATAATTAGGTAGGAAAGGAATAAAACTGTAACCGTCTTCTCCTTCACGAATAACTATAGGAATATTAACTGACTATAGCTCTGTACTGTAGAAATGGCAGGATCAAGTTTATTAATTCTATTCGAAGAAAAGATCATTTCAAATTAGCAGGATTTTTAATAATATCTATCCAAAGAACAGATCACTTCAAATTGGAAGTATTTTTAAAATCTATCGAAAGAACAGATCACTTCAAATTAACGGGAACTTTTAAAATCTACCCATTCGATTTTCTTCTGGTGAACTACACAAAGCATTAGTCAAGAAATTATTGCATTTAGAAAATTATATTTTATTTAGCAGCAACACATCTTAAATAAGCACGTTTAATATCACAAGCATCAAGGTGAAACACAGGCACATCATTTTCGGTTTTCAACAGAATTCCAGTTTCCTAGCACAGTACTGTCACTTCAGTTCCTCTTTCCTGCATGGTAAGTTTTTTCACCACAAAATTTAAAAGAAATGTGAAACGTGAAAAAGAATAGAGCAAAACAATTTTTATTTAACAAATTATATTTTATTTAGTCCCAACACATTTTAGACATGGCGTTTAATATAACATTGTAGGCGCATTAGTTTGGGTTCTTAACTGAATTCTAGTCTACTAGCACAGTGCTTTCACTTCAGTTCATTTCCCTGCATGGTAGGCTTTTTTGTCATCACAAAATTTATGTATAAATTTTTTAAAAAAATGAAAAATTTGAAAAAAAATTTAGAACAAAACAATTTTTATTAAACAAATTATACTTTATTTCGCCTCAATGCATTTTAAATAATCGCGTTTAAAATCACAAATATCAAGAAAAACATAGGCACATCAGTTTCGGTTCTCAACTGAATTCCAGTCTCTTAGAGCAATGAGTTCACTTCAGTTCGTGTTCTTGCATGGTAGGTTTTCACCACAATATTTATAGTGAAATTTGAAATAGAACAGAACAAAACAGTTGTTATTTATCAAAGGAATATTAAAATATAAAATAAAGAAATATATAAAAATCAGAAACGTCATATAATTCACGATATTTCATTTCAATATTATTTATAATATATTAAAAAACAACAAATCATATTCATTTATACCTTAAAATAAAGAAATAGTTTGGGCAGATTATTGTTTAATTTATTTGTAATTTCATCTAATTTGTCATTGCTATCTTTCATATTAACATGCAAAAAAGTAGGTTTATGAAATTTTATTTTATTGTTCATTATAGCATTATCTGGAATTTATAAGTAAAAATAAATTATTAAAATTTACAAAGGGAATTCTATTGATATAAAATTCTAACAGAATATATATATTTTTAACTTTACAAAGCGAAGATTTTAATCATTTTTCTCTTCACTTTAATTTCAATCATTTTTTTTCTTTCCATATCATTAAAATAATTTTTTTAAAATTATTTTAACAATTTTATAAAACAAAAAAACTAATTAATTAATAACATAAAAATCAACCATAATATTTTTTATAAAGTTTAATATAATTAATAAATTAAAAATTTTAAAAGAAAAAAAACATAAAAATTGGTAAATTCAGCATCGGTAACATTGGTAAATTCAAACATAAATTATTAAATGCAAAGCTATATGTCTCACAATATTCTGTTATATTTTAAACATACACACACAAAATTCAAATATAAAACAAAATAACAATAAAAATCATTTTTCAGTTACTAATTACAGTTTTTTCAAAAATAAAAACGAATCCTTTAACGTTATTACATTTTAATATAAATTTTTAATAGCAGTAATCCTCTTAATTAAAGCATTAAGTTACTTAGTAATATGCTTAATCTATTGTATTTAAATTTATTGTTTTCTAGAGAATATTTTCGTTTAAAAAACATTTTTTATAATTTGCTTTTTAATTGTTAAAATACATCGTTACTATTTAGTATATCCCTTTTTCAATATCTACTTATAAAAAAAGTTATTTTTAACTAGATACTAGGTTATGGATTTGTTAAGTTAATAAAAGGGAAAAGGTGATGACTTTTTAATTTTAATAGAAATATAAAAATAATATTATATAAGAAATTTTAAGAAAAGTAATCAAATACTTATAAAAATATTTAATAAACAAATTCCGGAAACCATTCTGTGTTACGCTTATATTTGTAAATATGGTTAACAATTAAATTGAATTATGCATTACAACGCACATTAAACATCTATACATTTATATTAATTTACATTAAAAGAGTGAATATAACGTACATAATTATATTTACACAAGTTTTATGTTAATTTCACAGTGCCAACATCTATTATTAAGTATTTACAAACATAAATATAACTTACAAACATAACCTCTTTGTGTTTAAAGTATACAATCTCCTTTCAGCTATTCTATAATAGTTTACTACTTTTAATTTAATACTGTTATATTTATAAGATATAATTTTTATAAGCTAATTTAAAAGGCCTGATGGCCAAATGCCTAGTGCTTTCTGCCATGGGTTTGCGGTTCGAGTCCCTGCAATGGATGTTTGTAGTGGTTTGGAATTCACTTTAAACAGTAGGTCCTGATATAATATGACTGCGTAGGATTGACAACCACATCCCGTAAAAAAAAAAAAAAAAAAAAAAAAAAAAAAAAAAAAAACATCCCATTTTTCGGAATCTGTCAGTAGTCAAACGGCTTTCGCCCACAATGGGACTGTTGCGCCATTGAAAAAGATGAAGCAAATTTAGATTACTAGGATATATTTTAAATTAGTACAAATACTGCAAATTTAAAATTATAAAAATATTTTGTTAATGCAAAGACTTTTACACAAATTAATTTATATAAATAAAATAATATTTGGGAGCTGGCCAAAACACTTCTGACTCTTGACAACTGACTCTGACTCTTAACTTGAATTTATAATTTGAGCTGTTAACTATTAATAAATAAATTTAATCTTTTGTTTTAAAAACATTGAATTGACATTATTAACATTAATTAGTTAATTAATGTTAATAATGTCAACTGAATGTTTTTAAAAGAAAAACATTAAATTTTCTAGTTAGGAGTCAGAAACTTTTGGGCCAACTCCAAAATAATTTTTCCCAAGTACTGTTTTTATATCAATATTGATAATGAAACAAGTAATGTATATGAAAATAATATTCTTAATTATTATTTTAAATAACTGGACAAATTTTGTTGTCATAACATAACATATACTATTTGAATGCAGATTATTAATTAAGAGGATTAATTTAATAATATAAAATGATGATAAAATAATTTTTGCAATTAGAAGGTACATTTCAATAAATTACAATAAAATTTTTCAGAAACTTTTTTACAGATAAAAGACCAAAATATTCTATTATTATTCCCAGTAATAGGCTTGACTATTGCTAATTAAAAAAATATTTAAACCAATATTAAATTAACTCGAAACATGACAAATTTATTAAATAATTTTTTTCTTCTATCCACAATAAAGGAAAGTCAATAAATTAATTCGATTAAACATTTATTTTATTACATACAGATGTTTTTCTCCAGATAAATTAATAAACGTATAAGAAACAACTCAGTTCATTTTGCCATTCCTCAAAAATTAAATTAAGTATTGAAAGGTTTAATTAATAACACTATATTATATATGAAACATCTGTTGCCACTATTAATTTGTTATTTGAAAAAGAAATAAGAGTTGTTTGTAAAAATATCCATTTGAGACGTTGGATTAGAAATATGTTACATAATGAAATGAAGGCCAAATACTTCTATGTAAACATATCCTCCAAAGTAATCTGTTTATTCCGTTTCTTTATTCACAAACATCAAAATTTGCTAATCCAGGAAATATCAAAGGAATACGTTTAACTATTGCTAATTGAAAAAAGATTTAAACCAATATAAAATAAACTCTAATCTTGTCAAATTTATTAAATCACTTGCACCTTATTTCTACAATAAAGAAAAGTCAATAAATTAATTCGATTAAACATTTATTTTATTACATACAGATGTTTTTCTCCAGATAAATTAATAAACGTATAAGAAACAACTCAGTTCATTTTGCCATTCCTCAAAAATTAAATTAAGTATTGAAAGGTTTAATTAATAACACTATATTATATATGAAACATGTGTTGCCACTATTAATTTGTTATTTGAAAAAGAAATAAGAGTTGTTTGTAAAAATATCCATTTGAGACGTTGGATTAGAAATATGTTACATAATGAAATGAAGGCCAAATACTTCTATGTAAACATATCCTCCAAAGTAATCTGTTTATTCCGTTTCTTTATTCACAAACATCAAAATTTGCTAATCCAGGAAATATCAAAGGAATATGTTTAACTATTGCTAATTGAAAAAAGATTTAAACCAATATAAAATAAACTCTAATCTTGTCAAATTTATTAAATCACTTGCACCTTATTTCTACAATAAAGAAAAGTCAATAAATTAATTACATAAAACATTTAATTTTTTTCCGGGTATGTTTTTCTTCTGGATAAATTTATAAAAGTATAAAAAACAACTTAAGTTGATTATACAAAACATTTAAATATTTAAAGGTTAATTAACAACATTATACTATACATGAAACTGCTATTGCCATTATTAATTCATTATTTGGAAAAAAATAGGACTTGTTTATAAAAATATCCAACTGAGATCTTGGATTAGAAATATGTTACATAATGAAATGAAGGCCAAATACTTCGCTATAAACATATCTTCCAAAGTAATCTGTTTATTCCCTTTCTTTATTAACAAACATCAAAAACCCAAACAAATAAATAAATGAAATAAAAAATAAATCGTCTTTTTACTTTTCAACAAAATAGCTGTGTACATATTTCACGAATTTAATTTCATTATCTAACGAAAAAGAAACACAGATTGTGAGCCAATTTCACCGCCGCACTTTTATTAACTTCATCTTATTTCGACATTTTTTTGTCAATTTTCTCTTAGACTCTTCTTTTTTTTTTTATCAAGTATCTTATTTTTTCTGAGCGTATCCCGAGGATATATAGAATCAAAAAAGGAAAAAAAAAGTTCTTATTTAGACTAAAGGAGGAAAGGGTGGGTAATAATCCATATTTGACAAATCTAATTATTTTTTCTCTAACAATTTTCTTCTTAACGCAGCTTTTTGCCCGTTTCTATTCTTCTCCTAAGGATGTTCGGCTTAGAGTCAATGCGAATCAAGGAAATTCTCACATCTCAAAGGAAAAGTGATTTCGATAGAGTATTATTTAATAATTATTGTGACTTTTGTTTATACATGTGTCCTTTTGAATTAGGAGATAAATAAAGTAAGTGCAAATAAAGAGAATATAGTCCGAAATAGAAATACTGCAAATATCATGTTGCTCTATACAAGAGAATATAGAATTATATTATATATTTCTTTATCACTATTGGTAATAATAAATGCAGCATATTTAAACACAAAACATAATAAGTAATCTTAAAGTAAGGCTTAATTTCATTTTGTTTATACACATGTCCTTTTGAATTAGGAGATAGATAAAGTCATTATAAATAAAAAGAATACAGTCTGACTGTATTCTTTTTATTTATAATGACTTTATAAATAAATAATTGTACATAAATAATTATATATAATATAATTTGGAAAGTTTGGAGTTTATTTAGTATTGGCTTAAATCTGTCTTTAATTAGCAGTAGTCAAACATATTTTCTGGAATAGTGGAATAATACTTATTATCTGAAAAAAAGTAGAAATACTGCAAATACTATGTTGCTCTATACAATAATTACATTATGCATTTCTTCATCTCTATTGGCAATAATAAATGTATGATATTTAAACACAAAGCCTAATAAGTAATTTTAAAGTTAGACTTAATTTCATTTTGTCCTTTTGAATTACGAGATATATAAAGTCATTATAAATAAAGGGTCCAAATAGAAATATTGCAAATACCCTGTTGCTCTATACAATAATTGCTTTATTTCTTTATCACTATTTGAAATAATAAATAAAGGACATTTAAAGGAAAAACATAATAAGTAGAAATTTTATAATTAGGCTTAATTTCATTTTGTTTATACACATGTCCTATTGGATTATAAAGTAAGTATAAGATTAATAAAGTAAGTATAAGATTAATAAAGTAAGTATAAGATTAATAAAGTAAGTATAAATTTGATACTGTCCCAAGTAACTTACTACATTATAAGTAATAAGTATAAATAAGATACTGTCCCAAGTAAAATTACTGCGAATACCCTGTTGTTATATTGGAATAATAACATTATGTTATGATCATAATAACATTATGTATTTCTTTTTCAATATTGGCAACAATAAATGAAGGATATTTAAATACAAAACATAATAAGTAATCTTAAAGTTAGGCTTAATTTCATTTGTTTATACACATGTCCTTTTTAATTAGGAGATGAATAAAGTAAGTGAAATAAAGAGAATACAGTATCAAGTAGAAATACTCCAAATACCCTGTTGCTCTATACAATAATTATATTATGTATTTTTTATCACTATTCGCAATAATAAATGCATGATATTTAAACACAAAACATAATAAGTAATCTTAAAGTAAGACTTAATTTCATTTTTTTATACGCATGTCATTTGAATATGGAGATAGATAAAGTCATTATAAATAAAGAGAATACATTAACAAGTAGAAATGAAGTAAATATAATGTTGCTCTATATAATAATTACATCATGCATTTCTTTATCACCATTGGCAGTAACAAATGCATGATATTTAAACATAAAACATAAGTAGAAATTGTACAGTTACGTTAATTTCATTTGTTCGGTTCAAGGGGCCTGAGGCAATGAGTGGCGCTCGGTGCCACTGGTTTCGGGTTCGACTCCCGGTGGTGAAGGGATATTTGTAGTGGTTCGGAATCCTCTTTACACCCACTCAATTTTTTTTATAAAATTATATCAAAGTATTTTAATCTCTAGATATAATAAAACCAAATTCTTTGTGTTTTTGCTTTTTATATCTCCTACAAATCTCTTTTTTCTTTTTGTATACTTTATCTCATTTTAATTTTGTTATTTTCAGTCATAATTATAGATAAAACAGCAAGAATTTCAAATATTTATTACTTAGTAACTGATATATTTAGTATTGTATTGAATGTTACGTATTTAAAATTCGTGTACCAGTTTGAGTGTTTGATATTGACAAGGTTTGATATCTATGAAGTTTCTTTTACAGTTAAAACGTGTTTCAACATGTTTTTCTATCTGTAGATATAAAATCGATTCAATATCTGTTTATTTTTATAGAGAATTCCCCACCTGTGCGTGAAGTATAAATTTAGGTGATTTTTAAAACTTTGTTTGCTAGAGATCGGTTATTGTGTTACCTATTCAAAATAATTAGATAATTTTATTATGGATTAATGGCATAATGATAAAATGTATTTAAATATAATACGTAATAGTATTATATCACGCAATTAATATTATAATACGTCATAATTTTAATACGTTATTACTATTATACCTTATAATACGTAATTAATTTGGCTTAAGTATACCATGGAATATTTTACTTAAGGATATTTATATGCTTTAGAAAATATGAATTTCAATTTTACATTATGATCAATGGATAAAATAATCATAATTTAAAATATAAAACTTTGGTTAAAATAATGTAATGGATTTAAAGATAAAAATATGCATACACATATTTAAAGTAAATTTTTTTTTACATTTACTTATAGATGAAATCTAATATAAATATAGTAATATAATAAACACTCTTTCAATTTCTAACCTTATTTCAAATAGAATAACATTACAGCTTACAATCCATTTCATAAACTCAGATACCCAGAATTATTACGAAAACAGATTTATTTCAGAACTTCTAAAGAGATAATTAAAAAAAAATCATAATGAGTTCCAAAAGCGCTCTATATTTACGAGAAATTTACTCAAAAAAAAAAGTATTAGAATTTCCAACCGCCTCCAGTTATCTCTTCCGAAGAGGAAATTCGTCGCGAAGTAGAGAACTAACAGTCGTTAAAGCAGGACTTCCGCGATACCTCACTAAATAATTCTCACCCAGGTGGCGTTATGATCGCCATTAATAACCACCAAGCCTTCGCGCGGCTTGGATGAAAATATTTCACTGAAATTAAAACCAGAACGAACACGCGCAAAATGAAGGATGATGATGCAGATGCAACTCCAACTTAATTAGCTAGGTCACAGCGCGCTATTCACTCGCTATTCTTAATTAAAGTTTGGAGTAAAAACAAATACGTTATTCATAAAATGGAAGGATATTAGCGATTTTGTGTTTCTTTTTTTCCGTTTTCATTCATCGCCAGACTTTTGATAGTCGAGGTTTTGGTCTGAATCTTATTTTTCCTGTGTGAAATAATCAGAAAAAAGATAATGGAAATTCTTTTAATGAAACGCTTAGAAAATGTTTCAGAAAAAGACACGCATTTTGTTAGTTAACTTTTTAAAGAAATAATTGCAGTTATGTTATTTTAAAGGAAAAATAATATTTAAATTCGTTTTACTGTTTTCATAATAATGTTCTATAGATTATTATATTATAGCGTGCACAAAGTACATTGATTCAACACTCATTGGCAGTGTGCACTACATTCATTATATTAGACAAAAGAAGACTCAATAAGAAAATTTCTTTGATTTCTCCAATATGACAGGCAAGCATTGAGAGTTTTGTAGAAAGCCATCATTCATCTTTCCTTCTATTATAATGTAGCAAACCCTCTTGATAATTCCGGTAAATGCTGAACCTGTTTTATCAATTGCCAATAATCTGACAATAATCTGGATAATGAGTAGACTCAGTAAAAATTTTCTCTGATTTCTCCAATATCATAGGCAGGTTTTGAGAGTTTTGCAGAAAGGAATCATTTATCTTTTCCTCTATTATAATGTGACAAATCCTCATGATAATTGCTGAATTTCATTTGTCAATTGTCAATAATCTGATAATGAGTTACTCAGTAAAAAATTTCTGACCTCTCCAATATCATGGCATCATTTTTGAGAAAAAGGCATCATTCATCTCTTCCTCTATTTTAATGTAGCAAATCCTCATGATAATTGTTGAATTTGATTTGTCAATTGTTAATAATCTGATGGTTAAATTTCTGACCTTGGCATGGCATCATTAAAAGGCATCATTCACCTCTTCCTCTATTTTAATGTAGAAAGCCCTAGTGATAATTCTGGTAAATGCTGAATCTGTTTCATCAATTGTCAATAATCTAATAATTAAATTCCTGGCCCTGTCATCATTAAAAGACATAATTTATCTTTTCCTCTATTATAATGTAGCAAACCCTAGTGATAATTATGATAAAAGCTGAAGCTGTTTTATTAAATCAATAATTTGCTAGTTAAACTTTTGGGATTGTAAAAATAAATGTTTTAATAATACTAAAATAATATAAGTACAAAAATAATTACAAAATAGAATTGCTTAGAAAATTTATTAATTTCTAATATAATTATATGGGGATTGCTTTTTAAATAACAGGTCAATATTGATTCTTCATAAAATTAGATATAACAATTCATTAGATCCTATTATTGCAATTAAATGAAAGAAATATAAATCCATAAAATCCACTTTTCCAAATCCCCTTTTATCTCAAAAAAAGAAAGACAACTAAACACAATTAAGTTTTATAAAAATTCAAATACTTTTTGTAGAGTTTCTAAGTAGACGGTTTTTTAACCATTAAAAAAATCTTTCCAGTTAACACTTCTGCAAAAGCAATTTAATTTAAATACTCCAAGGCAAAAAATTTTATAGGCCGTTTTATATTGATCTCATAGTGTTTTAGCTTTCTTCATTTAATTAGTCAGAGAAAAGTTTTAAAATAAATAAATACTAAAACAACTAATCCCTATTAGAACAAACAGTGTGCTGTATTAAGTAATAAAAGCAGATTTTAGTTTCTTTGTTGAGCTAATCTTTAACGATCTTCTAATTTAAAGTTGGTTTTGTAAACTTATCGATTTCTTTTTTTTTTATAAACTAAGCCCCTGAGTTAGATTTACTACAGAATTCGGCGAATAAATCAGCTGAAAGACTTTTTTTACATCTGCAACTTTTAGCGAATTGTCAAGTTGTTATTTTTTGCAGTGAATTCCTCAGTTTTTACAGTAAATAATTTTAAAGGGTTAATTAACGTGTGTTTAATGTATAGCATTCGAATTGGCATTCTATATAGGTACATGACAAACAACCCACTGATAAATAATGGACATTGACTTCAGGAAAGGATTATTAGGCAAAAGTGGGAAGTTGGAATAGTGAGCAAAACGTCAGAAATCTGTTTGAAAATCCATTCTTCCGATTCTTTTATAAAAATATTTTTTTATTTTCCCACACTTCAAGAAATTAATGCTAGTATTAAATGTTAAGGAGGCAACGTATGCTTCAGTAATACAACCAAAAGTAAGCAAGTAAGCAAGTAGTAAGCAAAGCTTACTAGTGTAGCTTTACCTGTCAAACAAGCGTTCACAGATTTTTCTCAATACTATCTTATAAAATACTATCTTGGATTAAAAAGAATAAAAAGATCTGATAGGAATATCTTAAGAATATTTTTGTGATTACTAACTAACATAACTTCCCGATACTACAGTCCATGTTGGACCATGGCCTCCCTAACAATACATACCAAAGTTATGTGTCTCGAGCTCTGATTTTCCAATTTGGGATTTTTAGGTTCTTCAGATCCTTTTCCACATCAATCCATATCTTTTTGGCCTTCCTGCTTTTTTTTTTTTGGCCCGGGCACTTTTCCTTGATTTTTGTGATTAAAATGTATATTTTTCGTTTGCTTGTTATAAGCTACATTATAACAATGGAATTTGGCTAACTTTTGCACCATTTAATTTGGAAATGTTGTATTGGATATACATATTTTTTGTAAGCAAATTTAAAGTACAATGTCTTTTGAAGTTCGTGTCTCAAATATCTTTTACGTTAGTGCAAATGTAAAATTTTTAAAATTGTAAAAAATTCTTTGCTAAGTAAAACCTTTTTTACAGATATATCAGTTATAAGCATATTTCACAATTTTTTTAACTCCATTAATATAGATATAGTACATAAAATTAAGGTAAAGATTCAAGAGTGAGTCTGTATAAAATATGGCATTCAGAAGAGGGGAATGTATTTAGTCGACTCTCTATTTTTGCGTTTAGGAATAATTGCCACTTATAAGATGTCGTATGGCAGAAAACCTATAATACACCTTCCAGGCAGCTTGACTGCCAGTAATAGAATCTTACAAAATCACTATCGTATCATTTCATTTGTTAGGCAAGACCTGCAGCAAATGCCACTAGGTGGAATTGGACATTAATCCTCCTCCCGCATACTAGATGTGCACATCGTCAAGGAGGACAAATACATAATTTGCGTGTTCGCTTAGTTTATGTATTTGTTAAAATATACCATGCTGAAAATACCGGTTCTCGTTAAATCACCGGAGTCAAGCATCATTGGGCGCTGTCAGTACTTGGGTGGGTGACCATCGGGGAACACCGCGTGCCGTTGGCATTCACAAATTTGGGACCTGAATGGCCGAGTGTCTAGCCCTCTGGCGCTCGGTGTCACAGGTTTCGGGTTCAAATCCCGGCGGGGCCCATGGATGTTTGTAGTGGTTCGGAATCCACTTTAAGCCGTAGATCCCGGTCTCCTATGACTGTAAGAGCGTCACGGAGCCAAAGTCAGACTTCTACCTACGGGTGCTCCATCACAACAGAAGCTGCGTCCTTCCCCTTCAATCATGAGCTCGTGGGCTTGGCCAGCCAAGTGGGATAAGAAACAAGAACAACAACATTTGTTAAAATGCATTTGCGGTTCAATTTAAGTAATTTTCGATTTCAAGGAAAATTCAATTGGATTCAAATTTTCTTCAATTGGATAATTATTCATCTTATCGTTCCTATCTTAAAAGAAAGTATGAAAGAAATCTAAGGGAGAAATGTATTAACAATGAAGCATGATATGTCCCCCTCTGTGTAGTATTGAGACACTCAAATTACGTTTAATATGGCCATGTTTTGAACTAGTGAACCACAAACAATGACTCCTCAATTTCCAAATTATAAATTTGAAAAATAAACTAATAGCAAAAAATATTTACAAAAGAGAACAGTAGAATATATACATATATATATATATACTCTATTTACAAACAAACTCATTCAACAATGACTCTTGAGTTCATTTATTATAATAACAGCCTATCCAATTAGACTGCTTATGTGGTAGCGATGTGGTTTAATAATATATAACAGCGTAGTATTGTATTTTCTTGAAGAATTGAATGCTTCTTTAACATATTTGATTCTGAAAACCTTTTATTTTTGAAAATTATTTTTCTTCTTTGGTGATTTCGAAATTCATTGGATTGTTTCGCCATTAATTTTATCGAGTTGAAAGCAATTGAGAACTTTTTCTTGCATGAAAAAAATGCTGAACTATACATTTTACAAATCTAAAAAGCATATTACTTCCTTGAATGCAACCGACTCTTCGATTCTCAGTTATTTCAAGTTAATGCTGTTTTGTTAAGAAAATTATATTTATTAACCTATTTTTTTTTTTTTTTTTTTTTTTTTTTTTTTTTTGTGTGTGTGTGTGTGTGTGGAAAATATTGTTCTTTTTTGTTTTCTGATTTAGTCATATATTTCCCTAGCAATGAAGTGAATACATTTTATTCCCTACGGAAAATACAATTTGCATTCCATTTCCATTTCTTAAATGTTAAATAAAAAAAAATAAGAAATAATTAAAAATAAGAAATAATTAATTAGTATTTGTTAATCATTAAGTATTATTATTATTACTACTGGAGTAATAATTTTTTTATTTAATTTCCATTTGATGGGTGGAAGATGAATAAAATAAAAAAATTAACTGCAGTAATAAATAGGATAAAACGATTAAAAATAAATTTGAACGTCGTAATTGAATTATGCATGAATTTTATTGTACAGTTATTCTTAGGAGACCCAATAAACATTTATATGCTTAAAATATAATTGTTGTAGCTACACGTATAATTGTTTTTAAACATAATGGTATTTATTAATAATATTATTATATTTATGTACAATATATAATACTGTATTTAAATCAAACATTAATTTGAACTTAATTTAATGCTTCTTTTTTTGACACTTTAAGATGAGGAATGTAATAAAAATTTTAATCGTATATTGAATTTTAAAAGAGAAATTCACTGTAAAAAATGTATAAATATTTTAATTAACGGAGTCAAATGAATGAATATTTATTTTCTTAAGAGCAAAAATATTGATTTTAATATTATTTAATGACTAAAATTATATAATTTCAACTTCTTTAGAAAACATTATTTAGAAACTGAATTATTAGAAATTATTAGAAAAACATTTTTAGAAATTCTCTGGAGAAAAAATATAAAACTTTTTTAATTAATGGAGCCAAATGAATTACTATTTATTTCCTTTAAGGGCAAAAATATTGATTGTTATAAAATTTAATGAATAAAATATATAATTTAAGCTTTTTTAGAGAAAGATTATTTGAAAATTGAATTATTAGAAATTATTAAAACAAACCTTATTAGAAATTCTCTGGAAAAAATATATAATTTTTTTAATTAATGGAGTCAGATGAATGAAAATTTATTTTCGTCCTTTAAGGGTAAAAATATTGACAGTTATAAAATTTAATGGCTAAAATTATGCAATTTAAACTTCTTTAGAAAATCATTATTAGAAACTATACAGTTTTGTAGATTAGATCTCTTTATATAGAACCGATTTACTTATTTACGTTTGAATGATCATCCCACTTAGAAGTTGCCAAACAAATAAAATCCTTCCATCGCATAATAACATTCATCAATTCACGACCTGAATTTCCATATAGCTTGCTCCCAATGAAACAATCTCTCTGTTAAATATTTGCAAACATATCTTAATGGAAGCTCTTAGTTTATAACTTTCTATGCATGTTTGGTGGAGAAGCCTGCAAAGGGTAAACAGGCAGGCAGAAAAGCCTACTTAACAGAGCTCATACAACCCTCGTGCCTACACGGAAAGCGGTTGCTCCAAACAGGAAGCCAGACAGTCAATGGCTGTTCCTGAAAGGTGTGAATGATTTATTTATGTGAATGATAGACCGTGTTTACGAAGCTTTGAATAACGGTCCAAGGAACCGTATTTCAAATATCTACAAAGCCAGGCTAGACGGCTATCGTCGGTAAACAGATTTGTGTTTACATTACAGTAAGTCATAACTGACTGGGTGGTATTCGTGGCTATGGGTATGGTGTCTTAATCTAGAAATGTCTTTTGTGATTGATGATTAAACCACCTTCACCATTAAGAGGTTTAATTATGTCATTTGATGAAAACTTTTGATGTTATAAAAATATGTTCTTTTGTATTATTAAAAATGTGAAAATATATTAAATAATTAAAATATTAATTTAATTATTATACTAAGCGTTCATTTTCCTTCACATTGGTCTAAATAGCCATGTAGTATGGGGTGATTCAAAAGTTCTAATAGAATGTAAACTGCATTAAAAATAACTATGAGTCGAAGAGTTATATAGTTTGCAGATTAATATACAAAGTATAGGACTTTTGATACTAAAGTAAGTTAGTTCAAATATTTCACCATAGAGAGCTGGACTTGTTTGATATAAGACAAAATTAAGAAGTAGTAATTGTAAAATGAAACATATATATCATAATGATTGTAAATACTGAACATGTTCATCGCCATACTGAGTGTAATTGTGGTATTATGTTTGTTGGAGCAAGGAACAGCCAATCCATGAAAACGAGTTATTTGATGATGTATGACATATTTCATGAACTTAATAATGTAGTTAAATGAAAAAGGGTCTACTGTGAAAATACTTCGCGTTTTGGTCCTTCGTCTGGCAGCAGTTGGTGAGACTGTTGGATTTTATATTACGGCTGTGATTCGGGAACAAACAAATTTCTACAATAAAAAAAACCCGGGTTACGAGATATGTTGATATCCTTATGTGGTGGAGTTCAATCGGGTATTAAAATGATCGCGTCTAGTTCACTGTGCTCATATAAGTTAAAACGGGCAATAGAATTTAATAAATTATAATACTGTTCAAATATTGGGGTACACGCGTTTATTCTTGTAACAATGTAGTAAATCAATTACACATAGCGACTTTTTCTAGTTGCAACGATACTTTAGTGTGCTCGTTTAAAAGCAGCAATTTTGAAAAATAATAACTAGAAATGTGCCAGATCCATTAATAAAAAAAAAAAATCTTTCTCCATTATTCAAAAAGCCTGCTTACAAATACTACTCGCTTTGCTCCATCTTCTGGCATCATTTGCTGAACATGTTGGAACATTCGAAGCCGAATATTCGAAGGGTTCCCAAATTGTAGTTGCGTGCATGCTACATTCACTTCATATGACACTGAATTAGAAATTGAAACCATAAATAATGCATTTTTAATAATATTGTATAGCATTTTTCATCGTGCACCGTAATTATTTTTCAGTATTAAAAATGCGCAAACAGTATTAAAATCCTGCATTGTAGGTATTACTTTCATGCAGATATTATCCACTGTCAAAATTCTTTTTCTGCCATACAAAATGATATCTCGATTAATATTAATCTGCAAAATGTATGTCTCTCGAACTCGTAGATATTTTTTATCATGTTTTATTTTTGCACCAAATTTTGTACACCACATTAACAATATTTCGATTGGTAATCAATTTTTGCTTAGAACGCTAGAGAATAACAAATGATTTATGACAGAAACATTAGGGCCAAGTGTCCTGCATGGATGTTGGAAGAGCTCGAATATCTAACCGCTTGCTATTCCGCTTTCAGATGGAAAGCTTGACAATATTTCACAATCTTTATTGAAAATAATCGTTTTTTAAATAAGTGAATACAGAGCATTTTGAAAGTAAAATGATAGGAGAAAATTTTAAGATGTGGTAGTATACAGGAATACAAACAATTGCTATCATAAAAATCCGAGGGCAGAAATGAAGTGCAAAGGTGAGTGCGTAACAAATTATGGTGAAAATGAGGAAGCGAAACGAACACAAAATTGACAGGTTCCAAAAGAAAGCCTTATGATAAATAATTAGTCTACAAGTTCTTGGACTTGACGAACTTGGTATGAGTGCATATCTATAATGAGTGCCAAAGATATAGCCTTTAATCCGTGTTCTTATACTTGGCTATTCTGAAACCATATCTAGAATGGTCTGTCCATGTTTTGGTCGCCCCTACACGACTTGCTCCCGATGGAAAATCCAAAAATATATATATATGGTTTCACAAAAATCGAAATGTTATAGAAATGTGAGTCCACATAAATAAAATTCACTTTTAAATATGTGAATCTCGAGTAGTTATCGCAACATCTTTCCCGATCGGTTTGTTTCAACATGGAAGTACTTTCGTCATTTGAAAAATATATATCTCTTTCAAGCAAGTTACTTTTATCTTCATATCCATCCGAAGAAATTTGTATTTGTTTAAGCAATATTATTTTTTTTTTCTTTTTCTCATTCTTTCATTTTTCAAAACGATTGATTCATTTCTTATTTTCAATAGATTTTACTTCCTTATCTTCTTCTCTTTTATTAAAATACTTTTTGTCTATATTTCACATTCTAACATATCTTACCTACTGTTTCTACTTAGATTTGGAATATTTCAAGAACATTAGCATGAGCAATATCAAACAGATCTTGGGTTTTTTTCCTTTTTCCTATTTAAATTTTTGCCATTCTTTAAAAAGTCCTTCCATTTTATAAGCGAAGAGTTTTTTTTAATCTAGTGAAAATCTTAGTCTTTTCTTTAAACAGTAGAAATAGCAGTAGTGTGAGAGGAATTTGAAATAGTTATGTTTATTTCCTTTTTGTAATGAAACTGCTGATGGTTTTTTTTGTTTGGTATAATTACTCAGATATTTGAACAACAAGCCTTATATCAATAGATTTTGTTGTTAAAATGAAAGGTTTATTATTTGGTGTCATTAATAGAAATTGTTTTAGAATAAAGTATGTCACTTTTATAATACCATTCACTATTATAATAAATTTTTGATAAGCCTATTATAACTTAAGAGTCAAATATTTCCACAAAAATAGTACATAAATAAACTAGACTAGACTTGTACTACAATCAGCACAGTAGCTGACTACATCTGATCTGCTTCAGTTTGGTTCAGGCTCGGAATATGACGCACGTGCTTAGATATAACACTTCTGTTTCAATAAAGACGCTGTCAGAAAGTTAAACTTGTAATGGAGAGAAGACGGAAATCAGGACATGGGGAAATATACTCTTAAAACATCCAAACGTTCTTCGGCTGGCACAAATATCTTTATACCGAGAGAAGATTAAAATTTCAATTATTTCAACAGGAACGCTACGTGCTATACACTGAAGTGACAAAAGTCGTGGGATACCTCTTAATATCGTATCGGCCCTCCTTTCGCCCGGCGAAGTGCAGCAACTCGACGTGGCATGGATTCAACAAGTCGTTGGAAGTCTTCTGCAGGAATATTGAGCCATGCTGTCTCGATAGACGTCCATAATTGTGAAAGCGTTGATGGTGCAGGATTTTGGGCACGAACAGACCTCTCGATGATGTCCCATAAATGCTCGATGGGATTCATGTCGGGCGATCTAGGTGGCCAGATCATTCGTTGGAATTGTCCAGAATGTTCTTCAAACCAATCGCGAACAGTTGTGGTCCGGTGACATGGCGCATTGTCATCCATAAAAATCCCATCGTTGTTTGGGTACATGAAGTCCATGAATGGCTGCAAGTGATCTCCAAGTAAGAACATAAGCATTTCCAGTCAATGTTCGGTCCAGTCGCACCAGAGGACCAAGTCCATGCCATGAAAAAACAACCCACACCATTACGGAGCCACCACCAGCTTGAACAGTGCCTTGCTGACAGTTTGGGTCCATGGCTTCGTGGGGTCTGCGCCACACTAGAACCCTACCATCAGCTCTTACCAACTGAAAACGTGACTCATCGGACCAGGCCACGGTTTTCCATTCATCTAGGGACCAACCGATATGCTCACGTGCCCACGAGAGTCGCTGCAAGCGATGTCGTTCTGTCAGTAAAGGCACTCGAGTCGGTCTTCTGCTGGAATAGCCCAAGAAAGCCAAATTTCTCCGCACAGTTCTAACAGACAAGTCCCTTGTACGTCCCACATTGATTTCTGCGGTTATTTGACGCAGTGTTGCTTGTCTGTTAGAATTTACGACTCTTTGCAGACGTCGCCGGTCTCGATCGTTAAGTGCAGGCGGTCGACCACTGCGCTGTCCATGGTGGGATGTTATGCCTGAAATTTCATACACTCGGCACACTCTTGACACAGTGGATCTGGGAATGTTGAATTCCCTAACGATTTCCGAAATGGCATGACCCATGCGTCTAGCTGCAACTAACATTCCGCGTTCAAAGTCTGTTAATTCCCGTCGTGCAGTCAACATCACGTTAAAACCTCTTCACATGAATAACTTGAACAGAAATGAAAGCTCTGCGAAAGCACTGCGCATTTATACCTGTTCTACGCGATGCTACTGCCGTCTGAAAAGTTGCATATTGCTATCCCATGACTTTTGTCACTTCAGTGTATTAAGACGAAGTTCTTGTAAGAAGAAAACTGAAGTTCAACTACATAATATTATTTATTTTATACAACAAAAAGCAATGACTACAAAGCAATAGCTACAATAAAAAGCATAAACTATTACCAACAAATATTTAATTTTAAAAAGAGCGATAGATCACCTCACGGTTGCCACACATCTAGAGTCAGGCTTGTGTGGTCTCGCGAAAATTCAGACTAAAACTAAAGCTATTTTCATTTTAAACTGAAGTCACACTCTGTCCTTAAACTCTGTAGTTGTTATTAATCATTATTCACGTGTTTGCAGCTTGATGTGAAATTTAATAAAATTTTAGGAAATTTCTTTATTTCAAAATTTTAACGCTTTAATTTTAAAATCAGAAAATCTTCTTTTTTTCAAGCATTAAAACAAAATGGGAGAGTATATAGCAAAATAATAGGAGAGTATATATATATATATATATATATATATATATATATATATATATATTGTAAATTAAATGGTTCAGCAATTGATGAAATGTTCCATGATTATCTGACTAACGAAAGAATGTTTATAGAAAACAAGATTAATTAATGTCATTATTCTGCGTGTTGTGGCTAATCCTCAGTGTCCTGCAGTGCGTAACTGACATCCCATGGGTCTACTCATGGATGGAGGGAAAGGGGCAGCATCTGTGATGGAGTACCCTTAGGTAGAAGTCTGACTTGGATCCGTGTCACTGAAGAAAGATGGCATTGACTTCTGAAAGGCCATTTAGAGAGAACTACCCCCTTTGCGTATGTTATGGAAGAAAATCTGGAAAACATCCACCTGGTAGTCCAACTAACGATTCAAGATGATAAACATCTTAAACGCTATCGAGTATTCTCGCTTTATGAGACAATATCTACAACAAAGATACCAACGGATTGAATTTCATCCCTAATGCACACCAGCGGCGCACGTTGACACTGAGGCAAGAGTAGGCCACTTAATTCTAATCTAACTATTATTTTGTAAACTAATATTTTTTTAACTTGTTCAGTAACTTAGTTTTTAGTCATTTCTAAAAAATAATTTTCATCTACCCGTCTATGTACTTACAAAAAAAGTATTTATTTTAAGATAAATAAGTTTTATTTATAAATCATTTAAGTGCTTTGTTTGCTTTCAAATTGATCTCTATTACAAAAATATTAATAAAAATACTTCAAACTTCAATAACTATTTGATTGCTGGAATTACAAAAATCTTTTTTAAAGATACTACACTATCAATAACAACAATAAGTCCTTTTTTCATCACTTTTAATTAAAGTGTCTCAATGAAAAATGGGCCGGAGCAATAAATGCTGCTACAAGAAGTTCCCTGATTAATCTCACTCATTCTTGGAGAAGATTTAAGCGTTTTCATTTGAAACCGTTGCTGATAGGATTGTGTGTGCTACTGACAGTTTCTCCTAATGATTAATGACGAAAAGTTTGAAGTGTACTCTAGGTTCTGTTGCACTCGTAAACCTAGTACGCAATTTTTTTTAGGGAAAAAACACTGAAGTTTTTAGAATGCGATTCTATATCTTAAGCATGGTGGAGAGGCAATAAATCATTTTTAAGTATTCGAAATTGAGTGAGGGAGGGGGAGAAACAAAAATAATAGCACGTCAACCACCCCGAAGATCGATTTTGATAGATTTGCGGTGTTTTAGGCTCATGTAAAAAACACAATACATGAAATTAAAAGTGCATTTTCTCATATATATGATTGAGATTCTCTTTCCTAATTTTTTTAGGGTAAAATCAAAGGAAAAAGGCAAAGAGTTTTTATGTTGTTAATAATAATAATTATGCACAGAGTTTGTTTCAGAGATTTTCTATGTGATTTTTCTTAAATCATAGTAAAAAAAAAAAAAAAAAAAAAAGAAAGAAAGAAAAGAAGAAGAATTATACTTTGTGTGCTGCTCATATTTGAATGTTTATTACAGTAGAACCCGTTCTTATGAATTTTTTAAACACGTAAATAATTCCTAGTTTCAGTTAATTGGTAGCTTTATGATTTTTTTTTCTTTAATTTATTTTATTTATTCCGAAAAGCATTTCTGTTTGGTATAAAACAAATGTTTATTTTTTATCAACTATACGCTATATAAAAAAGAAACACAATTGAACAAATAATTAATAAAACAAGAAAACTGTAGTTGAGTTAAAATACTTTTAAAATATCATTGGAGGTTAATAATAAAATATTATATGATTATCTAAAACTATGAAGGTAAATTTTTTCCTAGCATTTCAGATCTTTTAATGCGCAATTTTTAAATAGTTTATATAAAATTTATTACTTATTTTATTTATTACTTCGCACTTTTCATAAAATATGAATTTTATTTACGTAGAATCAATAAAAAAATCTCTAGGATATCTTTCAGATTTAATTCAAATAGAATTTTTTAATTATTTTAGACTGCTAATTTATTAAAACTATTAATAAATTATAAATGATGTAAAACAATTAATTTTTACTTGGAATTAACAAATATACATGAATAAAACAATATAAGAAATTAAAAATAACTTATTTTATTAAGTTAAAGAACTGTGAAGTAATAGGCAAAATTTTATTAATAAGATTTATTTTAATAACCTTTTAAACAACGACATTTTTTACTTTATTTCTTTTATAATGCGTTAGTATAAAGACAAATGTGGAAACATTTGTCTTTATGCTATAAGCAAGGCCGTTTACCCGGGGGACATTTGTAGCTACTCCACTACCACAAATACACTATATTTGTATGTAAAAAATATTAGGATCTTTAAAGGTTTTTGTTTAAATTTAAAACTGGTATTGAATATATGCTACCGATACAAATAACGTACCCCCACAACGCTCTATGATCATATTAGACAAAGACCTAGGATTTAAAGTGGATTCCCAACCATTACAATCATCTGCCGGGACTCGGACCTGAAACACTGTGGTATCGAGCACAAGACCGCTAGGCACTCGGCCATCCAGTCCCTATTTTACTTTATTAAAGTGTACTTTATTTTTACTTTATTAAATTGTAAAAATATATATATATATATATATTACAAAAATTACCATGCATTTCATTGCAATTTTAATACTATATTCTATCTAAAATTATCTATATTATTCTTTTTATTATTTATGACTACAGATTATGTAACACATAAAATACTATAATCTTAACGAACATTACAGTTTATCATTTCATCCCATTATTCGAATGTAAGAAATAAATGCTTTAAAAAGAAGAAATATTTTCTTTGCGCAACGGCTGGTGGAAGAAGAGGGAAAAAATGTCAGATATTTCCTTTCTCCACACTAATGGAAAAGGATTAAAGGTTACTAATGTCTTTTCAATGTTGGCTCCATCTCCACAGATGGGTCCTCGGGGCGAAAGCTCTCCGGAGGAGCGCTTGTTGCCAATGAAACACAAATGAAACATTATGAGTAAACACTTAAGGTAAAGAGAAAATGTCACCAGTTCATGTACTGACTTGTTCAGATTTTTTTCGCACCGGACTCACCTTCTTTTTGCAGACCTCTGAAAGAAAAAATTCTGGCTAAAAACCTCATTTTTTTTAATAAGTGTTTATATTCATTTATTGAAACTTAAACTTGTTAATGTTTTTCTTTTTTTATATAAATAAAAAAGGAAGTAATTAATAATTAAAATGATTAGTTTGTAAAAGTTCTTTTGATATTTTAAGAACTTAAGAATTTAAACATTATTTTTAAAGTTCTATTAGATTGAAAATTCTATTTATAAAATTATTTAATACGAACGTAATCTGAAATATTTATGTGCACACTTGTAAAAATAATCGCTTAAAAAAATAAAGAATTATTTCAAGTTTTCTGTTAAAAAAATATAGATTAACATCTACATCAGCAAAGATTTAGCATCGTGATAAAAATGTTAACTTCCAAATGTTGAAAATACGATATATGCAGCTACCATTGTAATCTACGGATAATGAAAATGAGCTACCAGAGAACTTTATGAAAAAAAAAGAAAATGAAATATGGTGAAAAAAATTAATAATCTTGATTTGAATATTTTGAACCAGTGAAGACGATATCTGAACGAAATAATTTACTCTATTTTCATAGCGTAGGAGGGAGCTAAAGATGAATTAGTTGCGGAATTGGACTATATCAAAAAGCCCTTTTCAGAATCAGGAATAGTTTCTCGGGGAATTAAGATGTCTATAGAGTACCAGGCCAAGATCTTAGAACAGCAAAAACGTCAAATGAGGACCTATACCGCCAAAAGAAAGCAAATTATCAATGTCACTCATCTCCAATAACGCCTTCGCTCCTCTATTGGCACCATAGTTTCGAGTCAAATCAGCCAAATTGATTCACCCTGTAGGTCTTATTTTCTTTGGTATATGATATTCATTCCATCAATAGCATGACATTTTACTGTCCACAGAGAGTAGATAGAATAACATGTCAATCAGATATAATATTAATTGGTCAAAGTCCGGAGTAGTGTTCGGAGTAGAGACTCATTTTATAGTCCAACATAATAGTAGGCGCACATTCGTCTTGACTTGTGGGAGAACGTGATATTCGAAACAATCTTGAATTTCTGCAAGGAAGTGCCCCTTTTGAAGTTGTTGTTATTGTCGTATCAGTTGAAGAGTATAAGAAAATCATAATAATCCTAAATCAAGAAGTTCCTGAATAATATTGACTACGTTGATTGCCAGCTTGGAGTATAAATCCTCTTCCGAGGGATTGTCCATACAATGTATGACGGCTGCAACAACTGGGCAATAGCATGATGAGGAATGAGGTGGGAATCAGGGCAGTTTCCCCATTTTTTATATTTGTTAACGCTAGCAGCAGAAATTTTTATATTTTGTGGTGCTCATCATTAAATTATTTTTTTTAAGTTTTAATTCATAAACAATAAAGTTCGACAGTTTTCTAAATTTTTGAAAATAACTACAGAATTGACGTAAATTTTTTTGCAAATGCGAAAAACGAAGGTTGCGAAGGTTATTCAGTAAATGCGATATTTATAAACTTTTTGATTCCTTAATAAAAAAAATATAAGAAATCATAATACCCAGAAATAAAAACTAAATATATCGAAAATACTGCAAGATATATATTCAAAGTCGAGATTTTATTAGCTTAAAAATTAGTTTTAGCAGCAAGCCTGTTAAAATCCTTTTTAGCGGCTATGCAACAATTAAGTAAAAGAGAATAAATAAAAACTGGTTTTGAGTTTTTATGCCATTACTTAATATCAAATTTTCAAGAAAAATTGAAATTCAATTGCATTTTCAATAAATTATCCAACGTCTATTCACAATTATTTCATTTTGTCTTTGAAATAAAACACTGCAATATCTATCTATAATATCTATAAAAAATATAATAATAAATTAAAAGAAAATATTTAACCAGGTATTAAAAAAATTCTTGCACTCTACGGCAATATCCTTTTCATACTTTTATCTTTTATTAAAGTTTTGTTTACTGGAAAAAAGTATTAATATTATTCATACATACCCTGTACTATAATTTTACTGCAGAAAATAGCTCAATGTAATACTCGAAACACTGTCTTACCATATAATGCACAGAAAGGAAACAGTATGGCTAACGCTTGGGTTGCGTGATTTTACTGTAAGTTGCCAAGGGTTGTTTGTTCTCCTTTTTTTTTTCTCTTTGTTATGGATGGGCTTGAATTTTTTCATAGAGAATAGGCAGTAGGAATGGGTCTCACGATGTCCTGGTTAAAGAACAATGAGTCACGCAAGTTTCCGATTTAATCAAACAAACATCTTTTTTTTTTCTTGTTTGTTTCTTTTTTTGGTTCTCTATGTGCTGCGGGTAGCAAGTTTCTAAATCCAGGGAATGCATACCTTTCTCGAGAATTCTTGAAAAGTGCAAGAACGTTTACATAATATTGTCATGTGCACATCCAAATAAAAATAGGTTCTTTATTAGCAGATTTTATCACGTTAATTTAACATTTACTGAATTCATCAGTATGACAAACATTTATTTAATTCATTTCTTATGGAAATCACATAATTTGCAAAATGACAATTTTTTATTTTATAATTGAAATAGTAAAAAAAAAAAAAAATAACGTTAGAGGACGAAAGTTGCATCACATTGTCAAGTATACATGCAATTGAAAATATATTCTTTATTAGCAAATTTTACCACGTTACTTTATTTGTTGAATGAATCAGAATCACAAATATCCAATTCGTTGCTACAGAAAGCAGACAGTTTAAAAACTCTAAAAATTTTACTTTATAATTGAAATAATAAAATAAAAAACTTAAGTAAATGGAAGAAAATCGCATAATATTGTCAAGTATTTATGCATTTCAAAATAGAATCTTTGCTGAATGCATCAGAATCTCAAATATTCAATTCGTTGTGTGTGGAAATCAGATGATTTGCACAATGGATATTTTTTACTTTATAATTGAAATAATAATAAAAAAATACATAATATTGTCAAGTACACATGCCATTAAATATAAATTCTTTATCAGCAAATTTTGTCGCTTTAATTTAATATTTGCTGAAGACATCAGAATCACAAACATTCAATTCGCTGCGTAGATTCTGATGTCTTCAGCAAATATTATCGTGGACTAACTATGGAAACCATGTCTGATTTCCATCAAATAACGGAAATCAGCAATTGGCAAAGTGACAATTTTTGTTTTATAATTGAAATACTAAAAAAACTAACATTAGAGGAAGAAAGTTGCATATAATTCCCAAGTACACATCCCATTAAAAATACAGTCTTTGTTATTACGTTAATTTAACATTTGTTAATATATCAGAATCATAAACATTCAATTCTCTGCTTATGCAAATCAGACAATTTGCAAATTGGAACATTTTTACTTTATTGAAATAATAAAATACAAAATTACACATGATGAAAAAAGTTGCATAATATTGACAAAAATACATGCAATTAAAATACATTCTTTGTTAATAAATTTTATCACGTTACTTTAATATTGGTTGAATACATCAGAATCACAAATATTCAATTCGTTTCGTATGGCAATCAAACAGTTTGAAAAATGGAAAATTTTTACTTTATGATTGAAATAATAATACAAAAAACTTACATAATAGGAAGAAAGTTGCATAATATTCCCAAGAACACATCCAAATAAAAATACATTCTTTATTAGCAAATTATATCACGTTAATTTAACATTTGTTGAATATATCAGAATCAAAAACATTCAATTCATTGCTTATAGAAAACAGACTGTTTTCAAATTGGAAAATTTTACTCAGTAATTGAAATTAAAATAGTTTATTTGTAAACTAATACATCAGAATCACAAACATTCAATTCGTTGCGTATGGAAATAAGACGGTTTGCAAAATGGAAAATATTTGCTTCACAATTCAAATAATAAAAAAACTAAGATTAGAGGAAGAAAGTCACATAATATTGCCAAGTAATCCAATTTAAAATGCATTCTTTATTAGCAAATTTTATCACGTTAATTTAATATTTCTTGAATGCACCAGAATCACAAACATTCAATTCGTTGCATATGTCAATCAGACAGTTTGAAAAGTGGAAAATTTTTACTTTATGTTTGAAATAATAATAAAAAAAATTCTTACATAAGAGGAAGAAAGTTGCATAATATTGTCAAGAACACATCCAAATAAAACCACATTCTTTATTAGCAAATTTTATCATGTTAATTTAATATTTATTGAATGCAACCAAAATCACAAACATTCAATTCGGTTTACAAAACGGAAAATGTTTACATTACAAATGAAATAATAAAAAATATATACCAGAGAAAGATATAAATGCACACTATTCGTATTTTGTATTTTGGGATGCCTTAACTTAACTTTGCTTTCGATAGATTTATTTGAATAAGCATTGAAGTTTCCGTGTCTGATTAATTTGAATGTAAAGAATTTCTTAATGTTTGACATTTGGTTTGAACATAACTTATATTTAAGTAATCGTAACTTATTTTTAAGTAATCATAATTACATTTAATTAATTATATTTACTTAGTACATAACTTCTATTAAGTAATCATAATTTATATTTAAGTATTAATCCTGATTAATAAATTGGTAATGAAATTATAAGTTATATTTGCTCGTTTATCTTTATCTTTTCTTTTTTTGTTACTTAAATTATTTGAGAAAAATTTGTAAGTAGTGCAATTTTTTCTTATAATATCAATTTTATAAACGGTTGTTCTATTATTTATTTTGCTCTTGAGTGCACGATCTATTCTTCCAATCTATAAATTTGTCATTCTTTCAATCAAACAATAATATAAAGAAAATATTCGGCCATTCTTCTCAACAAATATAATTATTTTCAATTTTTTTTCAAATATCTAATTCCAAATCTAGGACGCCATATTTAAATTCGACCATCTTTTAGTATATAAATTTCTAGCTTGGAATAACTTGCAGTTTAGTGTAACTTTGGCAACTGAAAATTTTTATATATCTGTATTGTAAATTTAACTTATTTTTTTAGAGCTCCCCACGGTTATTCAAATTGCTCTTAAAAATCTTTTTTGTAATTGTAACTTCAAAAGTTTAAAAGGTTTATGAGAAATTCAAATTATAAAAAAATTAACCGATTATTTAAATATTAAGTGTTTAAAGTCTATAAATTATAAATTCCATGCTTTTGTTTGAAAAAAACTAATTTATAAATAAAATTCAAGAATCAAAACAACAGTTCTCTAATCGTCTATATTAATTAAAATTTATTTATGGATAACATAGGGCAAATTTTTTCTTATAATAATAGTATAAATGATTGCTCTATTATTTATTTAGCTCTTGGGTAACATGATCTGTTTTTTCAAATCTATGAATTATATTGTCATTCTTTTAGACAAATAATAATAATTAAGAAAATACTCAAACATTCTTCTCAGAATTTAGTTCATTTTCCATTTTTAAAAAAATCTAATTCCAAATTTAGGTTTCATCTATTTTTTAGTGTATAAAATTCTAGCTTAGAATAATTTGTAGTATAAAATAACAATAGCGTACTGAGCATTTTTGCTCTCTGTACTGTAAATTTAATTTATATTTTAGATCCTATCGTTATTCATATTGCTCCTAACATCGTTATTCATTACTAAAATAGTTATTCACCGTTGTTCTTCGTAATCACAATGCTCCTATCGTTATTCATATTGCTCCTAACATCGTTATTCATTACTAAAATAGTTATTCACCGTTGTTCTTCGTAATCACAATGCTTTATCGTTATTCATATTGCTCCTAACATCGTTATTCATTATTAAAATAGTTATTCACCGTTGTTCTTCGTAATCACAATGCTCCTATCGTTATTCATATTGCTCCTAACATCGTTATTCATTACTAAAATAGTTATTCACCGTTGTTCTTCGTAATCACAATGCTCTTGGGTAACTATCGTTATTCATATTGCTCCTAACATCGTTATTCATTACTAAAATAGTTATTCACCGTTGTTCTTCGTAATCACAATGCTCCTATCGTTATTCATATTGCTCCTAACATCGTTATTCATTACTAAAATAGTTATTCACCGTTGTTCTTCGTAATCACAATGCTCCTATCGTTATTCATATTGTTCCTAACATCGTTATTCATTACTAAAATAGTTATTCACCGTTGTTCTTCGTAATCACAATGCTCCTATCGTTATTCATATTGCTCCTAACATCGTTATTCATTACTAAAATAGTTATTCACCGTTGTTCTTCGTAATCACAATGCTCCTATCGTTATTCATATTGCTCCTAACATCGTTATTCATTACTAAAATAGTTATTCACCATTGTTCTTCGTAATCACAATGCTCCTATCGTTATTCATATTGCTTTGAAAAATATTTGCTTAATTGTAGCTTCAAAAGTTTAAAATCTTTACGAGAATTTCAAATTATAAAATGTTTAATCAATTCTTTAAATATTAAAAGTTTAAAATCCATAAATTAAAAATGGAGTACTTTTCCTTGAGAAAAACTAATTTATAAATAAAATTTAAGAATCAAAACCACATTTTTGATTAATCACTATATTAATAAAATCACCTATATCATATAAAACTTATTTATGGATGGATAAAGATTTAAAGTACATTTTTCGAATCTGCAATAAAATTTTTAAACCATGACTAATAATTATTTCTTTTCTGCATAGCATACACAATGAAAAGAATTTTTAAAATTCTTTAAAACAAAATTAATCTAGTTTTCTAATGTAAAGAACTCAATTATTTTTTGAATATTCATAAATTTCAATTTATTATCAATCATATATTCATATTCAATTTATAATTGACATATTCTGTTAACAACACGATTCTAATGGCCAACAATTTAATTAAGATAATCTAAGATTTATTTTAATAAGTACAGATGACAATAATCGAAGTTTGAATGGGAATAAAGAAGTTTGTTTTGTTAAGAGAAAACTACCCCTGGCAGAACCAGAAAGACCTCTACGTTTTACGGTTTGTTTACTGCACTGGAAGATCCTATCATTTAGTGTCATTAAGAATTATCATTAGCTAAAATAACGAGAGGCTGATGGTCTGAATGGTGAACCTTTATTCTCAGAGAATGGTCGATTGAATTAATTTACCCTAGTTTTGCTCAAGTGATTTTCCACTTCATCGGATATTCAGAAAGAATACAAGCTCTTGAATGGAACGCAATCACTTCCAAGAGGTTTTAGAAAGCATATATTCGAATATTATTATGGAATCGGATGGTTTTATGACAATAGCGACTTTGAACAATACCTATAGTTCTAGGAAAGATTCTTATTTTATGTTAAAAGTCCCATTAATGAAAAAAAATATATAACATAATATTTTGTTTAAAGTAAGAAGAAATATTCATTATATGCATTTAATATTCCAATATATCGCTGAAAGAAATTACAACTTAAGATTTAATAGTAATATTCGTTGATTTAGATATATTTTTTTTATTTTTTGAAAAGATATTATTATTTTTATATTCATATTTTAAATTCATGTTCAATAATTATAATTTGAAGAATATTTAATACATTTTTAATTATCGACAATGCAACAGAAATATTAATTTACTCGATATTTGTATTTTCCGAGACATAATATCACTTTTTTGTTGGTTGGGCTTTATCAATCTACGGTCACTTTTTTCGCACACTTTAGGCAAATTAGACCAGGATCTACAATTTAATGAAGATACCGAACCACTCACAATCATCTATGCCACCACCAGGATTGGAACCTGAATCTGGTGTAAAATCTGGTGAAGGGACAGAATGCTCGTAAATTGGAAATCAGACACCATTTTTCTAATCACCTATAGTATTAAAAACTTATTTCTAGACTTAAAGTACATCATTCAAATCAGCACTACAAAATTTAAAGATGACTAATAATTATTCCTTTTCTACATGGCATAAAAAGGGAAACGCCTTTTTAAAATTCTTTAAAGCGAAATTAAGTTTGTTTTCTGAAGTAAAGAATAAAATTATTTCTTGAATAGTTTACATATTCAGTTAACAACACGATTCTAATGGCCAACAATTTAATTAAGATAATCTAAGATTTATTTTAATAAGCCCAGACAGCAATAATTGAAGTTTGAATAGAAATAAAGACGTTTGTTTTGTTAAGAGAAAACCACCCCTGGCTGAACCAGAAAGACTTCTTTGGTTTTACGGTTTGTTTGCTGCACTAGAAGATCCTATCATTTAGTGTCATTACGAATTATCATTAGCTAAAATAACGAGAGGCTGATGGTCTGAATGGTGAACCTTTATTCTCAGAGAATGGTCGATTGAATTAATTTTCTTTGAAATTACCCTAGTTTTGCTCAAGTGATTTTCCACTTCATCGGATATTCAGAAAGAATACCAGCTTTTGAATGGAACGCAATCACTATTTCAAGAGGTTTTAGAAATCGAATATGCGAATATTATTATGGAATCCGATGGTTTTATGACAATAACGACTTTGAACAATAGCGATAGTTCTAGGAAAAATCCTTATTTTATATTAGGAGTTTCTAAGTGAAGAAAAACGAATATCTGACGTAATATTTTATTTAAATTAAATAGAAGAATAATAGAGGGAATATTAAATAATATTTAATATTCCCTCTATATCATCGAAATAAGTGATATCTTTAGATTAAATCCTAATATTCGCTGATTTAGAAATTGTTTTCTTATTTTATGAAAATATATTAAGATTTTTATGTTAACATTTTAAAATTTTATGTTC
Source organism: Caerostris darwini (assembly GCA_021605075.1). Taxonomy (NCBI): domain Eukaryota; kingdom Metazoa; phylum Arthropoda; class Arachnida; order Araneae; family Araneidae; genus Caerostris; species Caerostris darwini. The sequence goes on along the minus strand of BPLQ01003448.1, from coordinate 445,460 downwards.
AGTAATTATAATTTGAAGAAAAGTTAATACATTTTTAACTACCGAAAATGCAACACAAATACACATTTATTGGAAATATGTATTTTCCGAAACATAATTTCCCTTTTTTTTATGGTTGGACTTTTCGCTCTACGGTCCTTTTTTTTTTAACACTGTAGGCTAATTAGACCGGTGGAATTTAATCTGGACCGGTTAATTACAGTTGAACGTGGTTTCTGAACCACTCATAAACATCCATGCCACCACCAGGATTCGAAATTGAAATTTGCAGTACCGAAGACTAGACTGCTAGCCAATTGGCCATCAGGCACCAAATCCAAATCCAAAACCAAATTCTACCTATATTATTTAAAACCTATTTAAAGTACATCATTCACATCTTCACTACACATCTTAAACATGACTATTAATTATTCCTTTTCTACATGGCATAATGAGGGAAACCCATTTTTTAAATTCTTTAAAGATAAATTAATTTTGTGTTCTGAAGTAAAGAAGCCAATTATTTTTTGAATATTTAACCTATTCTGTTAACAGCATTGTTCTAATGACCAACAATTTAATTAAGATAATCTAAGATTTATTTTAATAACCACAGACAACAATAATCGAAGTTTGAATAGAAATAAAGCATTGTTAAGAATAGCATTGTTAAGAGAAAACCGCCTATGGTTGAACCAGAAAGACCTCTACGGTTTTACGATTTGTGCTGCACTGGAAGATCCTATCATTTAGTGTCATTAAGAATTATCATTAGCTAAAATAACGAGAGGCTGATGGTCTTGAATTATGGACCTTTATTCTAAGAGAATGGTCGATTGAATTAATTTTCTTAGAAATTATCCTAGTTTTGTTCAAGTGATTTTCCACTTCATCGGATATTCAGAAAGAATACCAGCTTTTGAATGGAATGCAATCACAATTTGAAAAGGTTTTAGAAATCAAATAAGCGAATATTATTATGGAATCGGATGATTTTATGACAATAACGACTTTGAACAATAGCGATAGTTCTAGGAAAAATCTGTATTTTATATTAGGAGTTCTTCTAGAGAAGAAAAAAATATAGAACGTAATATTTTATTTAAATTAAGTAGAAATATTCGTTATACGTTTGATATTTCACTATATTGTTGAAATATGTTATATATTTAGATTGAATAATAATATTCGTTGATTAGAAAATTTTTATTTTTTGAAAAGATATTTAGATTTTTATATTAATATTTGAAACTTTTGTGTTCGATAATTATAATTTGAAGAACATTTAATGCATTTTTAATGATCGAAATTGCAACAAAAATATAAATTTACTCGGTATTTGTATTTTCCTAGACATAATTTCTCTTTTTTCAGTTGGTTGGATTTGTCGCTCTACTGTCATTTTTTACACACTTATGGCTAATTAGACCGGGACCTACAGTTTAACGTGGATTCCGAATCATTAAAAAACATCCATGTTAACACCAGGATTAGAACCTGAATCTAGTGGTACCAGAGACCAAAGTTTTAGCCATTTGGCCATAAAACCCCATTTGTGATAATATATTATTTAAAACTTATTTATAGATTTAAAAGTACATCATTCAAATTTGCACTAAAAATTTTAAACAAGACTAATAATTATTCCTTTTCTACATGCCGTAATGAATGAAACGAATTTTTAAAGCACTTTAAAGCGAAATTAATTTTGTTTTCTGCGAATAGATTTTAATATTACTATCTTAAATTTTTTGTTCGATGATTACAATTTGAAGAAAATTTAATACATTTTTAATTATCGAAAATACAATAAATTTATAATTTTCCTTGAAATTTGTATTTTTCGAGACATAATTTAATTTTTTTTTCTGTTGGTTGGATTTTTGCTATATGGTCATTTTTTTGCAAGCTCTAAACTAATTAGACCGGGACCTACAGTTAAACTTGTATTCTGAACCACTAACATTTACCCATGACACAACCAGGATTAGAACCTGAATCTTGTGATACCAAAGGCCCTATAGCTAGCCAATTAGCCATCAGGCTCCATTTCCTAATCACCTATATTATTTAAAACGTCTTGATAAATTTAAAAGTACATCATTTGAATCTTCACTACAAATTTTAAAACATGACTAATAAATATTCCTTTTCTACATGGCATAAATAATTAAATGAATTTTTTAAAATTCTTTACAGCGAAATTAATTTTATTTTCTGGTGTAAAGAATCCAATTATTCTTTGAATATTTAACATATTCTGTTAACAACACTATTCAAATGACCAACAATTTAATTAAGGTAATATAAGATTTATTTTAATAAGGACAGACGGCAATAATCGAAGTTAGAATGGGAATAAAGAAATTTGTTTTGAAAACCACCCCTGGCAGAACCTCTACCACCCCTCTAAGGTTTTACGGTTTGTTTGCTGCACTGGAAGATCCTATCATTTAGTGTCATTAAGAATTATCATTAGCTAAAATAACGAGAGGCTGATGGTCTGAATGGTGAACCTTTATTCTCAGAGAATGGTCGATTGAATTAATTTTCTTAGAAATTACCCAAGTTTTGCTCAAGTGATTTTCCACTTCATCTGATATTAAGAAAGAATAACAGCTTTTGAATGGAAGGCAATCACTATGCCAAGTGGTTTTAAAAATTAAATATGCGAATATTATTATGGAATCGGAGGGTTTTATGACAATAAGGACTTTGAACAATAGCAATAGTTCTAGGAAAGATCCTTATTTTATGTTAAAAGTTCCATTAATGAAAAAAAAATATATATAACATAAAATATTTTATTTAAATTAAGAAGAAATATTCATTATATGTATTTAATATTCCAATATACCGATGAAAGAAATCACAACTTAAGATGTAGTAGTAATATTCGTTGATTTATATCTATATATTTTTAAATTTTTGAAAAGATAGCAAGATTTTTATATTAATATCTTAAACTTTTATGCTCCATACTTATAATTTGAAGAACATTTAATACATTTTTAGCTATCGAAAATGCAACAGAAATATACATTTATTAGACAATTGTATTTTCTGAGACAAGTTTCAATATTTTTTTTTGTTGGTTGGATTTGTCACTCTACGATCGTTTTTTTTAGACATTTTAGGCTAATTAATTAGATTGGGAACTACAGTTTAACGTGGATTCCGAACCACTAACAGACATCCATGCAATCACTAAAATTTGAACCTGAATCTTGTGGTGCCAAAGACCAGAGTGCTATCCAATTGGCCATCAAACCTCATTTCTCTAATCACCTATATTTTTTTTAAACTTATAGTTTTAAAAGTATATCCTTCAAGCCTGCACTACAAATTTTAAGCATGACTAATAATTTTTCCTTTTCTACATGGTATAATGAGTGAAACGAAGTTAAATGAATTTTGTTTCCGGAAGTAAAGAATCCAATTATCTTTTTGAATATTTAACATAAGAATATTCTGATAACAACATTATTCTAATACCCAACAATTTAATTAGATAATCTAAGATTTATTTTAATAATAGACTTCAACAACAGACGGCAATAATCGAAGTTTGAATGGGAATAAAGAAGTTTGTTTTGTTAAGAGAAAACCACGCCTGGTTGAACCAGAAAGACTTCTTTGGTTTTACGGTTTGTTTGCTGCACTAGAAGATCCTATCATTTAGTGTCATTAAGAATTATCATTAGCTAAAATAACGAGAGGCTGATGGTCTGAATGGTGAACTTTTATTCTCAGAGAATGGTCGATTGAATTAATTTTCTTAGAAATTACCCTAGTTTTGCTCAAGTTATTTTCCACTTCATCGGATATTAAGAAAGAATACTATCTTTTGAATGGAACGCAATCACTATTTCAACAGGTTTTGGAAATCAAATATGAGAATATTATTATGGAATCGGATGGTTTTATGACAATAACGACTTTGAACAATAGCGATAGTTCTAGGAAGATTCGTATTTTATATTCAGAGTTATTTTAATGAAGAAAAAATTATAATATACTATTTTATTTAAATTAAGTAGAAATATTCATTACATCTATTTAATATTTCCATTATATCGTTAAAATAAGTCATACCTTTTGATTGAATAGTAATATTAGTTGATTTAGAATTATTATTATTTTTTTTAAAGATATTAAGATTTTTATATTAATATTTTAAACTTTTACATTCAATAATTATAATTTGAGGAATACATTTTTAATGATCGAAAAGGCAACAGAAATAAAAATTTACTTGTAATTTATACTTTCCGAGACATAATTTCACTTTTGTGTTGGTTGGGTTTGTCGCTCTACGGTAAATGTTTTTCACATTTTAGGTTAAATAGACTGGAAACTATAGTTTAAAGTGGATTCCGAACCACTCACAAACATCCATACCACCACCAGTATTGGAACCTGAATCTTGTAACCAGAGTGCTAGTCAATTAGCCATCAGCCACCATTTCTTTAATCACCTACCTTGTTTAAAAATTATTTATAGATTTAAAGTACATCATTCAAATTTACACTAAAAGTTTTTAAACATGACCAATAATTTTTCCTTTTATACATGGCATAAAGAATGAAGCGTATTTTAAAAATACTCTAAAGCCAAAATAATTTTGTTTTCTGAAGTAAAGAATCCAATTATTCTTTGAATATTTAACATATTCTGTTAACAACAGTATTCAAATGACCAACAATTTAATTAAGGTAATCTAAGATTTATTTTAATAAGGACAGACGGCAATAATCGAAGTTAGAATGGGAATACAGAAATTTGTTTTGAAAACCACCCCTGACAGAACCAGAAAGAGTTCTAAGGTTTTACGGTTTGTTTGCTGCACTGGAAGATCCTATCATTTAGTGTCATTAAGAATTATCATTAGCTAAAATAACGAGAGGCTGAGGGTCTGAATGGTGAACCTTTATTCTCAGAGAATGGTCGATTGAATTAATTTTCTTAGAAATTACCCGTAGTTTTGCTCAAGTGATTTTCCACTTCATCGGATATTCAGAAAGAATACCAGCTTTTGAATAGAGCGCAATCCCTATTTCAAGAGGTTTTAGAAATAAAATATGCTAGTATTATTAATCGGATGGTTTTATGACAATAATGACTTTGAACAATAGTATTGGTTCTAGGAAAAATCTTTATTTTATATTAGAAGTTCTTTTAGTGAAGAAAAAATATATATAACGTAATGTATTATTTAAAATCAGTAGAAATATTGATTATATCACTGAAATAAATTGCATCTTTTGATTAAATGATAACAATCATTGATTTAGAAAATTTTTATTTATGAAAAGTCATTAAGATTTTTATATTAATAGATTAAACTTTTGTGTTCGATAATTACAATTTGAACAACATTTAATACATTTTTAATTATCGAGGAACTAACAGAATTATAAATATACTTCTTCTTCATTGACGCGATATCCCCATAGTGGGCCATGACCGTTTACTAGTTTCCAAAACATTAGATGTTTTCTTTCTGCGGGGTAGGGTTGTCAGTACTACGTCCAATAGTCATATTATACAGGGTGTTTAAAGTGGATTCCGAACCACTACAAACATCCATGGCCCCTTGCCCCAGTGCGTTAGTCACTCAGCCATCAGGCCCATTTAAACTTGTATTGGTATTTTCTGTGGCATAACTTTACTTTTTTGTTGAGTAAAATCTTTAAAACGTATTTAATTTAAAATAAAATTAGTAAACATCAATTGTTTTAAAAATGTTATCGTTATTTATTTTAAGCTCTTGCAATAAAATCCTTTGTTTACAAGTAATCAGATATCGCTAGTATTTGCTCAACAGCAACATGGAATTTTCTTTTTTAAATTTCATTATAGTTCAAAATATTATAGTACAAAAATATTTACAAAAACATTGTTGTAAATTGATGCACCGCAGTGCGAAAATAATACTCTCTAAAACGAAATATTAATATTTGTACTTCTACAAACTATCTCCAATACCATTTATTAAAAAACATTAATATGGTATAGAACACATAGAAATTACAACATTAAATCTTTACATTACACCATCAACAAGTCTATGGCAAGCTAGACTGCCAAGAAGAGGCAAAAACACCTACGCTTACAAGACTATTGATGATCTATCTCTAATTACGTTATGTTGCAGGTTTAATTTCATTTCACTAACATGTTTAATATTGAACAACATTACAATACGATATTTATTCCTGAGAGCTGCCCGCAACTCTCCTTAAATGTAATTGAACTTCAACAACTGTCTTGGCAGTTTTGTTGATGTCTAGCTATCTCAAAAGCGGTCGAAAAGTTTATCAAAAGACAACATGGCAGTCATTGCAATTCATTTGTAAGTATTATAAAGCAATTTTGTTTCCTTGGAAGTATACATGAAATACTAAAGAATGACAGTGCATAATAAATAATCTACGAATTGAATATAGAATGAATTTATTAAAATTATCACAACTTGTGTGCTAGTTCTATAATAAATTGCTTCAATTATATTAAGGTTACATTTGAGGGATAACATATGTTGTATAACATATAATGGACTTTGATGTATTCGTGTATCAATGTTCACCATTGTTAATAGTGGACATTGATACACAGTATTTATAAAATAAAATACTCTTATTCTTATTTAATAAAATTAGTAACCTTTAAGTAAAAAGATAAATCTCCATTCTATAATGCAGCAAATATATCTGTCTCATAACATTCACAAGACCAAAAATGACCGTTGGATTCAAAATGAGGACGTACTTATGACTAGTCGCATAACCTCCTATTACGTTAGGTTAAAGGCTTAATGTTTATTCATTCTCCAAGAAAAGTTATATTTTTAATAACCCTAATGGAAACTTATTAATGTATAAAGTCTGTAAGAATTTTGTGCTTTCTACTTTTAATTCGATAACGTCAGACAAACTATTTAGTTAATATATATAGTGCTTCAGCTACTCTTCATGTGAACAGCAATCTCACAATCAAACTGCAACTTTAAATAAAATATATTCCATTATAAATACTAGTTTCACGAAATTACAACCCGTAACAATTAAGAAGTTTTCCTTATCCATTTAAATCTTTTCTCAGAAATTACAATGTTTTCAACATAAACAACATATAGTGTTTCATTTTAGCCGTTTGATGTATCATTGTGTATACATCAAACGGCTAAAATGAAACTATCTGAGATGAAGTACTCATAGCGGTATTACCTACCACTTATAACTAATTATCTTTAATTAAAAATACTAGGAATTTGTTTTACAACACCTACAAGACTACAACATCACATTCAAAGGGCCTGGCACCCCAAAGCTTACAAGAGTAATGATACTCTATTTCCAATTACGTTATGTTGCAGGTTTAATTTCATTTCGTTCTCGTCACCTTTAACATTTAACAACAACATAAAGCGAAATTTATCCCTGCTGGCTGCCTCTAATTTTCCTTAAAGGTAATTAAACTTCAACAATCATCTCGACAGTTTTATTGATGCTTACCCAAATGTGTATCCATCTCAAAAGTGGCACAAACAGAAGTTTGTAAAAAGACAGCAGGACACTCATTTGTAAATACAACAATGCATTTTGCTTCTTTAATGTGTCAACTTACATAATAGACTAAAGAAGAAGGGGACATATGAACTAATGAAATTTGAAGATCATTTACGAACTGAAGTTAGAATCATTTTATTAAAATTCTCCCAATTTGCTGAGTGTGCAAATACTGTAATAAATTGCTTCAATTATATTAAGGCCCCGTTTAAATGATAGAAATACTAATTCAATCGAAAAGTTGATATTAATAGCAATAAATTCTTTTCAATCAATTCTGTCTTTCATAGCAATAAATGTCAATGAATAAGTTTCGATATAATATCATTTGAGCTGGATTCATTTGCTATTTATTACGAAACATGTTTTATTGAATTGCATTATTGCTTTTAATTCAGGAATGGCAAAGTTATATACATTATCAACATTGAATATTGATAATCAAAGTGATAAAATAAACTCTATGAGACAAAATACACTTATAATTAACAACCTTTTAACAAAAAGACAAATCCACGTCTTATAGCACAGCTGATGTATCTGTTTCATGACATTTACAAGACTTACCATTCCATTCAAAATGCAGACATACTTAAGATTCGTTGCATAACCTACGATCCATTAAAATCTTTCCTCAGAAATTACAATGTTTTCAACAGTATAAACAACACTGCACAATGATACATCAAATTGCTAAAATGAAACTCTTTGAGATGAAATACTCATGGTGGTATTTCCTACCTCTTATAACTAATTATCTTTAATTAAAAATACTAGGACTTTGTTTTGCAACATCTACAAGACTACACCATCACACACAAAAGGGCCTGACACCCCAAAGCTTACAAGAGTAATGATACTCTATTTCCAATTACGTTATGTTGCAGGTTTAATTTCATTTCGTTCTCGTCACCTTTAACATTTAGCAACAACACAAAGCGAAATTTATCCCTGCTGGCTGCCTCTAATTCTCCTTAAAGGTAATTAAACTTCACCAACCTTCTCGACAGTTTTGTTGATGCTTACCCAAATGTGTACCCATCTCAAAAGTGGCACAAGCAAAAATTTGTGAAAAAGAGAGCAAGACAATCCTTTGTAAATAGAATATGCATTTTGCTTCTTTAATGTGTAAACTTACATGAAATACTAAAGAATGAAGCGGCATATGAACTAATTAAATTTGAACATCATCTACAAACTGAAGAAAGAATCATTTTACTAAAGCTCTGTCAATTTGATGAGTGTGCAAGTACCGTAATAAATTGCTTTAATTATATTAAGGACACGTTTAAATGACAGAAATACTAATTTAATCGATAAGTTGATATTAATAGAATTGTTTTTCATAGCAATAAATGTCAAGAATAAGTTTCGATATAATATCATTTGAGCTGGATTTATTTGCTATTTATTAACAAACATGTTTTACGGAATTGCATTATTGCTTTTAATTCAGAAATAGCAAAGTTATATACATTATCAACATTGAATATTGATACTCTAAATTTATAAAATAAACTCCAATGACACAAAATACTCTTAGAACTAATGGCCTTCCAACAAAATACAAACATACGTTTATAACACAGTAAATGTATCTGTTTCATAACATTCACAAGACTATACCATTGGATTCTTACTGCAGACATACTTAAAACTAGTTGCATAATCTCCGATCCATTAAAATCTTTCCTCAGAAATTACAATGTTTTCAACATCATTAACAACACTGCACAACGATACATCAAATTGCTAAAATGAAACTCTCTGAGATGAAATACTCATAGTGGTATTTCCTGCCTCTGGTAACTAATTATCTTTAATTAAAAATTCTAGGACTTTGTTTTGCAACATCTACAAGACTACACCATCATACACAAAAGGGCCTGACACCCCAAAGCTTACAAGAGTAATGATACTCTATTTCCAATTACGTTATGTTGCAGGTTTAATTTCATTTCGTTCTCGTCACCTTTAACATTTAGCAACAACACAAAGCGAAATTTATCCCTGCTGGCTGCCTCTAATTCTCCTTAAAGGTAATTAAACTTCAACAATCATCTCGACAGTTTTATTGATGCTTACCCAAATGTGTATCCATCTCAAAAGTGGCACAAACAGAAGTTTGTAAAAAGACAGCAGGACACTCATTTGTAAATACAACAATGCATTTTGCTTCTTTAATGTGTCAACTTACATAATAGACTAAAGAAGAAGGGGACATATGAACTAATGAAATTTGAAGATCATTTACGAACTGAAGTTAGAATCATTTTATTAAAATTCTCCCAATTTGCTGAGTGTGCAAATACTGTAATAAATTGCTTCAATTATATTAAGGCCCCGTTTAAATGATAGAAATACTAATTCAATCGAAAAGTTGATATTAATAGCAATAAATTCTTTTCAATCAGTTCTGTCTTTCATAGCAATAAATGTCAATGAATAAGTTTCGATATAATATCATTTGAGCTGGATTCATTTGCTATTTATTACGAAACATGTTTTATTGAATTGCATTATTGCTTTTAATTCAGGAATGGCAAAGTTATATACATTATCAACATTGAATATTGATAACCAAAGTGATAAAATAAACTCTATGAGACAAAATACACTTATAATTAACAACCTTTTATCAAAAAGACAAATCCACGTCTTATAGCACAGCCGATGTATCTGTTTCATGACATTTACAAGACTTACCATTCCATTCAAAATGCAGACATACTTAAGATTCGTTGCATAACCTACGATCCATTAAAATCTTTCCTCAGAAATTACAATGTTTTCTTCAGTATAAACAACACTGCACAATGATACATCAAATTGCTAAAATGAAACTCTTTGAGATAAAATACTCATGGTGGTATTTCCTACCTCTTATAACTAATTATCTTTAATTAAAAATACTAGGACTTTGTTTTGCAACATCTACAAGACTACACCATCACACACAAAAGGGCCTGACACCCCAAAGCTTACAAGAGTAATGATACTCTATTTCCAATTACGTTATGTTGCAGGTTTAATTTCATTTCGTTCTCGTCACCTTTAACATTTAGCAACAACACAAAGCGAAATTTATCCCTGCTGGCTGCCTCTAATTCTCCTTAAAGGTAATTAAACTTCAACAACCTTCTCGACAGTTTTGTTGATGCTTAACCAAACACCTACCTACTCCAGAAGTTTATAAAAAGGCAACACGACAGACATTGCAATTCGCTTTCAAAGTACAACGAAGCAATTTTGTTTCCTTAAAGTGTTCATTCGCTTACAAGCAGTATTAAAGAATGAGAGAGAACATAGGGATTAATTAAATTTGAGGATCATCTTCTTCGAATTGAAGATGGTATCATTTTATTAAAATTCTTCCAATTCGCTGGGCATACAAGGATTGTAATGAATTTACCTAGATTAGATTAAGGTAATATTCAAGTGATATTAAGTTTTTCTCATTTAATCAGCAAAATGATATTAATGGGATTTGTCATTCTTTTAGAATAAATGTCTGATGATAAATTCAGTTGTAATGCTTCATTAATAGGATTATTAGTTAGAAATAAAATGACGATTCTTGCAAATGAAAATTATATTAATCTGAATACTATTTAAAATGATTAAATATAACAGTGCTAAATATACTTTGGAATTGTATAAAAATTTCTAATTACTAATTAAGGATTTCAAGTATTGTATTTAATTAAGATTTAAAATTGCTTTATGATTCAATAAAATAAAAATCTAATTAAAATTTACAACTTGTGTTATAATTTCTATATAATTATTTGGGTAGATTTCTTTTATTATACCAGACTTATCATACATGTGGAATGGGGATTCAAATAATAATTACTGTTTAATCATAAAAATAATATAATTTTATTGATAATGACATCTTAATAATATTAAAAGAAGAATAAAATTAAAATTATTTGTATATGAAAATTAATTTATGGAAAACAAAAAGGAGATGTAAGGGAGATATTTAAGGGAAAGGATAAGGGACATAAGGGAGATATTTAATGGAAACATAAGGGAGATGTAATAAATAATTTTAAATTAAAAAAGAAAAAAAATCTGATTTTATTCTATTCTAAAATATTTGTTTTAATATTTATTATTAAAATTTAATATTTCTCTGATATATCTGAATATAAAAATAAATTCTATGAAAACTGAAATAGTTAATAATAGAAAGTATATCACTATCAGAATTTCTATTCATAAAAATACGTCATATTCACTGTTGCATAAATTTTAAAAATGCACAACTCTAAAAGTCAGAATGTATTTAAACTGTGGATCTATTATCATAATTTTGTTATCAATAACTATACAATAGTCCAAATAACGGGCTGAATTGCACTAAATTTATTATTTGTTATTTTATATTAAATTTTATTGAGTAGAAACCATTTTAATTTTTTGTGCCTATTTTCTAACAATTATTTTTATTTTTAATCCAAAGCATTATTAAGCAATAGACAATCTTGCAATTTATTATCATCTATAATAATACAATATTCAACATAATCGTTCTGATCAATAAAATGTAATTACTTATATCGTTCAAATATCATTACTTATATCATTGTGATAAATAAAATATCATTAGTTATATCGTTCAAACATCGTTACTCATATTGTTCAAATACGGTTATTTACATATATAAAATATAGTTCTGATATATAAAATATAGTTAGTTATATCGTTCAAATATTGTTACTTATCTCTTTCTGATAAATAAAATATCGTTACTTATATAGTTACTTATATCGTTTTGATAAATAAAATTATGACAAATATATGAGTTCTAGACATGGCTCAAAATGGTTTCAATTCTTTCGTAGGTTCAGATAAAAATTAACAAGCCATTATAAAATTGTTTGTTTACTTATTTTTGTTAGAATAATTTGTTTTTATAAAATGGTAAAACCAACCATTTCACGCCAAGTTACAGTTTGGTACTTGTTGCATTTTAAAGAACAAAAATCAATTTTAGTTAATTTAAATACATTTTTTTTTCTATCAGTAAGATTTCTTTAAAATATAATCCATTCCAAATATAAATCTCGCCATTTTAAAAACAAATGGATATGTTTTTTTTTAAATTGGTTCAGATAAATAGTAACTGTAAAAAGTTATTTCACATAAAGTTACTTGATGATACGGCGTGATACTTGTTGCAATTGAAATAATAAAAACCTTTTTAGTCTACTTTAAATGGATTTTTCTTGACAGTAAAATTTATTATTTAATATGATGCATTCCAAATATAAATTTAATATATATATTTGGAATGCATCATATTCAATAAGAAATTTTACTTTCAAGAAAAATGTCCATTTAAAATAGACTAAAAAAGATTTAATAAAAACATATTAATTAACATGCTAAGCAATGATTGGAAAGTAACTCTTTAACTTATAAGCTAGGCGCTGATATTTAAACAGAGTAATAAAAGTGTTAAAGTAGTATTACAAGAGCTCTTATTTACTCACGGCGCCGTATCCTATTCACCTAGAAAGACGGTATGAAAGCATTCTGTCTTATGAGAAGGAGAATCTCATCACGCCCCATCTAGTCTCACAGCGCTGGGAGGATTCATTAATGCGAACTCACAAAATTTCGGAATCTCATTCATAACAGTGAAGTGTTAGGTTTATCACAAATGATAATCTTTCTCAAAACTTCCATTACTGAATAATTTATCGCTTCATTAGTTGGCGAAATATTTGCCCTGTCGAAAATTCATCATTCCCACTGATTGTGTAGTGGCGCAGAGCATGGTGGTGACTGGTTTTCGATGTTGATCCTTATAAATCAGGCTGAAAAGGTGTTTATTTTATGGCAGACGGGAAGTACAGCCATTTTTCAAGATTGAATAAGACTGAGGGAAAAAAAGAAGGAAAGAGCTACTGCCTATGCAAAAATAGATCAAGGAATTTGAGGAGGATATAGAATGTTGAAGGTTTTGAATTTTTAGAAAAAAATTCAAATTTTGTGAAATATATCATCATATTTTTCAAAAATGTAAACATTATTATTATGAAGTATTGCTATAGATATTTGTATTTATTTTCAAAAGTAAGGTCAGAAATATGATAAATGTTTTTCAGAATTTTATTTAAATTTTTTATATAAATAAATATAAATTGTGTAAAAGATTATATTCACCCTTCAAAAAATAATATTTCTATATTATTTAACAAATGAAATAAAATAAATATTAAGGTTGTATAAAGGGAGGAAATTTTTTCAGCAATCTTGTTTTAGAAGTTATAATAAGTTAAAAAAAAAAAAAAAGATTTTTGTCTTCTTGTCTCGCAATTTTGAGATTTAAACTTTTTGATTCTGCTTTATAATGGTTTAAAATATCTCTCCGTTACCTCAAATTAATTTCAGGGAAATGTCGAAGAATTTTTATAATTTTGAAAAAAAAAATATCTTTTTTATTTCTAATTAGTATGCAATATGTAACTTTGATAATTTTTTTGGAATGTATTACTTCGTAGAAAGAAATGAGAAATATATTCGAATAACATTTGCCAAAAAAAATATTTGTCACTTACTAAAAATTAATTTCTTTTATTTGACTTATACACTATCTGGAAGAAAGTGACGGGACACCCCTCGAAAAGTAGAAAAGTCGACAATACAGCTGACGCATGCGCAATAATAGGTATCACGTGTTAGCCATATCCTATAAATACTCTGTGGAGTCGACTAGAGTTGTTTTTTGTCAAGATGCCGCCTCGGGAAGAGTTGTCTGAGTTCGAAAATGGTGTGTTGGTTGGATTGCGTCTTGCCAAGGTGTCAATTAGGGAGATATCCCGTCTCCGTAACTGCTCAAAATCAACTGTAGCACGTGTTGTGTGTCACTACAAGACTGAAGGACACTGTCAGAACAAACCCCGAAGTGGACGACCTACAGTTCTCACCAGCTGAGACCGGCGAGTGCTCGGCAGGGAGATTCGAAGTAACCCTCAAACATTCATGGATAACATCGCTAATGAGTTTAGACAAGCCACAGGTGTGGCTATTTCGACCAAGACTCTTCGTATCGAGGCCCATAAGTTAGGTTGCACTAAATGTTCGGCCGCCCATAAGCCTTTGATTACGAAAATCAACAAGAAAGCGCGCCTTCGATGGGCCAAAGACCACTGTACTTGGACTCTGGATGACTGGAAACTCGTCCTTTGGAGTGACGAGTCACGATTTACCCTTTTCCGTTCCGATGGACATGTTTGGGTATGGCGTTTACTAGGAGAACACCTTTTGCCCGAGTGTGTCGTCCCAAGTGTAAAGTTTTGTGGAGGAGGATTGATGGTATGGGCCTGTTTCTCCTGGTATGGTCCTGGCCCACTGGTGAAGAATGATGGTGCGATGAAGGCCGATAGATACTGTGATATTCTCGACAATCATGTTCTTCCTACCTTGTGGGATTCTCCCTTGTACTCTTGATTGGTATGTGAACAATAACGTTAAACGCATGAAGTGGCCGGCGCAGAGCCCTGATCTTAACCCAATTGAACATCTCTAGGAAGAATTGGACCGTCGGTTGTGGGCCTGCACCCCACTCCCCAAAAGCAAGCCTGAACTATGTAACTTCCTGTTAAACATTTGGTAGGAAATTCCTCTTGCCACTATGGCTAATTTAGTGGAAAGCATGCCCAGAAGGGTTGCAGCTGTGATCGCAGCCAAAGGAGGCCCTACCTCCTATTAATTATAATAAATATGGTTTTATGTCGTTATAGTGTCGTGTCCCGTCACTTTCTTCCACATAGTGTAGTTCATATTTTTTATATTTGTTATTTTATGAATCGAAAAGAAAACAAGATTGATTCAGAAACAAGGATCATTAAAACTTTCTGATTTTTTTGAAAAAAACCAAACATTTTATTATTGAAAATTCAGTAGAACTACCCTTTTTCTTTTAAAATGCTGAGATTAAAAACAAATATTTTGCTTTTGTCAATATCTTGGTTAAATAAAATAGTTTGAGATATTTTTTCTGAAGTTATATTTCTTATTCTGAAGAATATTAAGTTTTATAGACAATTTTTGTTTGAATATTACGTTAGTTTTCCTCAGTCCTTTATAGTTTAAATTCCAATTTTATAATGATTATTTATTGAATTGTTTCTGTTTTATATGAGTTATAAATTTCTCAAAATTATTACTGATTTGAGTTAATAAATTTAAAATTATGTAGAAAAATAATGGTAAACTAGACAAAGTTAAAAAATTAAATTTGCAAAAAATGTTATAATTATTATTGTTTTCAACTAATAACTAATATTGCAATAAACACGCAGGAAATATATTTATTAAGATAACATTTCTGCTGGAAAATATAACCGTGAATAATAAATCCAACAGCATGAACATTATGACCATTACAAATAAACAACAAATTAGCATTATGAATCCTAATTATATTTTTTTCAAATAAAATCTATTTGTCATTCTCGGTGAGAGGCTTTCTAGCTTTTACCTAAAAACTACTCTTTGAAAAAAACACGTAGAAAATATATTTGAATTATATTTAATTTTTATCCCAAAATGAAATTAATTTTGTTTACTGTTATTAGCATATAATTATACTTACATGAAGCAATTGTATATTTAAAAAGTTGAAATGTTGTCTTAACAGACAACATTTCAGCTGACAAAAGAAATCATAATAAAAGTTGAAGATATTATCATAAAAGTCAAATGAAAATATTCAGTTTTCCGTGTATTTAAGAATAGGAGAAAATAAAGTTCTGTATTAATTAATTACATATTCATTTATGCTATCTAATTTAATAAAATTAATATCTTGAGTGATTTTTTATAATCGTAAATAAAAAGTTTAAGGGTAAATTGAAATTAGTTAGTATCTTTTTCACTAACGATATCTGTTTATACTGCATTATTATTTTACTGATTCATGATTCTCTGTTGTTCCTTCTATTCATTTACTTAAAACAATTCATGATTCTCTGTTATTGATTCGATTCATTTACTTAAAACAATTCATGAT
This sequence comes from Caerostris darwini, assembly GCA_021605075.1. Taxonomy (NCBI): domain Eukaryota; kingdom Metazoa; phylum Arthropoda; class Arachnida; order Araneae; family Araneidae; genus Caerostris; species Caerostris darwini. Next base: position 428,874 of record BPLQ01003448.1, on the reverse strand, counting down.
TTCGGTTAGATTCTTATTCGGATCTAAATATATTAATGCATCAATGAGTGATCATTGTAATCTAGTGTATAATTATTTAAGTTAACTTTTTCAGCAGTTATATAAAATAATGATTGAAATTATATATATATATATATTGAAATTGATTAATTTTGTTAGTATAAAAAGGTGCATCTTGTGAAATATACAATTTATTAAACATAAGCGTTAACATTTCAAATATTTCTTGAAATTTGTTTACAATTCATGCTTCTTTATGGAGCTAAAGATCATTGATCCAATTCATATCCTTTGTTTTTCTTTTTCTTAAGAAGGAAAAGGATTGCGAATTCTAATCATGTTGATTCAATCTCTTTTCTAATATGCAAAATAATTTTAGATTTAATAATCACTGATTGTTATTATAAAGTTAATTTTGGTCTTAAAATTGTACGACAAATGTAGTATAAAATCGTGACTAAAAATTAAAATTAAAAAAATTTTAGGATTATACTATCACTGATTGCTATTCTAAAGTTAGTTTTGATCTTAAAATTGTACGATAAATAAAATCATGACTAAAAATTAAAATTAAAAAAGAATTTTAAAAGTTTAATTTTTTTTTCAGAAACAAGCTTATTATTGTTTTCTTATGTGATTATAAGAGTCGCCGAGTACGCACTCTGAGCGAGCAGATTTATGTTTAATTCAGGATATATACATTCCAAACATCGATATACGTACATATGCGATACTCTTTATTACCCCAACATAACTAGCGAGGGTAACCGCGGGATGTTCACTAGTTTATAATGTTAGTGGGATTCATTTCAATTATTTGTTAGTTGTTATGTTAAGTTGAATTTTCTGCGTATTAGGCTTGTCATTAAGCTTTACTTAGCATGTAAATAAAACCGAATTTGTCATTCTGTGTTTAAAAAAAAACAAAAAACAATAAGCTATTCGCTGTCGCGGGCCGGATTGATGACACTGGCGGGCCGTAGTTTGGAGACCCCTGCTCTAGACTAAACACGAGTAGGCAAAACCGTCGACCGCCTGCAATACACAATGAGCCCAAGGTCACAACACGCTCAATCCAGAAATCCTCCCCGACAATCCAATTTCGCATTAGAATATTTCCCCGTCACCAACAATCACTCGCGATTAAATGCAACTCGCATCTGGTTACCTCGATAGTAAATATAATAGAAAATAATTTTTAAAAAATGATTACATATGGATCCTGCACGTTATTGACAAAGGTTCTGATATTATGGCTTTCAATTAAACAGAAAACATTGAATAAAATATTTTTTAGTAGATAAATGTTTCATTTTCTTTGTTAAACTAAAACTAATTTATGTTCTCTGTATTATTTTTCATCAAATTTTAAAAATCATTAAACAAAAAATCATTTTTTAAAAAATAAAATGGACTGTCCGTACTATTGTGTCCAAAAAGTAAGACCAATTTTCAATTTAAAATTCCTGGGATTTATGGAATTTCAATTTTTTTTTTTTAGGTCTGTCTTTTAGAACATTTGTGAAATTTGATATCAAAATATCCATTAGTTGAGTATTTTGATATATGTTAAAATAATTCATTTGTTTGAGTATATTTGAGTTGCGCTTGACTTTTCGAGACGCTAAAACTGATTCCAGCGATTTTTTAAATGTCTGAATTAATTGAGTAAAGAACTTGCATTACATTTTGTTTCCGAAACATATAGAATGTTACAGAAGGCATTCGATGAGCGGAAAGAAAAAAAAATCGGAAAGAAATGTTTAGTAGTGGTATAAACAGTTCAAAGTAGTCAGTGAACGCGTTTAAGATGAAGAGACCTCTGGTTGACTCAACCGCCGAGGCTCACATCCAAAAAAATTAAAGATTTGGTGCTTGCAAACTGTCGATTTACAATTAGAGACCTTGCTCATGAGGTTGGAATTTCAAAAGGATCGGTCATTTTGGGCCTCAAATCTCTATTGGTACCGAAAACACTGAATGCTGCAACCGAAAACACTGCATTGATTCTTCGTGACTTTCTCGCCAAAAATGGAACCCATATCGTTCCACAACTACTGTATTCACACCGTGCGACTTCTGCCTATCCCCTAAACTCAAAAGACCACTCCGGGAACACCGTTTTGAGTCGATTGAAGAGCTTCAATGTGAATCACCAAGCGCTTTGAAGGCCATCCCTGCCGATGACTTTTTAGCATGCATTGAGGATTGGGAAAAACGTTGGTATAAGTGCATTGTGTCTGGAGGGGGATTACTTTGAAGGCGATGAAATAAATTTGGAAGAATAAATAAAGGGTTCTTGAAAAAAAAAATTGGTCTTACTTTTTGGTCACAATAGTATATTTGATATGAAATATACAATGATCACCACCCCTTCTGACAATAATCTATTCGAGAACTCGACGAAAATTATTCTGCGCTCTAGACTAAATACAAGTAGGCGAAAACGTCGACCAACTGCAATACACAACCATCCCAAGGCCACAACACACGCTTAATCCAGAAATCCCCCCTGACAATCTAATTTCGCATTAAAATATTTCCCCGCCACCAACAATTCCTCGCGCTTTTCAAATGCAACTCGCAGCTAGTAATCTCGATGGCAATATCATCGAAAATAATATTTTAAAAAATTACACAGAGGTCCTGCACGTCATTGACAAAGACTCTGATATTATGGCCTTCAATTAAATAGAAAACATTGAACAAAATATTTTCTAGTAGTTTAATGTTTCTTTTTTTTTTATTAAACTATGGCTAGATTATATTTTTTGCATTAATTTTTCATCAAATTTTGAAAATCATCAAAAACATTTCTTTTTTATTTTTAAATAAAGTGGACGTACGTGTATTTCATATGAAATATATAATGATCATCAGCCCTTCTGACAATAATCTATTAGAGAAATCGACGAAAATTATTCTGCACTCTACAGTAAACACAAGTAGGCGAAAACGTCGACCACCTGCAATACACAACCAGCCCAAGGCCAATCCAGAGATCCCCCCGACAATCTAATTTCGCATTAGAATATTTCCCCGCCGCCAACAATCTCTCGCGCTTAAATGCAACTCGCAGCTGGTAGGCAGTAAAATACCTTTTCCGACTCAAGTTACCCTGCAAGCCCGGGCACTTCGGGTTTCGCTTTTATTGCCCGAATGTGCAACGGGGAAGGCGAGTCGCGGTAATTATTTTTAATGGGGAATTAACAAGCAGGGTGACAGGGACGAGTCGCGTTAAAATTTACTGAGATGGAGCTCTAAAGTTTTTGGAGCGAAGAATTATGTAACGAGTAAACGTTAACCGTTTAGGGTGATGGAAGCTGTGTTTGGACTCGCGTTAATTTGGAAAAACAGTGTTTATTAAAGCTTTGCTTTTTTATGCGCTTTTAATGGGTAATGAGTCCACTCGTGCATAATGAGGTGTTCTTCTCGTCTGAGCACAATCGGATATGTTAAGAGCTTTTCGGCTGCCACCGCCGACTTGTGGCAGCTCGATTCACACAGGTTAGAGCTGAGTTGTTTTAAGAGGCTGTTTGGTTTGTTTTCTGTGAAAAATGTTACCATTATTTTTTAATGTTTAAAAAAATATTTCTTTTTTCATGGAAATATTTGATTAAATCCATTTTTTGAAAGAGTGTGTTAAATAATAAACAAGGTTGATTTTAAAACTAGAGAATACTTAACTAAGCCTACATCTCATATTTAAAAAAAATAATTAAATAATCAAATAGTTTTATAAAATTTAGTATTTGTATTTTTTCTGATTTATATCACTAATTTTTCTACTTTCTAGTAGTTAAATTTCTTCGAAAAAATGCAGAGATAGAATTTGTGGATATTATATTCTCTATACTATTATTACTCTCAAAAATACGAATTCTATAATTAAATTAATAAATTTTAATTAATTATTCAAATTGATTTATAACAGTATTTCTGAAAAAAAAATATTACACTATACGATTAATTATTTATTTGTATCAAATAAATAATTAATCATTTAATATAATATATATATTTTTAATTTTCAGTAATACTGTTGATAAATCAAGTTAGAACAATTATTTTAAAATTATTAAATTTTGGTACCTATAAAAATTTGTTAGATAATATATTCTCTATAATATTATTACTATCAAAAATACGAATTATATTATTAATTTAACAATTTTAAAATAATTATTCTAACATGATTTAGCAACAGTAATTCTGAAAATTAAAAATATATATATATAATACACTAAAGATTAATCATTTATTTATATCAAATAAATAATTAATCATTTAGCATAATATTTTTTTTTTAATTTTCAGAAATACTGTTGACAGATAAATTTAGAGAAATTATTAATTTTTGATAGATATATTCATAAGAAATTTTGATTACCTTAAAACTTATTGTAAAAATGTTTTTAGAAATCAAATTAATACATATATATATTTTTTTAAATTTTTATTTATTTTTTTAAGCATATTTAAAAAAAAAAATTTTTCATTTATTAATTTTTTTTGAACGTATTTAAAAAAAATATATATAAAACCTTAATTGTAAATATTTATGTGATTCATTAAGAAACTTAAAGCTGTTGTGCGAATTAAATGTTAATATTCATTTTCTTCTTTCAGTCATGGCTTCTGAAGATGAAGAACGCCTAGTTCGTGATCTTTTCCGAGATTATAACAAGCTCATTCGACCCGTGGAAGTCATGAACAAGACGGTAGAAGTTCAATTCGGCCTCTCCTTCATCCAGCTCATCAACGTGGTAAGACACTGCATAAATTATTCACCATTTCAGAGCTGTTGTAAAGTTTTACGTACAACGTCTTTTAGAATTGTTGTAAAGTATTTACAATATATATGTTTAAGAATATACACGTTACATATATATATATATATATATACAGAATGTATGTTATATTATGTATTCAGAATATACTATGTGTTAAAGATTGCAATCCCTAATCTTCTACAGTTAATAATTCATGATTTTTATTCCATTTATTTCTAAGCTATATAATGCACTTTGGGTTTACGAAATTTTTGTACCTGTAACACAGTTGAATGATCAGTATTACTCCATAATGTTTTATCCTTTCATTATTCTTTTATGACTTATCAAATATGAGTTTTCCTTGCAATGCAGTTTTTTTTACATGAAATAATGGTTGATTTATGATTATGATTTTTGTAATGGTTGATTTATGATTTGATTAAGACAAAACTAAAGCAAATAAATCTTTTTCTAAAATAAAATTCCATTTTTTTAGTTTTCTTCTGAATAAATCTTGAATAACGATTTTAATGATAGTAAGCACTTTTTTCGCGTGATATTTCACCGTTTTCATTTTATGCTGATAAGAAAATGTAGACAATTTATAAATATACAGCAATTGGTAAAATGTATAACTCGTACATGTAACCCTCATTGTATGGCTTCAGAAAATAAAATGTGTTAACTCTGTTATTTAGATTCACGCCTGTTCAAGACAGCATCTTCGCTTTCTTCAGCACTAACATTGGTCAATTTGGACCTTTTTGGTTTTTTGCCAATTTTTTGTTATCTCAAGAAATTTCTACTGATCTAGGTGCCCGCTCTACACTCAGAATCAATTCTGGTCTTATTGAATAATTTTCCTTTCTTAGATGGCATTGCAAACTGTACAATAAAAACAATGCGATGGTCAACGAACACTTTCTTCCAACCTTTTTCTGGAACAGGCCAGACACGGGTATGGTTGTCAAATTTCGAATATTCGGAGATAGGGGAGGGGAAAATTCTAGCCAGAAGAAAGAGTCGAAAACTCTGACATGAAAAACTCTCCAACCACAAAAAGTAGCTAAATTGATCTAAGCTTTCTATTAGAAGAATCCTGCCCATTTTTCGGAAATTTGGATGTAAAGAGTCTCGTAGTATATCTTCTAGCTACACATTAGCTCTACCCAGAGAGGAGAGGGTAGAGCTAAATGAGTAACAACATTGCAGCCCTTGCTTATGACATAAAGATTAACTCTCTGTATTGTTCGATGCTTAGAACAACAACATATACACAAATAGGTATACTATTATAAAATATAAATGTTTATATAAAATTATTTAAATTTTATAAATTTGAGAGACTGGTTCTAGTTTCAGTTTCATTAGTTTAATTCTATACTATAATACAAAGAAATGCGTAATCATTAAAAAAAATTTGATTTTATATAAATTTGCACATCATAAAAATTATAATCGTTATCGTATACACCGTTAAAATATTATATATAACACAATATTTTTTATTTGAAAGAATGACTATTTTCGAACTAAAAATAAAGTCAAATAAAAATTTATCCCTTTTATTAATATGGATTACAGTGCTTAAATTGTTTTAAAATATAAAAATATTTCAAAAGATACAAATATACATACACACACACACCTATATATATATATTAATAAATATTTATTTAATAAAAGTATTAAATTTTATTATCGTTAACACTTGAACCAAATTGAGTTACTAATTATTCTCCCTGACAACTGTTAATTAATCCTTTTAACATCTAAACAACGTCCAAGTTCATTTTAACGTCATTAATTCATACAGTATTTGGTCTGTAAGCATTTCTTCTTAACAAGTTTACCCCGAATGAAATAACCAATCATAATCATCTTCAACGAGTAGGTACAAAGAAAATTGCCCTGGATGGCCACCAATTGGTATTCCCATGGCGAAAAGTCAGCACAACCCTGGCTCTCCCAAATTAGGGAAAGGAGAAATGAGGGTGTCTTAATTTCTAGACTTCAGTCACTTAATGACATCAGGGGTCTAACGTAGTTACGTCAGGACATCCAGGACTTACTGGTAATTGATTAAACTGCTCAATTGCGGCTAACAAGAGTGATCCTGTTGCCCCTAGCAACGGCCCGCTTTAGCATGGGATTCCGGAACCTGGGTTAATTTAGCCTTCTTCCTTTGATTCCACGACTTTTCCGAGAAGTGAATGGGAAGCAAACGTTTCCCCATTTAGCGGCTGAGGATGTGCGAATTTAAATATTGAAGATGATCCGGAGAAACTTCCGTTGGCGGGATAATTTGGCGAGTTAACAAAGTGTCTGCGCTGAGACACCGTGCAATGAAAAGCAAAATTAAATGTGAAAATTGGCTTGAATAATTCATAAGGCGGATTATTTGTAGAATTGGCGTCTTTGATCAGAGAGTTCTGATTTAAACAATTACACAATTCGTCGTAGCGTTTAATCGAATGCGCCTTTGGTTAACGAATGTATAGAGTAATAAAAGAAAGCGAATGTTTTCATTAATTAATAATTCAATTAAGTTATTTTGGGATAAATATTTTACTTAAGATTATAAAAGTGGAAAATGTCAAAAACACTTTATATATACGTATTTAAAATTTTCAAAGTTTAAATCTTAATTTAAAACAATTGCTTTTAGTAAAACAAAGTATAAACTTTTGACATTTTAAACTGAATTATTTTATTAACTCAAGTGATAATAAAGAATAATTCAATAATAGATAATCAAAGAATAGTTCAATAAAGAATAATTCTAACATAGAAATTTATCCATATTTCTACGTTCCTTTCAAATACATAATATTTAAATAATCGAAATAAATAAAAAAATATGAATAAAAATAACAAAATATTTAGTTTTATTTAAATATAAAGCGGGTTTTTTTTTTACGTAAATGTCCTTTAAAATATCGGTAATATGACACTGATATTTAGATTAGCTGATATTTCATGCAATTAAATTGCAGTATTTGAAATTCCTTTGAATATTCTTGTATATATAATGATACAGATATAGTATTAAATATATACCATTCTACAAAATTAAATATGAACCTTGTAATCCAAATATTTACATTTCTCCTATAAAAAAAACACAGATCTTATTACAGAATGTTATGAAGTCTTTTGATTTTAAACATGGAAAAGTATATAAAATTAATGGAAGCTAATTTTCAGATTTCATTTTGAATTCACAAATTTCTTTTCAACCAGAAGAAATTCAATTGCAAAAGTATATAAGTATTGTGAAAGTAGAAAGACTGTGGGCTGTTAAAAGATTAAAAATAATTATAGAATTAGTTAAACGAAATTAAAGCTTTTTAGTATTTTACTGAATCATTAGTTTTCTACTGATAAATTTGACAATAACTTCAGTACAGATGGCTATATATGATTTACGTAGGATTTCATTCAGAAAAGGTCATGAAGTACTTTGGTTTTAATCTTAAAGACTTTTGGTTTTAAGCATTGAAAAGAACAGAAAATTAATGGAATCTTAATTTCAAATTTCATTTTGAATTCCCAAGTTGGTTTTAACCTTGAAGTCTTTTAGTCATAAGCAATGAAAAGAACAGAAAATTAATGGAATCTTAATTTCAAATTTCATTTTGAATTTACAAATTTTCTTTTCCACCAGAAATTCTATTGCTAAAGTATATTATAAGTATTGGGAATATTGAAAGGTTGTGGGCTGTTAAAAAGATTAAATCTCATTAAAGAACTAAATTAATCAAATTAAAGATTCTTAGTATTTTACTGAATCATTAGCTTTGTACTGATAATTTTGACAATAATTTCCGCCCAAATGAGCATTAAACATATGATTTACTTAGGAATCATATATTTAATTCCCAGGAGAGGAGAACAATTAGGGGAACAATTTTTAATAAGTCACTGAGCAATTGTGAGACAACGTAGATTGACAAGTCAGAAAAACAATATTAAAAATCCGAATGATTAATCTTGGAAGAACTGAACTTGTCTTTTTGTAGAAGAGTAATGAATATCATCATTTGTCATTCAGAATTTTGTAAATTCAGTTCCCTTGAAAACAATGATAAAAATCAAAGTACATCCTAAAAATTACTAATTTTTGGTGTTTCTATAGTTGTAAAAATACTCATTTTTTTTCCTACTTACATGGTATGTGATAGGAATAATTAACTAAATGTTTGTATGATTTTGGAATTAGATTTAACTTTAATATTATAGAAGTAAATAATAATTTGGAAAATAATTAGTTTGCATTTTTAATTCAAAATATATGATTACAATTGTTGAACGAACTTACTGAATGTATATATCATCAAAATTTATTAAAAATAAATATTTGTAGCAAATAGTCGCATCATACATTCAGAACATTTAGAATATAAACATCATAAATAATTAAGGCTACATTTAAGTCTATTTTTATTCAGTTTTATACGAATATACATTTAAAATGGTATTTTTACAAGAAACAGATATGTCTATAAAACAAAATTGAAATTTTTATGAGGAAAAAAATATTTATTTTCAAATTTTATGAAATTTAAATATTTAAATAAATTGAAATTAAAAATGCAAGTAATTTATATAATTCATAGTACTATTTTTATGAAGTAAATTATTCAAACTTCTAAAATAATTTATTATAACAGTTTGGTAATTTTTTTAAAATATTATTTTAATTAGGATGATGGAAAAGATTTATTTGAAATACTATTATATTATGAATATTTCAAAATGAATTCTAAAAATAGAAGGAAAAAAACATTTTATAAACGGTTAATTGAGTCTGGAAGTTTTTTTTTTCTTATAAATTGCAACGAAAAAAATTTCATATTAAAATATGCAGGAGTGTCACCAAATTGAATAAAATGTTATTTGAATGTTGTTAAAAAAATGCCTTTATTAAATCTACGAATGGATTCATAATTATTGAATCTGAATGGTGCTTCTCGAAATTCAAACTCTTTAAAATCTAAGAATAAATAGCTTTTGTATAGCTGCATGAAATCATCCGCTGTTATAAATTAAATTGAGATTGAAAAGATTTGAATGGCAAGGTCTTGAAACATTTATTTGGTCTTTTATTTAATTTGTATTGAATCAGAGAGTCAATACATATTATTCTGACTGTGTTTAGTAAACTAAACTATATCAAAGTCTGTACTTAAATTGAAAATTTTTACAAAGTTTTCTAATTCAATTTGCATTGAAACTATCATTAAACTGAAAAAAGAAATCAAATATTTGAATTGTCATTCTTTTAATTAATTTTCAATCGGCATAAGTACCAATATTTATATTTTAACTATTTTATTATTGTGTATAAGTGTCAATATTTTTTATTGTTCAATATTTCAATTCAATTGTTCAATTTTCAAGTGTCAATAAATTTTTGTATCAATATTAATATTTTAACTATTTTGTTATTGTGAATAAATGTCACTAATTTTTATTGTTATAAATATCAAAATCAGTACTTAAATTGAAAATGTTTACAAAGTTTACCAATTCAATTCGTATTGAAACTGACATTAAATTGAAAAAAAAAATCAAATATTTGAATTTTCATTCTTTTAATTACATTTCAATCAGTATAAGTACCAATATTTTATTATAAATATCAATATTTATCTTCTAACTATTTTATTATTATGTAGAAGTATAAATATCAAAGTCTGTACTTAAATTGAAAATTTGTACATAGTTTTCGAATTCAATTTGTATTGAAATTAATGATAATTTCAATACGAATTGATTTCGAAAACTATGTACAAATTTTTTGAAAAAAAGTGAAAAAAAAAATTATGTATAAGCTTCAATATTTTATTATTATTATATACAAGTACCAATATTTTATTATTATTTTATATATTTCATATAGTATTAATACTTTATCAATGTTCTGTATTTCTGAATAAAGAATACATTAAAGTATGATATTTAGAAATGAAAATGCTCAACGAGAAAGTTATTATAATATTTATAGATAATTTATGTTGTATGCCAGTTATAAACACACAAAAAATATTTATTCGTTTAAATTTAAAAAAAAAAATTAATTGGAAAAATATATTAAAATATAATCCGATTACATAAGTTATATGATTATTTTTCAAATAAATTTTAATTATAATTTTGTGAACTTTTTTTAAAATACTAAATAAAGATCTTATTAGTAAATAACGAATATATTGAACTGGTCAAAAGTATTTATTTTGATTCTCATAAACAGATGTCCATTTTAGAATCTAAAATTTAATTTTTCTATGAAATATTTTATTTTGGACATCAGTGTTATTAAAAGAGTGAACGAACTTTGATTAACAGTGATTATTCTTAACTCATTTTGTTAAAATTACCTGAAATCCAATTTCAAATCTGAACGTTTAATACATGTCTCAAGTTCATTAAGTCAGTTTCAAAAAGTAAACTATTTACTTTTATTTTTCAGAACGAGAAGAATCAAATCATGACTTCGAATGTTTGGCTGCAATTGGTGAGTAGAAAAACCCTTTCTTTTCTTTTTTCTTTCCTTTTCTTTTTCATGTTTTTTCTTTTCCTTCTTCTCTTGTCTGAAGACTGTCCGGATTCTTGTTCTGGTTCAATTAAAGCCATAAAGCCCGTCCCAGCAATCGAAGATAACTGCATTTGGAAAAGGTTCTACTTCCTTTAACTCAATCCCCTCATTAATTGTACCCTCTGGAACCGTTTTCCTCTGTTCTTTTTTTCTTCTCTGCTTACACCTTTTCCTTCATCTCCTTCTCCTTCTTCATTTTTTTTTTTTGGAAGATTTAATTTTGCTTGACCGAATGTTGAAACGGCTAGATGGAAGGAGATTTTTCAGTTTTCTGTTTTTCTACCAATGCTTTTTCCCCAGACGTAGTCATTACAAAAGATGGATTTTCTTTTATTTAAATTTCAACGACCCTGATTGGAAGTAGGAGTGGTATATCGTTAAGGCACCAAATGATACCGGATTTCTTTACTTCCAGGATTGTTTCAGAAAGATAAAGTTCCCTTTAATCAACTTTTTTTTTCCAACCCCACAAAGACCGTTTTCTGCCTATTCCTTTTTATAGTTCAATTTCAGATTAAAAACATTTTTTTCTTCTTTTTTTTTTAAATTTTTGGCTGTCGTTAATAGCTCTCTTTTTTTGGCAGTTGTTGAAAGAAAATCTTAATTGGTTTGCTAAGTTGCCCAATCACTAAGTCTAAAGTACTCTCTTGTGAATATTGGCATAATGACAGTTTAGAAATAGAAGAAAAAACATGCTTTGTTTAATGCGTTTTGCTGAATCAGAGAATTTGTGGCAATTAATATTTTCAGAAAACTAGTGGGTTTTTTCCCCTACAAAACTATTCACTTTCCTCAACTGAATAATTTTCTTTGATAAAGTATTTTCAAAAAATAAATTTACTTGTTAGTTAAGAATAACTTCAGGATAAATGAAATTTTTAAATAACAAGAAAACATGTTTTCTTTAGGTAAGTTTTAACAAATATTTTTTTATAAACCTAGTGATTTTTATTTAGTGAAACTATTTGTTTTGATTATAATCCAGTCTGTTCTGATGACTTTTTATTGTGACTTTTAATTATACACTTATTTGCAGAAGTATTCCAGAATATAAATTAGTGCTCTGCATAAAATTTTATAATTAAATTAAATTAGTCTTATTTATAATACTAATTTTTTTTATTTCGTTGATTATAAAGCTAATTTATTGTTTTATTTATTATTGTCAGTAGTTAGCGAAAATTTTATTTTATTGCTTAATAAACCAGATTATATTTTTCATAATAAATAATTTAACTTTGAAACATAACTTCATAACTATCATAACTTCTCAATACACATAGGTGTATTATGTTATATTTTTCTTGTCAAATAAAATGCAAAAATAAATGCAATGCGAATTTATTATTGAGTTTTGTAATGATTTTAAAGATTATCAGAAATTTTTATTGTACATTTTGCAAGTTGTGTAATTGTCAAAATGTTTTAATATAACATATTTTTCCAAAATGATTTTTGACGACTTCTTATCGTCTTCAGAATAACTAAGATAATGGTTAAGAAAAGGAATTTTTTTGTATTTTATTAATTAAGTAAAGGCGGTTAGAATCTGAAAACTGATCTGGCAGCCATTCAAAAATGTAAAAAATTAATTAATTAATTAAATAATTAAAATAAAAGCAGGAATACACATTAACAAAATAGTAATAAAGCTACAGATTATGAATTTGATGTCATATGATAGCTAATGACAAATAGTTTCATGATAAATTCCAACTTTTCACATTTTCTCCAAATTTCCACGGTTGCCTGATGACCAATCGACTAGCGCTCTGGCTGCTGACCACAAGCTTTTCAGGTTCGAATCACTGCGGTGACATATATGTTTGATAGTTGCTCGGAATCCACGTTAAACAGTAGGTCCCGGTCTAATTAGCCTGAAGTTTAAAAAAAAAAATGACCGTAGAGCGACAAACCAAACAAAACGATATATGGCGGACAAGGTGAATTACCTCGTGATTCATTATTTGAGAATCAGAACTTCTTTCTGTCAACGGCGAACTTGTATATTTGTTACAGATGAAACTAAAATCATGGTAGAAGTTATACTGCACTAGATATGAATTTTGTGCATTTTTTAAAGCTTTTTTAAATTTCTTTCATAGGTTAATATCATATTCCTTTATTTTAACTTTTTAACTCGAATACATTAAAAAAAATATAAAAAGGAGGGAAGAACTTTTTATTGAAACTACAGATGTTCTTATAGATTTTTTGGGGAATTTTTCATTAATAGTTAATTCTTAATTGGAAAAATGTTTATATATGTTATATTAATGCATGATTTCCAATATATTTGTAATTAATACACGAATTTCGACATATTAAAAACTGAAAACTACAGTAAATTTTTGATGATTGTTTATTAGAGGATAGGAAACAAGACTGGAATAATAGCAATACAAAGATAACAATTTCGAAATCATTTCTCATGGGCAGGATGGAAAATGTTCTATTTAGTAGACATCATAGAAAAATGCACAAGAAACTATTTTCCTTGAAATATTAACTTAACTATCTGTGCTATTTTTTTTCACTTCAAACGAAATTATTTTGTTATTTTGTACTCCATGGACGCAAAGTTTTCATAATATTATATATACAGTGCAATACTATATTTTTTCATATTGCATTAATAACCATTTTTTATTTCTTCAGTATAGTACACTTTTCGTTTCACTTATGCTTCGGTTAGTTATATAATATCATAGTAGCATTTTTTCTGTATTATAATTTATTGAACATCTGCAATTCTGTAATTGAAGATTTTCAAAAAGGAACAGACATTATTATAATTTTTCCTTCTTACATATTTAACTGGTAAGACTATATATAATTCTGGATTACAAAACCGATTGTCTTGCGGAACACCTAAACAGGATAGGTGTCCTCGCCTCGTACATTTGCCCAATATGTTGAGCTGAAACAATGAATTCAAGAGATCTTTTGCAATGTCCAGTACTGAACAGTTAGGCTCAGTTCCAGGAAGAAGTCCTGTAATTGTAATGGGAGGCTAGGGGCCTCAAGGACTAAAATAAAGTATCTATCACCTTTATTTATTCTCTCCCCTTAACTTTTGTAGTTTGTGAGACCGACTTATTGTCGACTGCTGTCTTTCTGTATGTTTGCTTTGTTCTGCTAGTTCCTTCTTTGTGTGTGATCGTAATGGATTGATTTCCAACAAAGCCATATGTTACAACATATAACCTTGAATAGGGAAAGAGGTTTGATATAAAGTACTTTTTCGACACTAAAAATAATTTGAATAAAGTTCTTTGAATTTCTTTTAACAATCTTAAACTAATTTTAAATATTAAGAAATATTACTTTAATTCTTTTAGTTTCCTGAATATAAAAACATATACGAAAATGTGTTATAGAATGTTAAAGTTGTTTCTTCTTCTTCAAAGCACTTAGTAATCAAAGGAAGTGGTCCTCATTGAAATCCATAAATAGCACCTGCAACAAGAGCAAATTATTTGAGATAAACTCCAACTGCCACAATGAGCAAGTCATTAGCCAAAAGAAAAAACTGTTGAGTTCCTTTCTTCTTCACCTCTCTTTGATACACTAGTCTTTATCTGAGCCATTTGTGCCGTCTTCAGAATTCAGATACTTGTCCCCACCATCGGTCCATGAACTGGAAGCCTTTATAATATTTTATATACTCCACATAGACTGCAAGTTTTCATCACATTTTATATACTCCATAGATTGGAAGTTTTCATAATATTTTATATACTGTGCAGTATTGTATTTTTGATATTATTATAGCCGTTGTTTATTCCTTCTGCATAGTTTCACTCATGCTTATGTTAGTTATATAATATCATATCACATTTTTTTCTGGATAAATTAATTAATTGTTAATTTAGCGAAGACGCTTAGTAATTTATTTATTAGGCTACTGCAATTCTGTTATTGAAAGTTTAATTTTTTTAAATTTATTATTGTTCACACCTATTTAGATTCTATAATCCTCGATATGGGAGGTGAAATGTGAAATAAATTTTTTTTTTTTGGCATTAAAAATAATTTAAATAAACTACTCTGAATTTTTTTTCAATTTTAAAATAATTCTTAATGTATATAGAAAGTAGTGCTTCAATTATTTTACTTTCTTGAAAACAAAAACATAATGTTCACATAGGAAAAATATGTTACAGTAACAAAATGTTACAGTTGTTTCTTTTGCTTCTTCTTTCAATTTTAAATTAATTCTAAATATATATAGAAAATAGTGCTTCAATTCTTTTATTTTCTTGAATAACAAAACATATGCTCACATAGGAAAACGTGTATCAAAATGTTGCAGTTGTTTCTTCTTCTTCTGAGCACTTAGTAATCAAAGGAAGTGGTCCTCTCTGAAATCCATAAATAGTGCCTGCAACAAGAGCAAATTATTTGAGATAAACTCCAACTGCCACAATGAGCAAGTCATTAGCCAAAAGAAAAAACTGTTGAGTTCCTTTCTTCTTCACCTCTCTTTGATACACTAGTCTTTATCTGAACCATTTGTGCCGTCTTCAGAATTCAGATACTTGTCGGCACCTCAGAGAGGGGACAAAGGGGACGACGGTTGGGAGCACTCTCACATCTGGTCACGTGAGATCCCCCCTAATGATGGATGAAGGGAGAAGAAGTGGTGCGGAAAATACTTTGATGCGTGCTCCAACTAATCAAGTGCGCGAAACAACAACTGGGAACACTCAAATGACCTACGCTCAAAGGAAGAAGGAAGATAAAAAGTATCGCCTAATATTAAATAAGTAGGGACACGGTGGGGAGGGAAGGGAATGTTGTCCTTAAAGTATTCGGCTAAGCAACCTGAAATATTGAGGCAAAAAACTGAAACAATAACTGACTTCAAAGGTTCTAGCAAAAGTAATTTTCAATATATGGATAAGAAGAAATAGTTAAGAAATAAATATGCTTAACGTTAAGATTAGTGAATTTTGGTAAAATAAAGAATCTTGCAACAAAATGGAATTTATTTAAATCATTTCATTCGTAAGAAAATACTTATCATGCAGAATTATTAAAATTTACTTACTTTTAAATGTGTTTAATACTTCCAGAAAGCTCTGACAATGATTTAACTAAACTGAATCAGTTACATTGAACCTATTTCTTACAGAGTTTCTTAACAATGCTTTCTATTGATGAGTCCGCATGGATCACAATCATGATAGATTATAATGACTTATTTTTATTCTGAAAATCCTTCATTATTTATCCTTATCTATCATTAAGTTTATATCAGAAACTATATAATATATATAAATGACAAAATGTTTCTCAATTGAAAAAAAAAAGTATAAAAAGTATTGCCTAATATTAAATAAGTAGGGACACTGTGGGGAGGGAAGGGAATGTTACCCTCAAAGTATTCAGCTAAGCACACTGAAATATTGAGGAAAATAAAATTTGAAACAACGATAAACAATAAAAGGTTGTAGCAAAAGTAGTCTTCAATATATGTATAAGAAGATATAGATAAGAAATAAATGTGTTTCAAGTTAAGATTAGTGGATTTTTGGTAAAATGAAGAATCTTGCAACAAACAACAAAATGAAATTATTCGTAAGAAAACACTTGTCATACATAATTATTAAAATGTACTTACTTTTAATTGTGTTCAATAATTTGATAAATCACTGATACTGATTTAACTGAAAATGCATTAGTTGCATTGAACCTATCTCGTGAGTTTGTTAGCAATGTTTTTTATTGATGAATCTGAATAGATCACAATCATGATAGATTATAATATCTTTATTCTACAAATTCTTCATTATTTATCTTCATCTATCATTCTGTTTATATCAGAAAGTATATATATATAAACGACAAAATGACTTTCAATCGAAAACATCAAAGTAATTCTTAATAATTAAATAAGTAGAGACACTGGGGGAAGGGAATGTTATTCTTAAAGTATTCAGCTAAGCACACTGAAGTATTGAGGAAAAAAAAAACTGAAACAATAACTGACTTCAAAGGCTGTGGCAGAAGTAATTTTCAATACATTGACAAGAAGATATGGATAAGAAATAAATATGTTTAAAGTTAAGCTTAGTGAATTTTTTAAATAATCTTGCAACAAACTAGAAGATGGAATTCATTTAAATTATTTCATTCGTACGAAAATACTTATCATGCAGAATTATTAAAATTTACTTATTTTTAATTGTGTTCAATATTTTCATAAAGCACAGGCACTGATTTAACTGAAAATGTATTTGTTACATTGAGCCTAGATGTATTTGTTACATTACATAATTTGTTAACAATATTTTTTACTGATGAATCTGCTTAAGTTGTTGTTTTAATGTAGCTGGCAATAGAGATACAGTTAATCTTTATGCCATAAGCAAGTACAGCTGTTACTCATTTAGCACCACCCAGGGGTAGCTTAAAGATATGCTACGGATGCGAGTAACACTAGCCCGACAACGCTCTACGAGAGTATTAGACTGGAACCTATGGCTTAAAGTCAATTCTGAACCACTACAACATTTATGTACCGCCGGGTCTCGAACGCGAAAGTGGTACCGAGCCTCAGAGCGCTAACCATTCAGTCATCAGGCCCCCGAATCTGCAAAAGTCCTTTTCATAATATATTATAATAATTTATCTTAATTCTACATATTCTTCATTATCTATCGTCATCTACCGTTCTGTTTATGTCAGAAACTATATATATATATATATATATATAAACGACAACAAAATGTTTCTCATTTGAAAAAAAAGCATTTAAAATTTCTTCTGAAATTATCTTTTTGGATATAACCTAACTATAAAATGACTTTCAGAACATCAATATAATTTTATTATCTGCTCTAACATTATGTTAGAATAGTTAGAATATTGTAATTATACAAAACTTCGCCTCGTTGAAAAATTAAAAAAAATATCTTCAAAACCCAGACTAAAATTTTGTGGGACTAATGTGCATCAACTCCCTGATGTGCATACATCTCCAGAAAGTCTTTCACGAAGACTTAGTTTCTTCTTATAATATTCCATCAAGAGTTACAGCAATATTCCTTTTCATTCAAACTCCCTTGTGCCGAAAAGCTGATAATCATAATTAAACACTGTACTTAAAATAAACAGTAATTAAAAATGCTGGCCTCTCTAGCTCACTTCATAATTAGGACAAAGAGGAACCCAGTTCTGCAAAAGACCGTCCCAGCTCTGCGGTCGAGTGAGGGATTATGGGATTCCGATGGAATGGTAGTGGTCTGGAGAGGTTTAAAGCAAGATTACAGTTTTGACTGTCGTGCGCGAGAGAATGTTAATTATTTTAAAATGAAACTTGAGGCTGGGGTAAATTATCGACGCCCAGTTGGTTACGTACGAACAAAGAACTTTACACAGCCTCTGAATTAAGACTTCTTAATCTCAGCAGCAATGACTTTGACGTGAAAATCATAGATACAGAAGGTCATCAAGTATAAAAGATTCTCTCAGCAAAGATTTAAAGGCTTAGCATTTGGTAGCGTATTGAAATTAGTTTAATTAAATACATTTGCGCAATCAATTTTTCGTGTTATCGTTGATGATATTTGATGATATATATTAAATGCTGCAGAAATTGTACTGATTTATTAAACACAGCAAATATTTAGACGAAATTGATTCAAAGTTTTATTTTTGTTCAATGTCTGAAATCAAAGTTTAATTTTGATTTTTTTATAGTTCAGAAAATATCTGTTTTGTGGAAGAAATGTTTTTCAGTTCATATTTTACGATGTATAAAAAAAAAATGAAGATTAAACATCATGTTTTCGAATAATTTAGTTTTATTTCAATTAAATTATAAAATTATACAAAAAAAAAATATATATTTGAAATAATACGACTGGTTATTTAAACAACTCAAATAGTAAATTTATTTTTTAAAATATGAGGTGGGTAAGAAAGTGACTTTGTTTTTTGTTGCTGTTTGTTGTTCTCGTGTGGTTTAGGCGATTTTGGTATTAATTGAAACCTAGTGATTCCACATTTTTATTTTTGATATTATAGGTGATTTTAAATGATTAAACTTTGAGAAATACGGATATGTGATGAATCAATAAAAACTTCATTTTAGACACAGAGTTCCAATTTGGCCATCATGCTATGGAAGCTCAGAAAAATTTGCGTTTCGTTTTTGGACCATATACAGTTCAAGTGCGTACAGTTCAAAGATGGTTTAAAAACTTCTGTGCAAGTGACATGAAGCTTCAATATGAATCTCGTAGCAGAAGACAAAGAAGCTTGATGTCGATATTCTGAGGGATTTAATGGTTAATTAATCAGTTTTAAGTAAGGTTGGCTTTATCTACAAATGGTGCCTTTGGACACATTATGAATTAAGCTACATGACTAGTGACTATAAATTAAGCTAGAAAAATGTTCCAGATTGAATTTATATTGCTTGCTCCTTGAATGCTAGACAACAATATGAGAAATTCTTGATCACCCGGTTGTGAAGAAAAGTGCATTTTGTTTGAAAAGGGAAAGAGGCCAATGTAATGTCAGGCAATTCGCTTCCTCTCCTTGCGAAGGCCAATTTGAACAACCTTTGAATTTGGAGGGATTATCAATGTCCTATCCCCTCAGATCAAACTATCTCAGCAGACGTATTACTGGGATTAGTAGTTAGCCCAATTAGATACAAAAATACGTGAACTTCGTCCAGCACTGTATAACAGAAAAAGAGTTTTCCAACATGGTAATATCAGGATTCACGTGGCATTAAGAACGAAGGATAAACTTTAGGCTCTTGGTTATGATGTTTTATCATATCCACTATACTTATCTAATCTGACACCATCTGACTGTCCCTTGTTCCTCTCAATACAAAATTTTCTTAAAGGAAAAAAACTTAAAAAATTTCAGGATGTTCAGAGGACAATTGTCAAATCCCTGGCTTCAAAGATAGGATCTTTTATATACCCTGCATAAATGATCTTGTTGGTCATAGCAAACAGTATTCAATATTTCATTAATTAATCTCACTTTTGAGTTTAAACACCAGAAAATTGAATTTTCTTCAAATGAAGAAATAACTTTTTCCAACCTAATATTTGTTATGGCTTGTCGAAAACCTGAAAATATTGAAGCAAATTATGAAACTTTTGAAATTGTGCGATAAAAGCATATAAAATAATAATAATTTACATAGTTGATTAAATTATAAAAAAAATATGAAACCAATGTTAAGTTAAATCATTTTTGAAGAACCCTTTTACTCTACTTCTCTTTCATTGCTGGTATTTTAATTTGAGTTTCTACAATTTGTATTAGCTGGTAACAAAATAACTTCTATTAATAATTCACTAAAAACCATTTAACATATTATTATATAATTGGTAATATGTCAGTGGAGTAACATCACAATCGGAAACTTTTGGCGTAATTTTACACAAAGTCCTCAAATTTTTAAGGTGTTCATTATTTTTATTTATGTTAAGGTTTTTTAGACCCTCCCTTAGTTGAATGAAGTTTGGACCCTACATTAGTCAAACAAACTTAAATAACAAAGTTATAATATAAAAAATAAATACTACTAGATGATTTTAATATTTTATTCGCTTTTTATTGTTAGAATCATTAATGAAAGAAAATGCTTTTCTACTAAAAATTTTAAGAAAGTAGTTGAATATCAAGCAAGTTTAAGAGTTTATTAGTACCTGCATAGTGCAAATAGATGGTAATCACGATGTGCCAGGGCCGAGGTAGCCAGTGCTTTTATGTCTGTATGGATTGAGTGCTACTGATGAAACTTTTGGTTTCATGCATCACATATGCATGAATACCTAAAGTGAGTTTCAAATAGTATTTGAAAAAAATGAATCTCTAATACTAACCAACTTTTTTTATTAAAATCCCACCATGATGCAAGTCTGGTAAATTGCTATTTTCTGCTGTCATATTGTTACACTACTGTAATCAGTTTTTAAATTGTTATATTAAATCTATTTACTTGACAAATAATGGAAATAGCGATGGTTTATTCGACATTGGCATGTAAAAAATGCAATATAATACTTATTGATCCACAGAACTGAGCATGAAAAATATTATTGAAAAACTAAATTCCAATATAATGGAAAAATATAACAACTTCACACCAGTTTCCTCTACTGTGCTTAAGCACAGAAGGAAAAAGACGTTACAACTGACAGTAAAACTAAAAAAGAAAACTAAATATAAGTAGGAATAAATGGTATTCAAAATCAGCTTTGACCAATTTAGCAGGTCACAATGTCATGTGCTTTCACCATGCCATTAAAGTGTCACATTATGTACCATTATATTATTCACTAATCATAATCACTTATATTAAATTTTCGGAATTACTTGTATTTAATTTGTATTATTAGTTTAACGAAATTCTTGTATTATTTGTAATTAAAAGAAATGTTTTTTTATTTCTTCAGGTTTGGAGTGATTATCAATTACGTTGGGATGAAGCAGATTATGGAGGGATTAATGTCCTACGGTTACCCCCAGACAAAGTTTGGAAGCCTGACATCGTCCTTTTTAATAAGTAAGTATGGTCAATACTCATAAAGTGATCATTTTGATGCAGTGGCATTTGATTTGAAATTTTATTAAACCATTACAAAAAAGAAGACTTAGTTATTTTCGTTTAATAATTTAAAGCATAAGTTTATTGATTTAAGTTAACAGTATTTAAAAAAAATTGAGATTTATAAGATCACTTATAAGTAATGCTTCTAAGGAAATGTTTGTAAGTTGTGTATATAATTTGTTTTATGTTTTATTACATAAAATTTATTTTAATTAAAATGAAAAACTAGGCTTATTAATTGAAAAAGGAGGTACTCAATATTTTTTTGAGTTGAAATTATACTGAAATTATGCTGAAATTACAGAAATACTTTCCTCTTAATATCCCATCCTCCTAATTGTTCAGAGAATATCGTTTAACAAGCCCTCTTAAACAAATGGATGATTATGACTTAGTACTTTCTATGTAATGAGAACAAGAAGTAACTGCTTTATTTACTCTTATAGATACTGCATATACCTAAATTAAACAACTTCCCTTAATTACACCCAGAACCAGTTAGATAAACAATTCAGTCGGCTGCAAATACCATCAAATTAAGCCAGCTCTACTTGACGCCAAATACACAGGGATGTACCGGCAAACTTAAACATCGTTCAACCGGACATCATCATTCCAAAATGCTGTGGGGAAATCTTCACCTATTTGTAAACCCTTTTAATAACACTAAACTAGTCGCGATTCGTGTTTTGATGACCATTCAACTTTACGTTCTTCCCACTCATTAGCAGGTGAAAATGGCTATCGGCGTCTCCTGCTCTATACCCGAAATCCCTAAACACCTTTATTATCCCGAACGTATAGGTCATTCCGCAACCCCTCACAACCTCGATAGAGAGAGAGAGAGAGACTGAAAGCAAGATCCAGTTGCCAAATACTAGGGAAGCGTGTGGTATGTTGTGCAGTTATTGATCTTCCTGCTGAAGCTGCAGGCCTTTTTCCCTCTCTCTCACTCGTTTTCTCCCTCGCTTCCCACGTACATATATATATACACATACAGGTCAACACGCTTTGGCATTTCTTTTCCCCCTCCTAAAACGCTTTCCTGCTTTAAAATTTTCCCCTTTTTTTTCCTCCCTTTGCTTGTTCTCTTTTCCCTTCGGTTGTTTTTGTTGATTCGGGCTTTGATGCTGTGGAACGAGCAAGAGTGGTGTAAAGAAGACTGTTTAAGTTATGCTTTACGATGATGTGTGACTGGGAAAATTCTCGTAGACTGTGACTATGAATAAATGTTTTCAAGAATAATATGCTACAAAGTCAGGTTAATTACACAAGGTTGAAATGAAGATGATTAGGTTTATGAAACTTCGAAAAATGTTTAAAATATTGATGCTAAAAAATGAAATAAACAATTTGTTTATTTAAATATAAGGGAAAATAAAAAGGAACAAAAAAATAAAACAAAAGAGAACAAAACAAAGGAAAATTAAATGTGTACAAATGAGGTAAATAATTAAAGTGAAACTTTCAATATTGTGAAATTGCTATATTCATCTGTAAAGGTTTGATTCAATAAATTAACTTTAACATAATATTGATACTATTATTACAAATTTAAGGTTACACATGTGATTTAATTATGATATGGAAAATATAGTATAGGGGATTACAATGATTAAATGAGCCAAATTTTGAGGAATATAGTATCTTGGGTAAAGCAAAATTGAATGAAAGAGTGAATAATAGAATAATTTTTTTCTGTTTGATGAAGAAAACAAAGTGATTTAATTTTTTGCAATTACAATTTATCAAGATATGCTCATGAAAAATTTTTTAAGAATATATATATACCAGTAGCAGTTTCTCCTGCAAAATAGCCGTGTTTCTAATTTCCTGTTAGTTTTCTTTTGGTTTGTTATTGTAAAACAAATAAATCAGTAATACTATGCACAAAATTAATTTAAACATTTTTTTTTTATTAACAGATTTTATCATGTACCCGGTGTAAAAATATTTTTTTCGTTAAAAACATTTATAAAAATTTTTTTGGCCAAGAAATATTTAATGTTAATTAAAAATACTGTTACACTGATATGTTGAGAATTTTGAATTAAATAATTTATTTTCATTAATGCTATTGTTATTTCACTATTAATGACGCTTACAAGCGAAAAATAAAAATTATAAAGTGTATCTCAACAAATGAAAATGATACTTTTTTCAATAATCATCTCGATAACAAGATCAGTTTTCATACTGTTTACAATAAGAAAGTTGTAGGCTTTAAATATTGTCTTACTCAAAAATTTTATAGAGTACGCAATAAATTCTGGTTTGTTATTTCCAGACGATGTTAACTTTTAAAGTATATTGTAACTTAAAATATAATAAGTAATACTTATTGTAATTAAAATATTAACTAAAATTCTTTCATTTTTTTTTACATTTGGCTAAAGAGATAATTATTTCATTTACTTAACATAGGAAAATAACATTATTAACCTACCTTAATATTTTTCAAAAAGCAGTCACAACAAAATTTTCTTTCATTTTCAGGAGAAATTTGGGCTGGCTGATAACTGTTATTGTTTTCAAAATTGATTCAGAATTTAAGGAGAACACGCAATAATAGAATGATATATATATATGTGGTTGATACAAAATTATCTAAGAATAATGGATCTTGGGAATGAAGGTGCTCTTCTACTTTACACTCATATTGGGCCACTGTATTTTGGACCGCCCCCCGTCCCCCCATCTAGTATTCGCACGTTCCTCCACTCCTCGTTGAGTCATATGAGCCTCGTCAAGACTTTTTGGCCTACAAATTTACTGTTTCTATTATCTACTCTTGGTTGAAAGTGGTCATCTTTAAATATCGTTTCTTTAACATTTCAAGGTTAGGGCCTGATTCCACGATAGTTGTATTTTTGCAGGTTTTGATTATATAATTGAATGGCTTTTAATATTAACGGCTTTATATACTGAAATATTGCAATTGATCAGAAAATTACTTCGAAGACTTTATTACTTTCTTTCGTCACTCAATCCAATTTAATATCTTTACATATATTAACAGCAAAAGCCTTTCTATTAACTAGCTTGTTGATAAATTGTTTTAAATGCATTGGTACTTGGCTGTCTTTTTTGGATTGATGATACTTCACCTGCCTTTTACTTCAAATAATTAGAACTTGCATATTTAAATTGTTTGAGGCATATTTCCAGATAAAGTAATATTTTTTTAGATAAAAATAGCATCATTGTAAAATTATCAAACAAATATTTCTTTTTCATTTAAAATGCCTAAGCAAAAAGTTATATAGAAGAACAGCACTAAGAACACTAGAACTATCAAGAACTAAGAACAAAAAGAAGACCAGAGTCATTAAGCGATCTTGCTTCCCAATATCTCGACTCTTCTGTAGGTCCACGAAGAACCCACATAGGAGCAGGTGGTCCCTGTCCATTACTTTTATAGAGTCACAAAGTGGGCAAATAGGATCGGTTGAAATGCCTATGCGGTGTAGATGGGCTGCAAGTAAATCTTGTCCCCTAGACAGCCGAAAGGGGTCAAACAAATTTATATCTACACATACAAATAAATATCTACACTTTACTAATTATTGGCTAAATAATTAAATAAAGATAATCACCTGATTATTTCTATTTAAGTTGCTGTTGCTCCTCATAATGTACAAATTTACGATATATTATTTTGTGTACTATAAATTCTTTTTTTTTTTTTAAAGAATACAATAGCCTTATAAAAACTATCAAAGTGGTTGGCTTAGAAAGTTAAAAATATTAATATCGTAAATATCCTTTTTTATAAGAACTAACATTATCAATGATGTTTAACTTTTTTTGTCTCCACGGCTTGTAATGCATTATTGTTTTCTAGCCATTTTTTGTAAATTACATTAGAACATTTCAAACACATTTATTAGATTTTTTAAATATAATTAAAAATATTTATTAGATTTTTAACATATTTATTAGAACACATTTTTAAAAACATATTTTATTTTTTAACATATACATTTACATATTTATTGAAATATTTTATTTTTTTAACAGATAAATTAACATATTTATTAGCATATTTTATTTTTTTATACCATATACATTAACATATTTATTAGATTTAAAAAAACATAATATTTAATTTATGGACGAAAATATGTATAAAATTGACTTACGTCGAAAATATCCAATAGCAGTAAGGAAACAACTATCTTTTGATAAAGAATAAAAAAAATGTTGACTTTTCTAATGAAAACAAACAATTTCTTTTTGTAATATACTTTATTTTACACAACAACAATATAAAAAACGTTGGGTTCCAATATTCAATTTAATTAATTCGTCCAAGTCCAATATTTCAAACTTATAAAATGTTATCAATTTTACTTCGAACATACTCTTATTCTAAGGATTTTTTTACTATTTACATTTATAAACAGGAATCTTAAAAATTTTATTAATTTTTCTCAGCATTCTTCGAAGTAAAAACAAAAATTAATTTTAAAAGTCAGAAAAATTCAAATGGGACTAAAACCATTACAGTTCGGAGAATGTTGTGTGTTTTAGTATAAAATACACGAAGTAAAGTAAAATAAGATCGAAAAAAACTTCGAAAAAAAGAACAGAAAAGAAAGAAGGCAGACGATATTTTCCTAGGAACTTTAGATTTGATGAAAGGATGGAGTTCGTTTTGAGAATAAGAACACCTGCGCATTTTTCATATTATGCTGGTTTTAAATTAAATAGGAAAGTTTCTGGAAGTTTTTTGGTATGAATTTCTTTACTGTTTTCTTTTTTAATAGTATGCATTACACAGTTTTTAAGGTTACTAATGATCAGAATTATTCTTTCCAATACCTGCTATTTTTCCTTTTTAATTTATTATTCTTATAAATCTCGCGAAACATTTTTCAATTAAATTCAATATTTGAATTTCATTAGAAATTAATAACATGAAATTTAACATGCAGAAAAAATAAGAATCCATTTTTAAATACTTGATAATGAAAGTTAATTAACATAAAATATCCGTCTAATATAATTTTTGTAGAAAAATAAATGAAACTGTATTATATGAGAAGATTATTTAAATAATTAACAGTCATTGTGATTATTTTATCACAGGTAAATATTCTTTTAATAAAAACCAAAATGGTATTTTTCAAAATTTAATGGGAAGAATATTCGGTAAAGATAACATTGAAATTACTTTTCTATCATAAAACTAATTACTTTAAACTAATAAAACAAAAAAATTCTATCAGGATTCTATATTAGTAATGAGTTTTGAATTTAGTATTTTCTATGTTATTATAGCAAATAGATCCATTATTTATATAGAGAAGCAGTGTGCGGATAACTAATTATTAAAACAATGTTTGATGAGAAAAAGAAATTATAGGTTCATTAGTAATATTTGAATTATTATTAAGCTTAGTAAGTGTCTTATTTATTTCAGTAAAGTCTATACGATGCCAGAAATATCTAAGTTTCTATTGAATTAAAGGACAAAATGAATTTCTATTAAAATGCAAATTCTGTTATTTGAAATTAATTATAACTAAAACTTCTTTGTTTGTTATTCAGAAATATTCTTAAAAGTGAAATTTAATAAAACCAGTAAATATAGGTTTACATATAATTTAAAAAAAAAAAATTATATTTGCTGGTAGCATAGACTTTCAAAATAAAGTGAATAATATTGATGTGAATTATAATCAGTATTTCATTATACAACTGTATCAGTAATTGTCATAAAAATGCACTAAAAATATCTCACCAATTTTGCATTAGTCTGACTCATTGCCTCGTGTAATGTGCTTAAGTAAAGATGCCAGGTTCGAATCCGCTAGTGGAATCAGTTGCAATGCACTTTTAGAATCAAAGTGACTTCATGGCAATTGTGATAGCATATTTTAAGATAATCAGTTAACTGTTAGGAGTTTAGCATGTTTTGTGTTATGCCAAACGAAAATAGGGGAAATTAACTTTAAGACTCCTCCTAGAACACCTTATTTTTGACACCAACTCCTGACTCTTTATCGTAATTTTTGAACTACCATCTTACCTAATGGATTTAGAAAAAACAAAAATAATAAACTAAATTCAGTGACTTTTATTGAGCTCATATATCTTTAAAAAAAACAGTTTCTGTAACAGAAAGTATTCTTCACAATATCTTTACAGATGTAGCAGACGCACTCACTTAAAAGACATCTTTGTACTCTAAGCTTACTTACAAAAATATTATTGTTGTTCTAATGCAGCTGGTAATACGAAGACAGTTAATCTTCATGCCGTAAGCAATGGATGCACCACTATTACTCATTTAGTATTACCAGGGGACACGTGTAGCTTGTAGATAGGCTAAGGACGCGGGTAACGCTACCCCCACAACGCTTAAGATCACATTAGATCGGGACCTATTGTGAATTCCGAACTACTACAAACATCCATGGCACCGCCGAGACTCAAATCCGAAAGTCGTGATACCAAGCGCCAAAGCTATAGCCACTAGTCCATCAGGCCTCATTTGTAATGATATGTATTCTATAAAAATAACAACACTGAATTAACATTTACCAAAGTTTTATGGAGTAGCTGAAGATAAACAAGTAATAAAAAAAAATTAAAGTCAATCCCTTCTTTTTTTTCTCATTATATTGCAGGAAGTCCTTTATAAATAATTTTCATTCATTTTTTTAAGTTTATCTGGCGCCCTCTATTAGTAGATACATGTAAATTAAACATAAAAAAAACTAAAATTAATTAATTTAATTTAATTCATGAATTAATATTTGAAAAAACTGTATTAACATCCAGTGTTATCCACTACAAGTTAAAAAAAAAATGTATTTTAACTTGAGTGGATGAATAAAAAGTGTTTTATTAGAGAAAAATTAGAGCATACGGATGTTATATAAATAATGCATTAAATCTTTTTGGTTCATAATAATAAAATAGACTCTATGAGATCATCATTAAATTTTTATCGAAGTTTTTTATGAACATCACCCTTAAGAAAGGTGGCCAATAATGCAGTAACTACCTTTGTCAGTTGTTGTATTATTGAATACAATTGAACTGTATCTTCAACATTTTATTTTAACATTCCTTTCTAGAATTTTGGAAAAAATAAAAAATATTTTTATAAAAGATGGTTTTTTACACCGACTCCTTTCCAAGTCCCAACCTCAGTTCCCTTCCTTGTATCATTAGTCCTCACTTCATGACCCATCGCTGGGCTATATCTAAATTGGGCGTGAAATCCACTGATGTACAACAACAGCAACAAAAATACCATGCATTAACAGGAAATAATTAATGTTATACTAGCCCTTTATTATATTTAATTGTATTAAGAAAAGATATATTAACCATAATCCTAATTTAACGACTCTGCACAGCCTATTTAACTAGATTTTGTGGATATATACAAGATAATTTCTGCTGAAAGATCAAATCGCTGAAGAGAGTCTCTTCAACTATTACAGGATAGAAAAGTGGCTTTAATATCCTAAACTATGACGTTGGGGAATCAACTGTCAGGAAAATGTTTAAGTATGATTAATGATCTTAACCATTCTTGGTTGGGGCATGGTTCCAAGACATGGATTTTTAAATCACCAGTTGCAGAACTTAGTAGAAAGGTCACATTTGGTAATTATTCCTTATTTTACAAATGGTAAAATTATTCTTTTCTTTTATTACTAGACCAATTTGTTCAACATATTTCTTTACTAATGAATTCTTGATATATATAGATGCTAAAGTTGTTAAGTTTTCAAAAAACTTTATTTTTTAAAAAATTATTTACCAAAATGAATAAATTGTTTTTGACTATTAAAAAAATCCTAAAAACTTCAATAGAAATTAGTTAAATAATTATAATATGACATAAATTACAAATTCAAAGTTTTAATTACACGAGAAAAAATAATTTTGTTGAATTTCATTTTAAAGAAAATTCAAGGCATATTTAATTGTTATAGTTTATTATTGCTTGTATGTTTTTTTAAATTTATATATTTATTTATTTAATTACGTATAATTACATAAAAGGGGAGAAATTAGTTAGAAATTTTGAAGTTAGTAAATTAAGTATTCATCATATTTCAGTAACTTTCCTTACTATATATCTATAATAAAATGTCAAATTTTGCAACATTTTAATAAATTCATTTATAATGTAGATATTATTAAAATATTTAAATTGCATTAAATACTTAGCCAAAATATTGTAAAAGGTATTTCTTTGTAATAAATGAAATATCTAAAGAAATAATTTTGAATGTACTAATGGTTATTTTTCAATCCAAATTAATCACTCGTAATTTTTTTTACCTTTGTATAATTTGATATGATGATTTGTATAATGATTCTTATACGATTTCCTTGGCAGTGCGGATGGCAATTACGAGGTCCGCTACAAGTCCAACGTCCTCATCTACCCAGAGGGCCAGGTGATGTGGGTCCCTCCGGCCATTTATCAGAGCTCATGCACCATCGACGTCACGTACTTCCCCTTCGATCAGCAGAAGTGCGTCATGAAATTCGGATCCTGGACTTTCAACGGTGATCAAGTGTCCTTAAAGCTCTACAATGACAACTACTGGGTCGACTTGTCCGATTACTGGAAGTCCGGCACCTGGGACATCGTGGAGGTGCCGGCCTTCCTCAACATTAACAATCAGTCCAAGAGTGGTCAGCCGACGGAGACGGACATCTCCTTCTACATCACAATTCGGCGAAAAACTCTATTTTACACAGTCAATCTGATCCTGCCGACGGTGCTCATTTCCTTCCTCTGTATCCTGGTCTTCTATCTGCCGGCAGAAGCTGGCGAAAAAGTGACCCTTGGCATCTCGATCCTGCTCTCGCTGGTCGTTTTCCTGCTCTTAGTGTCGAAGATCTTGCCACCGACTTCGCTGGTACTTCCGCTCATCGCCAAGTACCTGCTGTTCACCTTCCTCATGAACACGGTCTCCATCCTGGTCACCGTGATCATCCTCAACTGGAACTTCCGGGGGCCTCGCACGCATCGGATGCCCAACTGGATCCGAGTGGTCTTCCTCAAGTACCTGCCCATCATGCTGTTCATGAAGAGGCCCAAAAAGACCAGGTTGAGATGGATGATGGAAATGCCTGGAGTGGGAACCCACCACCACTACCACGGATCTCCAGACTTGAAGACATCCGCCACATGTCACACGGTTAAAGGAACCGGAGTCAAGATGGACTTTGTGGAAATGGCCGACATCCACCATCCGAACTGCACGGCTGCTCGCAATCCCCAGCAGGTTGGAGAACCTCAGCTCAGAGATATCGAAGGGGCCGAGACACTCTACCTGACACCAGAGGCATTCAGGGCGACGGAAGCGATAGAATTCATTGCTGAGCATCTCAGAAGCGAAGACGAGTACATTCAAGTGAGTTTCATTTTGAATTAGTTTCATAAATATGGCACAAAAGTAGGGAATAGATTTAGAATAGCAGTAACTTTACTGAGATTCAAAGTACTTCGACTTTATTGCGAAGTCACATCTTTATGACTTTCCCAAAATGCATTTCAGAGTAGTTGAAATTAATTCATGCATTTTGGATGCAGGCCTACCTTATAGTTTTGAATTTATTAACATACGCTGCATACTTTTCTCAAAGTAATAATAACTTAAGGATTGTTAAATTTGGCATGTGAAGGAGTTTGGATATATCTAGTCTATTAGACGATTTTCAAAATTACACTAATTGATTGAATTCTTAGTACAAATATTCTACAAAATGTACTTTGCAAACTTTTAAAGGAAAGGAAAAAAGTTTAAGCAACCTTGCATTAAAAAAAATTTCGATTTGTTTCTTTCGTTTTATATATTTGTGCCATTCTGTACATACTATATTTAATTTAAAGGAGAATATTGCTCATAATATTTTAACAAAGATATTACATGTACTCATAGCGTTTAAACATTTTTAATTTATATTTTCTATTGAATAATACTTTTGAAGATAAGATAGTTTCTAAGAATATTAAATATTATATTTCCTTTAAAAGATTTTCCTGAAATATATTTATAAATTTTAAACGCAATTTTGGCAGTTCATCTAATGATAAAAAATTGTTAAATGTAGTCTTTTGTAAAATTACCTTTAGTAATGGAAGGACAAAAAGTGTTCTTTCTAATAACCATAAAAAAAAAATTTATTAAACTTTGATAGGGCAAGTTTCCTTTTGTACGAAATGTTGTAATTTAGATAAGGATTATTACATTGATATTATACTATATAATACCGTACTATATCGTATACTCATCTTTTATTACATAATATCTTTTATTTTAAAAAATTCTCATTTTCTTAATTTTTTTAAGAAAATACAAGAATTAAAATCTCTAATAATTATTTTTTATTTTTTAATTTTTTAAATCTGATCTTAATTATTTATATTTGATTACTCATTTTCGTAAAGTATTGTTGAATTATAAATAACATGTTATAACTATTTTACACTTTAAAAAATATTTTTGAAAAGCTACAATATTTGGCAAAATTCAATTTTGAAAATTTCTTCTAGAAACATTTTACATTAAAGTAATAAACATCTCACAGGATATTAAATCTTTCAAAAATTATTCCGAGTCTTCCGTAAATTGGATTTATCTCAAGAATAGTATAACTTTAGAGATATACGTAATGTTAAACGAAAATATTAGAAAAACTTACAAAGATGTTGAGGATCCTCCAGTATGAAATTATATTTCTAAGTATTTGCTTTCTTAATGAGTATTACAAAGTATTTTCAAGAATTAAGGCAAATTTGATACATTCTATAAATTGAATTATCTTGAGGTAAAAGGGTAATTAGATTATTAAGAATAAAAAAGGAAAACAAGCAAGGAATGGATGGAATGGATTATACAAGGAATAGAGTGTTTCAATATTTAATGGAACTATTTTATTTATTTATGTTTACTGATAAATTTATAATGCCGTTTAGTTTTTTTGGATATTAAGGCAAAATTAACATATTTCCATATGAATCAATTAATAAAACTGTTTTTTTAACTAACTCGTTTCGATTGTAAATGATGTGTAATCTTATAATATTATTTTACAAAAATATTAAAATCTACCTTCTAATTCCAAATAATTCATATTTTTTTATGATAAAAAAATATGAATTATTTTAAATAAAGTAACCAACCATTATTATAAATAGTTGACAAATTTTAAAACTTTTATTCCTGTATTACTTACAACACATATTATTTTCAATCTTATCTTTAAATTATTAATAAAATATTTTGATGTTTTTTCATCCGAAATTTTTGTAACTGAAAACTATCATTTTTAAAAATTATTGCATTTTACAAATATATTAAAATCAATCTTTTAATTCCAAATAATACATAGTTTTTTTATGATAAACATACTTAAAGTTTCCAACCATTACTTCAATTATAAATTGTTGCCAAATCTTTAAAACGCATCTCTTTATATTATTTAAAACAATTTTCTGTCTTATCTTTAAATTATTAACAAAATATTTTGATTGCTATTATCCAAAATTTTTTTAAAGTAATATAGAGGTATACGTTTTAAATATATGTTTTACATTGATATTAATAGATATGTTAAAATATATACGTTTTAAGTTGAAAACTATCATTTTTAAAATTCTTTTTTAAACGGATTTTGATATTACTAAAATATAAAAATCTATATTTGAATTCCAAACAGTTCATAGCTTTTTTATGATAAATATATCTAAAGTTGCCAACCATTATTATAAATTCTTGCCAAATTTTACAACGTATTTCTCTATATTTCTTAGAATAATCTTAGTCTTTTGTCCTATCTTTGTAATATTCAAATCCCATCCCAGTACACCTATCCAACGACAAAGCTATTTAGATATTTCAATTTCTAGGGATTCACCGAATACAAATTCCTCTCTGTAAAAACAAGGACCAAATCCTTACATTTGAAGAATATGATCTAAACGTCTCTGTGATTGAGGACTTCCATCCCAAATCGCTGGGCCCTCCTCCGCTGCTTCCAATAGTCCACAGAATACTCTGGAGGAAAATTGGATCTCTTTCGCATGTATAAAACCCGGAAGGGAGGAATAAAGAATCTCCTTTCTGTCAGAGAGGAAGCAGAGAACACCTCCGAGGAAGGCATCCACGCTGGGATCGGTCAGTTAAGCATTCGGACTTCCTCCATTCTTCTTGGTCTGATGGAAACGACTTTCATCTTCTTCTTCTGTATTCTTCCCAATTTCTTACGAGGGGGGATGTAATCCCTCAAAGGGATGCTTTTCTAACCCTTTTTACTCTCAAGAGGGCATTTTCTTCTCCCAGTTCTGTTTTGGTGTTTCAATTTATACTTTTTGTCCTTGGATTTCTTACTTCCTCTTCCTGTCTGTTGCTTCTCATTTTCTCGGATGACCTCCGTGTAATATATTTTCATGGGTACACGCCTGGCAGTTCTTCCAGTGCTGTCTGGAATGAGGACACCTTGTTACTTTGTCTAGTATAGTAGCCATCAAAGTATATATTTTTTTTTATATAACTTGGTGCGTCTGTATTAGACTACTATAAAGAGAAAACACTTTACAGTGAATTTAATTTGTCGTTTAATTGTAAATATGTTAGTCATTTATTATGATAGGTGTGGAATTTGAATTAAAAACGTTTCAGATACTTTTTGTTCAAGAAATTAGTTTCTAAAATATATCTTTTTAAATTTGGTGTAATCAGTTATAAATTTCAGTCAGTTCATGTTTGGTTCCTATCTTTCTCTTTCTAAATAAAGTAAATTGCAGAATTTGATAAAAATGGATTCTAAAGTTTATTTTGTTATTACTAAGTAAAAGTTTATTTTTCTGCAGAAAATTATTATTAGTAATTCAGAATAAGTTGTAATATTAATAATTTTATTTTATAAATTTTGCTTTTAAAATATTAAAAATAACCCATAATATTAAAACTTTAAATATTTTTCTTATCATAATCTGATTTCAATTGTAAATTGTGGCCAAATTTTTAAAATATATCTCTGTATAATACTTGGAACAATTTCTTTTATATATATATATATAGCTTTCTGTCTTATCTTTGTAACATTCAAATCCCATTCCAATAAATATCAAACGACAGAGCGATTCAAAGATTTCAATTTCTAGAGATTCACTGGATTACAAATCTCTCTCTGCAAAAACAAGGACCAAATCCTTACATTTGAAGAATATGATATAAACGTCTCTGTGATTGAGGACTCCGGACTTCCATCCCAAATCGCTGGGACCTCCTCCGCTGCTTCCAATAACCCACAAAATACTCTGGAGGAAAATTGGATCTCTTTCGCATGTATAAAACCCGGAAGGGAGGAATAAAGAATCTCTTTTCTGTCAGAGAGGAAACAGAGAACATCTCCCAGGGAGGCATCCACGCTGGGATCGGTCAGTTAAGCATTCGGACTTCCTCCATTCTTCTTGGTCTGATGAAAACGACTTTCATCTTCTTCTTCAGTATTCTTCCCAAATTCTTACGAGGGGGGAATGTAATCCCTCAAGGGATGCTTCTCTAACCCTTTTTTACTCTCAGGAGGGCATTTTCTTCTCCCAGTTCTGTTTTGGTGTCTTTCAATTTATACTTTTTTTCCCCTCGGATTTCTTATTTCCTCTTCCTGTCTGTTGCTTCTCATTTTCTCGATGACCTCCGTGTAATATTTTTTCATGTGTACACGCCTGGCAGTTCTTCCAGTTCTTGTCTGGAATGAGGACACATTGTTGCGTTGTCTAGTATGGTAGCTATCAAAGACTCTATTGTTTTCTATATAACTTGATGCGTCTGTATTACACTGCTACTACATAAAGATAAATTTTTAAAGTGAATTTAATTTGTTGGTCAATTGTAAATCTGTTATTTATTTGCTATGAGGAGTGTGGAATATTATTTGGAAGTGTTCAAGAAATCTTTTTTCCGGAAAGTTGTTCCGGAAGTATTCCTTTTGAAAGTTGTTGCAATGACAAACAATTGATAAAAATTAATGAAATCAATTAATCAAACAATTAATAAAATCGAACGGGTAAGCAAATCTTCGTTTTTTGTTATCTTTTGCTTTCTAAATAAATTAAATTTCAGAATTTGATAAAAATGGATTTTAAGATGTATTCTGTATTACTCAGTCAATGTTTATTTTTATGAAGATTATTAATGGTATTTCAAAAAAGTTATAATATTAATAAATTTATTTTAAAAATTTTGGTTTTAGAATATTAAAAACATCTCATAATTTTAAAACTTTAGATTTCTTATTATCATAATCAGACTTCAATTGTAAAATTTTGCCAAATTTTTAAAAGGTATCTCCCTATATTACTTAGAAAAATTTTTGTGTATAGTCTTCAGTCTTATCTTCGTAATATTCAAATCCCATTCCAGTATACCTATCCAACGACAGAGCGATTCCGAGATTTCAATTTCCAGAGATTCACCGAATACAATTTCTCCTTGCAAAAACAAGGACCAAATCCTTACATTTGAAGAATATGATCTAAATGTCTCTGTGATTGAAGACTTCCATCCCAAATCGCTGGGCCCTCCTCCGCTGCTTCCAATAGCCCACAGAATACTCTGGAGGAAAATTGGATCTCTTTCGCATGTATAAAACCCGGAAGGGAGGAATAAAGAATCTCTTTTCTATCAGAGAGGAAACAGAGAACACCTCCGATGAAGGCATCCACGCTGGGATCGGTCAGTTAAGCATTCGGACTTCCTCCATTCTTCTTGGCCTGTTGGAAACGACTTTCGTCTTCTTTTTCTGTATTCTTCCCAATTTCTTGCGAGGGGGGAAGTAATCCCTCAAGGGATGCTTCTCTAACCCTTTTTTACTCTCAGGAGGGCATTTTCTTCTCCCAGTTCTGTTTCGGTGTCTTTCAATTTATACTTTTTTCCCCTTGGATTTCTCATTTCCTCTTCCTGTCTGTTGCTTCTCATTTTCTCGGATGACCTTCCTCTAATATATTTTCATGGGTACACGCCTGGCAGTTCTCGCAGTGCTTGTCTGGAATGATGACACCTTGTTTCTTTGTTTAGTATGGTAGCCATCAAAGTATATATTGTTTTCTATATAACTTTCTGAGTCTATATTAGACTACTATATCGAGAGAGTACCTTAAAGTAAATTTAATTGTCCTTTCAACTGTAAATATGTTATTCATTTGTTATGATAAGTGTTGAATATGAATTAAAATGGTTCAAGAAACATTTTTGCAAGAAATTTGTTTCGAAGTATTTCTATTGAAATTTGATGTAATCACAAACAATTAATATAAAATAATATTATTAATTAATCAAACAATTAATAAATCAAACGGATAAACAATTCCTTTTTTTGTTCCTATCTTTTTCTTTCTAAATAAAGTAAATTTAGGAAATTGATAAAAATTTTTCAAAAGTGTATTTTGTATTACTAAGTAAAAGTTTTACTTATGAAATCATTAATGGTATTTAAAAAAGTTATAATATTAATAATTTTATTTTATAAATTTGCTTTTAGAATATTAAAAATAACCCATAATTTTAAAACTTCTTTTTTATCATAATCTGACTTCAGTTATAAATTATTGCCACAGTTTTAAAACGTATCTCTCTATATTACTTAGAACAACTTTTTATATGTAGTTTGCTGTCATATCTTCGTAATAGTCATATCCCATTCCAGTAAACCTATCCAGCGACAGAGCTATTCAGAGATTTCAATTTCTAGAGATTCAGCGAATACAAATATCTCTCTGCAAAAACTAGGACCAAATCCTTACATTTGAAGAATATGATCCAAACGTCTCTGTGATTGAGGACTCCGGACTTCCATCCCAAATCGCTCGGCCCTCCTCCGCTGCTTCCAATAGCCCACAGAATACTCTGGAGGAAAATTGGATCTCTTTCGCATGTATAAAACCCGGAAGGGAGGAATAAAGAATCTCTTTTCTGTCAGAGAGGAAACAGAGAACACCTCCGAGGAAGGCATCCACGCTGGGATCGGTCAGTTAAGCATTCGGACTTCCTCCATTCTTCTTGGCCTGATGGAAACGACTTTCATCTGCTTCTTCAGTATTCTTCCCAATTTCTTACGAGGGGGGAAGTAATCCCTCAAGGGATGCTTCTCTAACCCTTTTTTACTCTCAAGAGTGTATTTTCTTCTCCCAGTTCTGTTTGGGTGTCTTTCAATTTATACTTTTTTTCCCCTCAGATTTCTTATTTCCTCTTCCTGTCTGTTGCTTCTCATTTTCTCGGATGACCTCCGTGTAATACATTTTCATGGGTACACGCCTGGCAGTTCTTCCAGCGGTTGTCTGGAATGATGACACCTTGTTGCTTTGCCTAGTATCAAAGTCTATATTGTTTTCTACATAACTTGATGCGTCTGTATTAGACTACCGTATAGAGAGAATACTTTAAAGTGAACTCAATTTTTTGTTGAATTGTAATTCTATTATTCATTTGTTAGGATGAGTGTGGAATTTCAATTAAAAACTTTTTTGCAGAAAATTTGTTTTGAAAGTATATATTTTTGAATTTGATATAATCACAAACTAATAAAATTAATTAATCAAACAATTAATAAAATCAAACGGATAAATAATTCATTTTTTAGTTCTTCATTTTTTTTGTTGTTCTTTTACTTTCTAAATAAAGTAAATTTCAGAATTGTATAAAAACGTTTTCTGAAATGTATTTTGCATTACTAAGTAAAATTTTCTATTACTTATTTCGTTAGGAAAATTATTAATGGTATTTCAAAATGGGTTCTAATATTAATAATTTTATTTTATAATATTAAAAACATCTAATATTTTTTAAATCTTAAAGATTTTTTTTTATCACAATCTGAAATCGTCTTATCATATTGCATTTTTAATCCAAAACCTTTTTTTAATTTAAAACATAAGAATTACAATGTTTTAAAGAGATGACGTTCTTAAAATAAGTTAAAAAATATATTTTTTTTTAATTTTCAATAGTATTTAATACAAATTATAATCACATCAAAATTCATTATAAAACGATCAATAATTTGAAAAAAAAATTAGTTACGATATGGTGACAT
Organism: Caerostris darwini; assembly: GCA_021605075.1. NCBI lineage: Eukaryota > Metazoa > Arthropoda > Arachnida > Araneae > Araneidae > Caerostris > Caerostris darwini. The sequence goes on along the minus strand of BPLQ01003448.1, from coordinate 389,828 downwards.
TGCAGATTAAAACTTTTTCTTTCGTTTCATTTTTTGGAAAACCGGTTGCATAGAAATTTTAGAGTCAATAACAACATTAATTTCCACTTCACAACAATCAATAACAGATTTAAATCATTAAATTTTAATAACATATTAAAATTTATTTTTTAATTCCAAATAATTCAAGTTTTTTTATGATAAACATACTTAAATTAACCAACCATTATTATAAATTGTTGCCAAATTCTTAAAACATATCCCTCTATATTATTTACTATTTTTATAAATATTCTTCTGCCTTATCTTCCTAATATTCAAATCCCATTCTAGTATATATTCAACGACAAAGCCATTCCGAGATTTCAATTTCTTGAGATTCGCTGGATACAAATTTCTCTCTGCAAAAACAAGGACCAAATCCCTACATTTGAAGAATATAATCTAAACGTCTCTGTGATTGAGGACTTCCATCCCAAATCGCTGGGCCCTCCTCCGCTGCTTTCAATAACCCACAGAATACTCTGGAGGAAAATTGGATCTCTTTCGCATATATAAAACCTGGGAGGGAGGAATAAAGAATCTCCTTTCTGTCAGAGAGGAAACAGAGAACACCTCCGAGGAAGGCATCCACGCTGGGATCGGTCAGTTAAGCATTCGGACTTCCTCCATTCTTCTTGGCCTGATGGAAACGACATTCATCTTCTTCTTCACTATTCTTCCCAATTTCTTACGAGGGGATGTAATCCTCAAGGGATGCTTCTCTAACCCTTTTTTACTCTCAAGAGGGCGTTTGCTTCTCCCAGTTCTGTTTTGGTGTCTTTCAATTTATACTGTTTTTTCCTCGGATTTCTTATTTCCTCTTCCTGTCTGTTGCTTCTCATTTTCTCCGATGACCTCCGTGTAATATATTTCCATGGGTACATGCCTGGCAATTCTTCCAGTGCTTGTCTGGAATGATGACATCTTGTTGCTTTCTCTAGTCTGGTAGTCATCAAAGTCTATATTGTTTTTTATATAACTTGATGCGTTTGTGTTAGACTACTTTATAGAGATAATAATTTAAAGTGAATTTAATTTCTCGTTCAATTGTAAATCTCTTATTCTTTTGATGTGATGAGTGTTGAATATGAATTAAAAACGTTTCAGATGCATTTTTGAAAGAAATTTGTTTCAGAAGTTTTTCTATTGAAATTTGATGTTTTCAGTTGTAAACTATTCTTCAATTTTTTTGTTCCCATCTTTTGCTTTTTAAACAAAGTAAATTTTGGAATTTGATAAAAATGGATTCTAATATGTTATATAACTAAATGAATGCTTATCTATTTTTTATTTGAAAATTATGAATGTTATTTTGAAAAATATGTTATATTAATAATTTTCTTTTTTAAAAATTTGCTTTATAATATTAAAAATAATCCGCAATTTTAAAACTTTCAAGTTGTTTCTGTTATAATCATAATCATCATGTTTACCATAATTGAAAACATTCCTAAAACTTTTTTTTTGTAAGAAATTTGTTTTATAAGTATTTCTATTAAAATTTGGAGTAATCAGTTACAAGCAATTCTTCATTTTTTTGTTCTTTTCTTTTTCTTTCTAAATTAAGTAAATTACAGAATTTGATAAAAATGTATTCTAAAGTGTATTTTGTATTACTAAGTAAAAGTTAATTTTTCTTATGAAAATTATTAATGTCATTTCAGAAAAGGTTATAATATAAATAGTTTTATTTGGTAAAAAATTGTTTTTATAATATTAAAAATAACCTGTAATTTTAAAACTTTTAGTTTTTTTTATCATAATCTGAATTCGTTTTAATATGTTGCATATTTAATCATAAACGGTTTTTATTCAAGCAATAACACTGTTTTAATGAAATGATGTTTTAAAAGTAAATTTTAAATAATAAAAAAAAAATTCAATGAATTTCAATGGCTTTATTTTTCAAACATTTTGTTTGATTTGTAGAAATAATACAATTATTAATCAAATTTCTTAAAAATTGATCAATTTTCAAAACAAAACAAAATTAGGTATGGCATGCTGAAATTATAGGATTAAAACTTGTTCCTTCGTTTTACTTTTCTAGAAAACTAGTTACTTAGAAATTTGGGATTCAATAACAATATTAATTTCTATTTCATAACATTCAATAACAATAATAGTTTTTATCTCCATTTCTTAACAATAAACTACAATATTAAATTCTATTTTCATTTCATAAAATTCAATAGTAATAATAGTTTCTATTTCCATAACATTAGCAAAGTTAGTTTTGATTTCCCTTCAATAACAATATTAGGCTCTACTTCCATTTCATAATATTCAATAAAAATATTAGTTTCTATTTCCATTCAATAACAATATTAGGTTCTATTTCCATTTCATAATATTAAATAACAATATTAGTTTCTATTTCCATTTCATAATATACAATAACAATATTAGTTTCTATTTCTATTTCATAGTATTAACAACATTAGTTTCTATTTGCATTTCATAGCATTCAATAACAATATTAATTTCTATTTCCATTTCATAACATTCAATAACATTATTAGTTTCTATTTTCCTTTCATAACATTAACACTAGTAGTTTCTATTTCCATTTCATAGCATTCAATAACAATATTAATCTCTATTTACGTTTCATAAAGTTTGCAATTGTATCTATTAATTGAGAATAAAGCCTATGCATTTTATTTTGAAATATTAACATTAAAAAATTATAAACATTTATTTTTACTCCTTATCAAAATAAATTTCAAATTTTATGCTACAAGAAGTTTATATTGAAACACAATTTCGTGTTTCTTCATACTAAGGTATTTTAAAGAGTCACCCTTAAAGCTCCCAACACGAAGAATTTAACCGTGACATATATAATCACTACTTTTTAAACAAAAGCACGTCTTTTAGATTTTGCATTTCCTTTCAATGTACCATTTTATTTATTTCAAAAGTAGGCGACACTGGTATTTATCTTGACAATATAAAGGAAGCCAACTTCTAAGATGTCGTGGTGAATAAGCTAACGAGCAAGCCCAGAGTGCTGATCAACTTTGAATGACAGAATGATTGCTACTCTTGTTACAGAAGGGAAAAAGAAATAAGACTTCCAATCACGTCGTAGTTTTGAAAGAGGATACACTTTGTTGCTTCTATTATTTAAAAATGCAACTCAGCAGAGTAAAGACTTGTGTTGGAAACACAAGAACTGAAACTTTTATGTCTTAAAACTCTGTATATCTTATAGCTCTCTGAGAATTTGAAACAACAACAAAAAAAAAAATTCTTGGAAGGACACATTAAGGTCTTTGAAATGTTGCCAACTTTCGGACACTTTTAAAACTTTCCAATGGATTGTTGTTGATAATTTTTCTGCACATTTCCTGGTTTGTTGAAAGTTCATGTAGCTGAGAATATGATAAATCTGAGTTTCTGAGACATTGGCTATCCACATGGCTATCATAAATTTTCCTGAAAAATGTTTTCCGCTCGTATGTAAGAGAAAATTATTTCCAGTTGTTTATAGTGGTTTTTAGATTTAGGTGTTTTTTAAATATTGTTTCAAGGAATGTTATTAATCTAAAGGGGAGTTTTTTAAGAATTTATAATTTGTGTAAAAAATATATATTTATTATATTCTAAGTTAGTTTGAGAATAGAATTAAAAAACTGTAATTCATATTTATGCTATATATGAAATTAAAACTGTTTTAATGGCCAAGTAATTATAAATTGTAGCTTTCGTATTTAACAGAAATATTTAATTCCTAAATTTAAAAAGTAGACAATCTTTTCACTTTTATTTTAAATTGAAATTTGTGGCAAATGAATTTTAAGATAAAGTCTATTAAATTTTATCACCAAATAATATAAGTCATTTAGTGAAATAAGAAATGATTAATAAGAAATGAAAATAATTTAAGACGATTAAAGGCTTAAAACCATTGATATTCATATAAAAAATTATTAAATATTTAAAAAAATAGAAGTTAATCTATTCTGTATACGCTTACTATCTTTAAAAAAGTGTTATATTTCGATGGATGATATATATATAACCCGTCTTAAAAACCAGGATAATTAAATTTTCAAAATTGTATTGTATTCAATTTTCAATATCGTTCAATTTTCACTTTTCAACATCTACATGTAACATAATATTTTCAATATTTTGTTACATGTGGCCTCTGGCGTTCGGTACCATAGGTATCGGGTTCAAATCCCGGCTTTGCCCATGGGTGTTGTACTGGTTCGGAATCCATTTTAAGCCGTAGGTCCCGGTCCTTATAGGATCGTAGAGCGTTGCGGGGGCAGTGTTGCACCGCGTCCGTGGCTTACCATCAAGTTACACGCGCCCCCTGGGTAATGCAAAGTGAATAATATCGGTGCAGTCCTTATAGGCATCCAAAAAAGACGTCCATGTCTGTTTGCCAGCTGCATTGGGGAAAAAAAATGTTATATGTGGATAGATTTTTTAAATTTTTTAAAATGTATTTCAGTGAAAAAAAGTTTTTTTAAATACATACAAAAATAAATAAATAAATAATCTTTTCATTACCTATTAGTAGGCATTAATATTATTATCATAACCTGAACAGTCTGTAACTATTTGTGATACTTTTATGGGAAATATTATATTTATTATTATTCACCACACAAGTAAATAATAAAATGAGATCTCCACTTGTTATCTTACAGATACGTGAAGATTGGAAGTATGTTGCCATGGTGATAGATCGTCTCCAGCTGTATATCTTTTTCGCTGTGACGACGGCTGGAACCATAGGAATACTACTAGACGCTCCTCACATATTCCAGTACGTCGACCAGGACAAGATCATTGAGATGCATAAAGGAAAAGCGACCTGAAGCCCAAAAGCAATTCCAAAGTACTCAAAAAGGCATGAAAAGGAGTGGCAGAAATTTAAACAATGGAAAAAAAAAATTAACATAGCAATTGAATGCCCAATTGCTGTTAAACAATAACTCTGCGAATCAATTGCACTGGAAAATACATGTTTCCAATTTTGTACACTAACTCTGAATTGAGTGGGTTTGGTCATGTATGCCAATGGCCATGCAGATAGACGGGTATCTAAGGACTTTATTGTAATAAAATATGTACGGCTATTATAATATCAATAGGGTGGCCAGATATACCTACCATAATTTAAAATGGTTAAGCGTTTAAAAATAAAATATTTGGAATGAAGAACCTACAAGTTACCTATCATACTACTCAATCTTGCGTTCAAGCGAATTTTTTACACGTTAGTTTTAAACCAAATTAGAACAAATATGTAATTTAAGCCAGTTGGAAAGGAGTTTGTAAATCTTGAAGTATTGGTTTTCTTCCTTGTAGAAAGATATATCTTGTGGTTATTTTGGGTGTAAAATAAGATCAACATTGTTAATATAAAAGCTCTTGATTAAGTTTGGTGGTAACCCAAAATCTTATTACCACTTACTTAACATTATGTTGTATAGGAAGAGTTGTTATTATTATTATTATTACATGGTAGTGAAGAAGAGGAGGTTACGTGGTTAATCTGTAAATATGCACGTGGTTATGCTTGTAGATAATGCATAAGTCCCCTGTCTCCCCCAGGTTTTATTAATTAACTAATATTTGTAACTAGAGACATTCATTTTAACGTATACCATGGTGAAAAGTATGCGTGGATGTGAGCTTTATATAATATCTATACATATAATACTTGTGAAGTGTGTGCTCAGTTTACAATTTCCGTTCTAAATGCTTATACGAAATGCTTTCACTGCGTAGCATATGCTGCAGTGTATCGCATGATTCACATTTCAGCGTATACAATATATATGTATATGGTAATGCTGCTAATATTTGTTTGTCATATTTTGTGCTTATATTTCGAGATCATCGCGTAGTGTACAAAAAAATTTAAAACAAAAGTTAACAACAGTTGAACATGTTTTTAAATGCTAGAACAACAATTTTTAATCAAAGTTGTGTGTTGGTGAGATGTTGAAAATGGTTACCTTGGTGAAAAAGATCATGAGCTTCGGTGACTATGCATAATTCTGAACAAACAACTTTTAAATTCTAATGAAACAGTAAATAAAAATTTGGATTTAATTGACTTAATATACTTTAATACGTTGCACTATGAATAAGTTTAACGAAAATCGTGGAAATTTTTTTCTTAAAAAATTAACGAGTTAATTCTATAATTTTAAAGCAAAAATTATAGAATAATACATTTACAGATTAAATAAGCTCATTTCACTCCATATAAAAGCATTGATTATGGATAATAGCAAGAAATAGGACTAGTTTTGAACATATTAAATAAGTCTATAGAAAATGTAAAAATAGGGATACCATTAAAATTGCTGTTTCAGTTAAGTCTAACTAATAATTTCTGTTTCAGTTAAAATTTCTCTTTTAATAGTTTCTGTTTCAGTTATTGTTATGAGTTTTAAAAGTATTACGTAAATAACATTATATTATTATACGTATCGAGCAATCACATTCAAAGTAAATAATATAATTCAAATAACTACAGAATTATCAGAATGATCTGACTGTTCCTTTTTTTTTCAATTATAAAAAACAGAGCATTCAAAATACCAATTATTTTTAATTAATTATAATAAATTAATTGAAATGTTTAATATGTACTCTTAAGATAATTTTATATTAATTATAAATAAAAAAAATAATAGATTCTTAATAATAAAATTTGAACATTCATATTTCAAGACGTTTATTGCTGTTATGCCTAAAAATTTTCAAAATTAAACGCATAATTTAACTACTTTGAAATAACAAAGAATTAACAGCAAACACACGCGGTTTTATAATTTTTCTTCGTCTGAAAAGTATAAAAACTCAATTTAAAACTGGTTATGTAATTCCTTCATTGTCTGTTCCTTGAATTTTCTTTTTTACAAAAGATATTTTTTTTTAAACTTTGAAGATTTAACTTAACTAAATCTGAGAACTGGTTTTGAAATGTGGGAGAAATACAGCAAACCATCAATGAAACTTTGAAGTTTCAGACGTTCCGTTGAATTTAGCAAAAATAAATAACTTCTTCAATCCAGCCAAATATGTACATTATAATATAATAGATTTAAAAGTGTTATCCTCATGTTCTGGCTACTCATTCCGTTGGAGACACTGATGTATTAAGCTGACAAATGAAAACATCATCCTCACACAGTGGAAAAAAAGTCAATATAACGAGCATGTTTTTATATATTTAAACAAACTATTTATAACACAAAGACTTGAAGCTGAGTTGTATCATAAAACTAGTTCATGCAGTTGACTTAGCAATGTCTTACATTTCCTGCTGCTACTTAGCCTGTGATGAACTTAAGTAATGGTGCAAAGCTTTATGAATGCAAGAATGAAAGAAATTAGTGCAGTTTTTGTTAATATTAGCTATCATTAGCGAAACAAATACGTCAAATATTGCGTTTTATATAAGGTGTGTTCGTGTACTCAAGACTGAGAATTCTCCGAGATAAGGCCTTTTATCAGTTATAAATTAAATAATGTAGGCAAAGATTTTGATAAATGAATATGAGATGTGAAATAGTTTAACAAATCAAATCTTTGTTATAGAAACATACTTACTGTAATAATTTGTTCAAAAATATATATTTAAGAAAGCCATTGTAATTTTTAGTTCAACTTGTAAAGTATTATTAATTTATATTTTTATAAAATTGCACCATATTTTAGGTAAGAAGTAAAATATCTTTGTCAAAAGTGTTATTTTTATGTTGCCTATATTCTTAATGTAATGTTACAAAAAAAATTGTAAGCATTTGGTCATTTTATCATCTAATTTTTTATTTAACTCAAAATCACTAATGCACTTTTTATATTTAAGAAGTTGTTACATTTTTAAAAAAAATAATACAAAACTTTTAAAAGGACATATAAGAAGAATTTTCAAATTTAATCAGAAGAAAAAGTAATTTGATTTAAAAAAAATACCTATTACAGTGTTTCCTCTTTGAAAGATATTTAATATTGAATAAAAACATCTCAAAATATACCTATACCATAAAACCAGGATTAAATTATAAAATAGAGGTTTAATTTTGAATTTTATTAAAACACTTTAAATTGCATTTATAAAACCTATCTATATATTATTTATAAAATCTATCTATCTATTTAAATTATCTAACTGTTTTATTACTTAAAAAAAGTCATGATTGTTTGCCTATGTATAATTACTTCATATAATTTAAAATTTATAAAAGTCTTTAAACATATCACTCAAATTTTAAATCAAAGTTTTTCCTATAATATTTTACAGATTAAAATAAATTGGTTTATTTATAAAATTAAGTTTCTTCTAAACTTACACAAAATTATTAAAATATATTGACTTATAAAATCATTATCAAAATATTGTAAAAATGTTGAAAACCAATTTTTTAGAATCAGTAAATCTTTATACTATTTGAATAATTCTATATTAGAAACAGAAACAGTTTATTTGAAATATTAATAAAAAATATAATTAAACCAGCTCTTGTGTAAACAATATTAATTAAAGCAAAACAATAAAGAAATTTCATTAATTGCTTTACTGTTTATAATTACTGTAATAATACAGTAATTTAATTAGTTTATTTATTCAGGAAGTAATTTAATTAACTAATTTATTCAGGAAGTAATTTAATTAACTAATTTATTCAGGAAGTAATTTAATTCATTTAACTGTCAATAATACGGTAATTCATTTAATTACTTTATTCAGAAAGTAATTTAGTTAATTTAACTGTTAATAATAAGGTCATTTAATTAATTCCTTTATTCAGGAAGTAATTTAATTAATTCCCGGAAGCAAATATTAAATTTTTAAGACAGTTATCAGATGATTTAAACTCTGATGTATATATTCTCGGTGAAATGTTTAATATAGTTAAAACTTTTATAAAAATTCACTGAATGACTGAACAATTTTTAAAAAAAAACGATTGAGAAATTATAATTTTTTTCTCTAAAGCAATAAAAGTTGCAGTGCAGAAAACTATGCACGCCATATAAATGTTAATTTCATATTCATATTCAATTTTAAACTACGTGAAGAGGTGAAATGATTTTTCAAGACTCCTAAATTTAGGTTCTTCCATTTTACCACGTAATGTTTTTAACTATCTGTTTAAATATTCAAGAGAAATGTTTGCAATTCAAATGAGAAAATATCTGTATTGATAAAAAACTTCATCTTCATGATTGAACTGTTTGAAACATATTCGCTACAAATCATTTGTAATTAAAAATCATTAATAGATCTATATTCATCGAAACCTGTCATATAGAATACTGCCAGATAAATGTATGTTTGCAGATGAAACTTGTTGGATAAAAATGAAAATACTTTTTTGAATTTCTTGAACTGATTAATTTAGATGTGCTCAAACATAATAAAATGTTTGAATGCTAGTCAGAACTGTTGTTGATATAAGAATATGTAGGGCTATGCTTTATATTAAATTGTTTGTTTTCAAAAAAAGTGCTCTGTGTCATTTCTTTAAGTGTCAAATTCTTTTAACATGGTGTAACACATATATATCATTTTTCTTACGTTTATATACACACACATATATATATATATATATATATATGTGTGTGTGTGTGTGTGTATGTGTGTGTGTGTGTGTGTGTGTGTGTAATAGTAGCTCGGAATCTACTTTAGTCCGGTTTCATATGACTGTTGGCCTTAGGAGTGCTAACCCTACCCCTTAAAAAGAAATCATCTCGTGTTTCTGAATCTACCATTAGGCAGACGGCCATGGGGTTGTTGCACCAATGAAGACGAAGAACATATATATATATATCAAATAATTAAAATATATTTTTAATCAAAAACTAATTTATAACAAATTCTTTTAATACGAACTATTTTCATACAAATCCCAGATGAAACGTGACTATTTTTATTATAAATAAAAAAATTAAAGCATTTCTTTATTTTTTTTTGTGTGTAAAGAAACTTGCATCAATTTATCAGAAGCTGCACTCCGCCTCCTTTTCCCTTCGTCTATGAGACAACATGGACTAGATGTTGCTGTCTACCAAGTGGGACAATAAATATACATATATTGAAACCATTACATAATTTAAAAAATAACATTATTAGCTTAAATAATGCAGTGATGTCAAATAGGAACCCTAACTATATCACGATATAATTTAATAATGTTTATAGGCAAGTTATTTTCAGACTCCACTAGACGGACACTATTTAAATTCCCTTTTCAAAAATTACTACAACATCAACCACATATGATCTAACTATTTTTATGTGAATAATAAAAAATGTAATTTTTTTCCTTTTAATGTAAAGAAAATATGGTTCAACTATGTATTGTAAATATTCATGATGTTAAAGATAAGACTATTCACTTAAATAGTGTGCTTCAATATAATTTAACTGACATGGAGAGCTTCTATGAGATGCCCATAAACACAATTTATATTCTTTTCTGAAAACTATAGCATCAGTCATAGAAAAAAATAACTATTTTTATTGCAAATAAAAAAGAATCAAGCATTTTTTTCTTGTTTTATGTAGAGAAATATGCATCTTTAAGATAGCATTATTTAAATAAATAATGTTCAATAAGAGTTTTTACTATAAAACCATATATTTTAATTAGCATAGCAAGTATTTTTAAAACACTTAACACAATTTAGGAGTCCTTTACTCAAATTTAGTATAATAACTGCCTTAAAAATATCTTTATTGTAAATATCTATATATATATATATATATATATATACATATAATCGCATTTTTCTTTTTTTTATGTAAAGAAGTATACCGCAATTTACATATTGAAACCGTTCCATGGTTTTAAAATGAGCACTATATCTTATAATAATGGTGCTATTGTCCTACACTATTCTTAATTATGCAATAATATTAATTAAACGAATGGTGTGTTTCTTTCAGATTCCTATAAGCACAATTTTAATTCCTCTACTTAAAAAACAATTATAACGACAGTAAAAAAAGTATATTCATTGTTCATAAAAATATATATAATCAATTTATTTGTTTTTGTTTATGTAAAGAAATTTTATATATTGAAACTATTATATTATTTTAAAGATTACAGTATTCAACTAAATTATGTGCTTCTGTCCAACATGAGCCTTAATTGTACCAAAACATATAAGTAACTTAATTTGACAACGACTTTCTTTTAGACTTCCATAAGTACAATTTAAATTTTTTTTACCAAAATACTATTATTATAGCAGTCTCAGAAAAAACTAATAGTTTTATTACAAATAAAATACAGTTAACTATTTTTTTCTCTTTTTTATGTAAATAAATAAGTCTTGATATATTGTAACCATCACAAAATGTTAATTATAGCACTATTCAACTAAATGATAAACTTGCGTTTAAAAATAACCTTAACTATATAATATCACAATGCAACTTAATTGGCATAACAACTTTTTTAAGATACCCATATAAATTTAAATTTCTTTGGTACAAAATACTATAACTGCAGTTTCAGATGTAACACATTATTATTATGAAAAAAGAATATAATTTTTTTTTTCATTTTAATGTAAAGTAATATTCCTCAATTTACATATTGTGAGGATATTTTAAAAATAATACTTTATAATACTCTTGTGTACAAGACAATTGCATTTGTGTATACACCACCGCAATTTAAATTTCTTTACTAAAATATGTATTATAATATACCTATTTCTATTATGTAGAAAAACATGTAGGTGATTTCATGCTTTAAATGTAAAGAAACATTCCTCAATTTATAATATAATATAATCGTTACACGATTTTAAGGACAACACAATTCCATTAAATAATGTGCTTGTGTCCAACACTAGTCTTAACTGAGCCACAATATAATTTAATTGGCATGGCGAATTTAAGTAAAATAAACTATATTGGCATGACGAATAAAAATAACTACATTGGCATCGAGAATAAAAATAACTACATTGGCATGGCGAATAAAAATAACTACATTGGCATGGCGAATGTAGTTATTTTTATTGTGTAGAAAAACCTGTAGATAATTTCATGCTTTAAATATAAAGAAACATTCCTCAAATTATGGTATATTGTAATCGTTACACGATTTTAAAGACAACACAATTCAATTAAATAATGTCCAACACTAGCCTTAACTGTGGCACAATATAATTTAATTGGCAAGGCGAATTTCTTTCCGACGCCCATAAACATTCCATCATAGAAATATAATAGTTCTCTCTCCTTCCCCAAGCTTAATTAGTCGGCATTTTTCGAAGGAAGCAATTAATTTAAGAGATGAAACAGATACTTCTCCCTCTTTGGCTATTTACTGAAAGTTCAGTTTGCCGTGAGGCAGGGACATTAGAATCGACCCATTAGGGGGGGAAGGGAAGTGTCTGAACATCGTGTCTAGGACGATAATTTAAATATTCACAGTACATTAAGTTAACTATCCGAGAAACACTAATGTAACTACAAATGCGGTATTGCCTCTGTTAATGTTCTTTACTGCGTTTTAAGACTGGAATGATGAATGTGAGATTCCGCAACACAAGAAATGGAAATGTTAATGTGAATTGCTTTCGCATTATGAAGAAAAGCGCTACCAGAAAAAAAATGATGAAAATATTCCTGATCATTATTTATTAATTTTTTTGGAAAAAAATGAGCAGTTTTATTCTTTTAAATTATTTTTATTTTTTTACATATTTAATTTTGTATGTTAAATATGTAAATAACAAAATTTATTGTTATGGAGGGATTAAAGAGGACTTTTCTTTAATGAATTGTAACTAATACCAATATCATAATAGCTTTATTGGATAAAAAATATTAATGATGAATGTCAGATTCTCCAACACAAGAAATGGAAATGTTAATGTGAATTGCTTTCGCATTAAGAAGAAAAGCATGATCACAAAGATAAAAAAAAAAAAAGATTTAAATATTCGTGATCTTTATTTATTAACTTTTTTTTTGAACAAAAAAGAACAATTTTATTTAAAAAAAAAATACTTTTTTTTTGTTAATTATTTAAATAAGTTGTCGGCAATAAATTTTATTGTCATGGAAGGATTAAAGGGGAGTTTTCTTAAATGAACCGTAACTAATGCCAATATCATAATAGCTCTCTTCGATGAAAAACAGGAATGATGAATGTGTGATTCCTCAACGCAGGAATTGAAAACATTAATGCAAATTGCTTTCAGCTTTATGAAGAAAAGCATGATCACATAAAAAAAAATAGAGATATTCGTAATCTTTATTTATTAATTTTTTTGAAGAAAAAAATCCAGTTTTATCTTTTTAAATATTTTTATTTTTTATGTTATTTATGTAAATAATAAAATTTATTATCATGGATTAAGGGGGATTTTTCTTAAATGAATTGTAACCAATACCAATGTCATAAAAGCTCTCTTCGATGAAATACAGGAATGATGAATGTGTGATTCCGCAACACAAGAATTTTAAACATTAATGCAAATTGCTTTTGGCTTTATAAAGAAAAAAAATCACAAAAAAGTATAAATAGTCGTGATCTTCATTTATTAATTTTTTGAAGAAAAAAACCCACTTTTGTCCTTTTAAATGTTTCTATTTTTTTATGTTAATTATGAAAATAATAAAATTTATTAGCATGGACTTAAAAGAGATTTTTCTTAAATGAATTGTAACTAATACCGATATTAGAACTCTTTTCGAGAAATACAGGCCTGATGAATGTGAAATTCCTCAACACAAGAATTGAAAATTTTAATCTGAATTGCTTTTGGCTTCATGTAGAAAAGCACGATTGCAAAAAAAAAAAAAAAAAAAAATACAAATATTATCTTTATTTATTAATTTTTTGTAGAGAAAACTAGTTTTATTTTTTTTTACCAAATACTTTTATTATTTTTTGTTAATTATGTAGATAACGTGTCGGTAATAAAATATATTGTCATGGAAGGATTAAAAGATATTTTTCTTAAATGAATCGTACCTAATACCAATATCCTAATAGCTCTCTTCGATGAAACACAGGAATGATGAATGTGCGATTTCTCAACACAAGAAATGGAAATGTGAATGTGAATTGCTTTCGCATTATGAAGAAAAACGCGATCACAACAAATAAAAGATACAGTTATTCGTAATCTTTGTTTATTAATTTTTTTGAAGAAAAGATGAGTTTTATTTTTTTAAATATTTTTATTTTTTATGTTCATTATATAAATAATAAAATTTATTATCAGGGAGGGATTAAGTAGAATTTTTCTTATATGAATTGTAACTAATACCAATATCATGAAAGCTATTTTCGATAAAATACAGGAATGACGAATGTGAGATTCCTCAAAGTAAGAATTGAAAATGTTAATGTGATTTGTAAGGCATTATGAAGAAATGCATGATAAAAAAATAAATAAAAATATTCGTGATCTTTAATATTAATATTTTTGAAAAAAAACCGTTTTATTATTTTTAATTATTATTATTATTTTTTTTTTTGACACTTTCTTCTTTTGTAGATAGCATATCTTTAATGAAATTTATTATCGAGGAGGGATTAAAGAGGATTTTGGGTACTTATGTATTAACGTTACCTTGGCGACAGACTTGGCGGTTTTTAAGTGTCGCCAATCTTTATTATTTGGAATAAAAATATTTTGAAAGCGTTTTGATTTTAAATGAAGGGTTTCATATATATTTTCTTATTTGAAACAAAAATTTTAAGTGTAGATTGGCGCCAAATCTGTAGCCGCGGTTGGCGCGTGTGCTCTTTATTGGCGCAACTGTCGCCAAGGTACCGTTAATACGTAAGTACTGGATTTTTTTTTAAATGAATTGTAACCAATGCCAATGTCATAATAGCTTTCTTCGTGGAAAAACAGGAATGATGAATGTGAGATTCCTCAACGCAAGAATTGAAAATGTTGATGTGAATTGCTTTCGTATTATGGAGAAAAGCATGATCACAAAAAAAGAAGATACAAATATGCGTGATATTTAGTTTATTAATTTTTTTGAACGAAAAAACCAGTTTTATTAAAAAAAAAAAAAAAAAATTTTTTTTTTTTTTTTTTTTTTTTTTTTTTTTTTTTTGTTAATTATTTAAATAACTTATCGGTAATAAAATTTATTATCATGGAAGGATTAAAGAAGATTTTTCTTAAATGAATCGTAACTAATACCAATATCCTAATAGCTCTCTTCGATGAAATACAGAATGATGAATGTGAGATTCCTCAACACAAGAAATGGAAATGATAATGTGAATTGCTTCGGCATTATGAAAAAAAGTACTATCACACACACACACAAAAGATACAGATATTCGTAATCTTTATTTATTAATTTTTTCGAATAAAAAAACCTGTTTTATTCTATTATGTAAAAAACGTGTCTGTAATAAAATTTATTAACATGGAGGGATTAACGCAGATTGTTCTTAAATGAATTGCAATCAATGCCATTGTCATAATAGTTCTCTTCAATGAAATACAGAAAATATGAATGTGAGATTCCTCAACACAAGAAATGTTATTGTTAAATTGAATTACTTTCGGGATTATATAGGAAAACATGATTACAAAATACAAAGATACAAATATTCGTGACCTTTATTTATAAATTTTTAAACAAAAAACCTGTTTTACATTTTTTAATATATTTTTATTGTTTTTTGTTTATTATGCAAATAACGAGTCTGCAATAAAATTTATTATCATGTAGGGATTAAAGGTGTTTTTTCTTAAATGAATTGTAACCAATGCCAATGTCATAATAGCTCTCCGATTAAAAACAGGAATGATGAATATGAGATTCCTCAACATAAGAAATGGAAATGTTAATGTGAATTGCTTCTGCATTATGAAGAAAAGTGCTATCACAGAAGAAAAAAAAGCTACAGATATTCGGGATCTTTATTTATTAATTTTTTTTGAAGAAAAAAAGCAGTTTTATTCTCTTAAATATCTTTATTTTTTATGTTAAATATGTAAATAATAATGAATTGCTTCAGCATTATGAAGAAAAGTATGATCACAATAAAAAAGATACAAATATTCGGGATCGTTATTTATTAACTTTTTTGAAGGAAAAAAAGTTTTAAATTTTCAAATCAGATTTGAATTAGTATTGATTCCTTTTTAGATTTTTTATAAAAAAAAATACATATTAATACAGATTTCTAGAGAATACCATTCCAATCAATATGTTAATTTTCTGAAGATTCAATTTCCCACTTTACTTTTACGAAAAATAATAATAAAGTTTGATGCATGATTTAAAAAAAAAGAATTTTATTTTTAATTGTATAACCATTTTCCGTTTCATTTTTATTCTCATACTAATTAAAAATCAATGATTCTATACCTGTCATAAATTAAATTATGCTTTTACTATGTATTAAAATAAGAACAATTAAGATATACAAAAAAAACAGTACTTTGATTTTTAAGTTATTAGTTAATATGTTTTTGTAATTAATAATAGTTCTTTTTTTGCTAATTGAAAGCATTCGTTTATGAATTTCTTTTTTGTACACATATTTTTTACGCATTAGGTTCAAGAGATTATTAAATTAAACACGATGTTAATGCATTTAGGATAAAACATTTGGTAAACAGAATATAGAATTAATGGAGGAAAGTCTTGAAGGTTTTATTTATTGCAAATTTAGTATTGTACTATAAAGACGTTAAAATTTCCTTTTTATAAACGATTCATAATATTTTATCAACGGAATTCTTTCATATGACAAGTATAATACAGGTTTAGGTATAATACATTTAAAAATAAATGTTTGGCTTTATTATAATAATTTATTAAAAAGCTTCCCATTGACTAATAAAAAGTTTATCAAAATTTAATAAATAATTTTCCTTTAATAAATAATGTTAATAAGTATTTCACTAACTTTTATTATGTAATGAGTCCTGTTAAGAAATTTGAAATTTACAGACTTTTATAATATTTTAAAAATATATTTTTATTAATTGTTAGTGTTAACTATTACTATTAGATAATAATTTAAAAGAATTATTAATAATTTAATAGAGCTGATTATTTTTAATAAATTAAAATTCTACATTAACTAATCCACTAATACCACATTTAAAAATTCAACTACACAATTGAAGCAGAAATCTACCTGATTTAAATAATACATATACGTATAATTATTGAATATTGTAATGTTTCATATTCGTTATTGTATAGAATGTCATATTTACATTTGATATTACAATTTACAGAATATTTAATTTATTTGCTTTTCTGAAAGATTAATTTTAATAAAGTTTTATATTTTTATGCCATATTGTCATTATAAATTCATATATGCGATTGTTAAGATTAATGATTAACAACGAATTGCATACACGATATTTAAATTTTTTGCAAATGTAATAATTTTCTTTTAGACAAATGGAACAAAGAATCTATTAATGGAATAGAATTTGTGTAAATATAATGGAAAAACGATTGAATTATCGTATTATAAACTCAGATGCCTATCAATCGGGAGGTATGCATCATCATCCGAAATGCACCAATCGACTGTCTTATTAATCGAAATTCGCAGACAAGCACCAAGATCACTTCAGATACCTGTGTAAATACCTACCATTGCGAGATGCTCAGGTTATGATCATTTGATATTGAGCAACATGTTTACGTGTGCTGTCAACCACAACCAATCACCATCTACACTGTTTGGAATGGGAAGTCAATCTGTGGAATTGGACTGTGATGGAACAGAGACATGATAAAAATCACGATTCAATTTAGGTTCTAATGAACACCTTGTCATTGTTGGTAGGTCTTATGATGAACATTTCAACAATGCGTACTCTTCACACCACGCCCAGATCTGATGAGGTGGTTAGGGTGCCATTGCATACGACACTCGATAAACGTTAGTAATGATTCTAAACAGCTCAGCTCTATACTAGTCACACATGTGTTGCTTCGAGACACTTGCGTTGCCTCATGATGCATGTTTTGCCTTGTAGGACCATATGCCAGGACTATTAACTGCATGCATTGCCTTTAGGGGACATATTTTAGAGCATTAAGCAGTATGTGTTGCTTCTCAGGGCTATGTATCAGGACTTTTGGTTACATTTGTTGTTTCTCAGGACAGGTCACCCAAGAGAAATTTTAAAATAGGTTAATGCTCATCACAAACAGCTAAGATGTCTCAGGATTGCCTTAGTAAAGAAATTAAAGAAGTACTTCAATATAAGTATTCCTTGTCACACAAGATCTCTAATTTTGTAACCAACTGATGATATATGTCGATGTGTGATGATGTATGTCGAAAATTGGGTTGCGTACGTGTTTGATTGATTATATGCACTCTTATAGTAATTGTGGAATGGTATATTGCACAACACCAAAAGAAACTTGCATTCTTCCATGCTCAACTGTTGCTTTGTGCATTCAATCTAGAGATGATTTCCTGACCTTTATTTTTTTAAAGATTTTCTGCTGTTAACCTTTCAAATTCTAAAAAATACAGTGTAAAACTTTAAGCAACTCAGATAATTATTTTTATGTTCTCCCAAAAGTAATTTTTTATGGCAATGACTATAAATCTATTGAAATTGTTCCATCCAATATGATTGTAGTAAACAATGTGAGTAGTACTGAATCTACTATTTATATGATGTTTAAATTGTAATTGACCGTAGGTCAAGTACTTGTATTAACAAACATATTGTTAGTGGAACAAAATATTATCAATGCTGGTTTACCATGAGTTATTATTTTTCATTGATGAGAAACTTCGTATTAAATAATTTTCCACCAGATTATAATTATTTAGCAATTCACTAAAGTTCATTAAAAAATTAATTTACACTAAATTAATTTTAAGTTATGAGCATAACGATTTTACACTAAACAAAACTTGTAAAAAAATTATATAATAGAAGATTCAGTGAGACTATTTTAAGAAAATGCTGGAGAGAAAAAGACAATCCAATCTAAAGCGACGCGTCGTCTTTGTTTGTTCAGTCAAAACATGCTTTAGATTTGGAGTTTGTCGTCGTCATGCTTCTGTTTTCCATTCCATCTTTTCCTTTTAAGCTCCAGGCAACAAAAGCATCCTCTCTCTAATATACCCGAAACCTGCTGTTATTTTTTGAGATAAAGGTATTCCGTTGCTCGCCGTGTATTGTTTTTCTCGAATGACAGAAAACAACAGCAGCAGCAAAAAAAAAAAAAAAAAAAAAGGGCACAGAAGGACGTAAATCTATTTCACTCCACTATTATTCAGATAGTCATTCCTTTTCCGATCTATAAGTGCATTTCTTGAGAAATTTTTTGGCTTGACACTGACGGACCGACGGATAAAATGCTGCTCTTCTCAGTTTTGAATTCTGTCTTTGGTGTGCATGGAAAGAAAAATGTGATTTAGAAACAGTATTATTTCTGAACAAAGATGAAAAGATAATAGAAATTGTGAATATTTGTAGTCAGTATATGCTATGTACAAAAATCAAAAAGCTTTTATTTCAGAAAATGGAAATGTTAATGATATTAGTGTACGGAAATCTCTAAGGGTAGACAGACATTCTCGACAACTGGAATAATAGCAGTTTTTGTTATGATTTGACAAACCATAAAACCTAAATTCGTAGGCGTTAAAATAATTGATAAATCTGGAAATTCTAGATAATACAAGAAGTCGATCTTTAGTCATTCTAGAACATTTTTCTTTAAAGTTTTTCCAAAAGTCTAATAAGCTGTTTTAATAAAAATAAATTCTAATTGTGGTATAATTTGTTAAATTTTAAGTAACAAACCAATATATATAAATAAGTTTTTTGGACCAACTTGTAATAAATTATTTATCCTAATGTGTTTTTCACACAATAATTAATTATAAACAATATTTTTAATAATGTAACTTTATAAAAGTGAATTTTCTTCTTTTCCGAAGAAATCAAAATAATATTTCGTAAAAATCATAAAATACACAAATGGACTTGAATAAATATCAATTTTCAATCTGTTTTCTTACTTCAGAAGCAGATAATTTGCAAAAATTTGAAAATTCAGAATAATAAATGATTTTTTAAATTTTTTTTATAAATTTTTCCTTCATTTAATGTCTCATATTTAGTCTAAAATTGATCTCTATATAATCAAAAAAAAAGTAAAAATTCTTATAAAAAATTTCTTAACAAATTTATATTTTAAAAACGTTTACAATCTTAAGTAAAAATTAAATTTAAAGTCGCTATAATAAGTTTATAAATTCATAAAAGCAAAATTAATATTAATATAAGAATATAATCTAATTATTCTAAGAATTAATCTAATCTAATTATAAAAGAATATAATCTAATTAAAAATTATAGACGGTATTTTTCAAATTACATATAGTAGGAAATTGCACGCCCAATTAACCATATAATGTTTCAATTACTTACATGTATATTACATTTATTATTTTTTGAATGTTTATGAACATGCCAGAAATTTAAAATTTAAAATGCTAATCATTAATGTATCGAAATTAAAATTGGAATAATATGAGATCAATTATATGGAAAGTATAGAAATTATAGATTATAAAAGATACAGATAGAATTTCTAGGATCAATTCATTAGAAGTATCACATTTAAGTTGACGTGGGACAATTCTAAATTTAGTAGCTTGATGTGGGACAGTTTTAAATTTAGTAGCTTAAGTTTAATACTTAGTTTAAGTTTAGTTTAATACTTAGTTTAAGTTAAATACTTAGTTAAAGTTAAGTTTAATACTTAGTTTAAGTTTAATACTTAGTTTAGTTTAGTAGTTAAGTTTAATACTAAGTTTAGTAGATTAAGTTGATGTGGGACAATTCTAAATTTAGTAGCTTATACCGCAAAGTAATATGTATACGATTTTAACAAATACCATTCAATTATTTGCAGGAATTCAAAATAGAAACCACAAATTCTTGTGAGAAGAATTTGAGATTTTATTTATAACTCCCAAATGACAAGAATTGTCCCAAGCCTGGGGCATCTCTGGCGAGTCATTCTGGCTCCTATTTTATTTATATAGCACTGATTTCTGGACAGTCAGGAAATATATTTGTTTTAGCCCTTTAAAATGGTGTTTTAAACTGTTTTCTACATCTATTTATAAAACACTCAGGAATAAAATCATCAAGCAATATATGCTACTGTAATTTTTTTCTTCAGGATCAAATAAGGTACGGTATAAGAGAAATAATATCATATCTATCTTAAAAATTCTGTATTAACCAGCTTGAATATAAAATAGAGTTCTAAGATTCAATAATTTTTTTCAATTTATTTTTGAATGGTGGCCCTTATTTATATGTTATATAATTTGCTATATATATATTTATATAGCAAATTATATAATTAATGAATAGAGGTAACCATTCAAAAATAAATAAATAAAATAATATATATATATACATAATTTATATATATTTTATTTATTATTTATATGTATATATATATATATTCAATGCTGAAACTTTTTTATATCAAATATTTTATTTCTATATAGTATTATTATTCTGAAATATAAGTGCAAGAAACAGCAGTTGCTGGAGCTCTGAAACGTGTAAAGTAACAAATAGGAAAAGAAAACAAAATCAGGGAGAGGATCTACGATGTCTAACATTTTGAGCCTTTTTATCTTGGTGTTACGGTGATTATGAGACAGTAAATACTATGCTGGGGATATATATCCTAGGAAAGTATGGATAATGAAAGTTTCTTGTAAGCTCAGCATTACTTTGCTTCTACACGAACATGTGAACAGAGTATCATAAAAAGTTTAGCGGAAAGAAACCATGCGTTCAGCTAGGCAAGTAGCATTAGAACTACTGTGCCCAAAAAGTAAGACCAATTATTTTTTTAAAAATAACTCTTATTTATTCTTCCAAATTTATTTCATCGCCTTCAAAGTAATCCCCTCCAAACAAATGCACTTATGCCAACTTTTTTCCAATCCTAAATGCATGTTAAAAAGTCATCGGCACGGATGGTCTTCAAAGCCCGCGGCGATTCACGTTGAATCGCTTCAATAGACTCAAAACGGTGTCCCCAGAGTGGTCTTTTGAATTTAGGGAATAGCCAGAAGTCGCACGATGAGAATACGGTGGCTGTGGAACAATATGGGTTTAATTTTAAAAGGTAACGAAGAATCAATACAATGTGAGTTGACAAATTCAGTGTTTTCGGTACCAATCGAGAACGGCATCTTTGAAAATGGAATTTTTAAATTCCAACATTATCAACAATGTCTCTAATTTTAAATCGACGTTTTGCAATCTTTAATTATTTAGACGTGAGCTTCGTCGGTTGAGGTTGATGGTCGACCAGAAGTCTCTTCGTTATCTGCCTTCTTTAAACTGCTTATACCACTTCTAAACATTTCTTTCCGTTATAGGAATGTTCACCGAATGTCTTCTGCTACATTCTATACGTTTCCGCAAACAAAATCTAATGCAAGTCCTTTGCTCAATTAATACAGACATTTCAAAAATCGCCGGAATCAGTTTTAGCGTCTCCCAACTCCAACACTAATGAATATTTTGGCATCAAATTTCATACAAATGTCAAGGACAGTTCCAGCAACCTAAAAAAAAAAAAAAAAAAAAAAAAAAATTTAAATACCATATGCACGGGAAATTTAAATTGAAAGCTGATCTTACTTTTTGGACGCAGTAGTATGCTGGTATCTAGACGAATAAGCAATTGGTAAAAACATTACGTTAATTTCTGCAATGTAAAAGTTTCAGCTGAATTAACGCTGTTATTTTTATTTAAAGTTTTATGTTTATTGCCTCAAGCCTTTCAAAATGTCTGTGCCTCGTTCCCTAAGGAGGAGGAATTGCTAAATTCTGACTCTAGGACTGTTCATTTCAAATTGCTCGAAAGCTCTGAACAAACACCTATAGAAATAATTGAAATTGGCATTACATTAAATTAACTTTTAAATAAAAAACATTACAAAATAATTGATAAATATAAAAATCTTCTTTATTAAGAATTATATTGCATTTTATTTTTTGATTGGAAAAATTGAAAACCGACATAACATCACCCAAAAAATACCTTAAATCCATATATTCCTTGACAGTATCTAATTTATCAGTAGTTCTATTATATCCAGTAAGAATATCCGCGCCAACTTTATAAAAATATCCTCTCTCTGTTTTATTTTCTAAGAAAATCCTTATTAAGTTTCTAAAATTAGGTTTCTAATTTTCGGCTCCCACAGCCTCAAAACTTTCTAATAACAACATGATGCAATATCCTGTCTTTCCTTCCGCAAATTTTACCATCTCTAAACACTCGTACTCGAACATCAAGATTAAAACTGTAATTGCTTTTCTGTCAGGTTGTGTGCTTTTGGGTTACGTGCATACACAATTTCATGTTCAAGAAGGGATAAGACACCGTTCTGCTTTAATTAACTTACGACTCAATTCCTCTGCCTGGTTAATGTTTATCAGATCGAAGAATGGTTTCTGAAATGTGTCGCCTGGCATCGTGTCTTACGCGCGCGTTCGACAAATGCAATTATTATGTGAGCTTTCACATGTGTGCATCATCAGGAACAAATGGTATTGATAGAAGTTAACCACGCTTTTAAGAAAACTGTATTTTGCTTCAGGTATAGAGTTAATTGAACATAATTACAAAGTGAGTTATAAAAAAATGTAAATATTTTGTAGTTGAAAGTTGTTGGATACATAAAGAAGCTATCTTATTTAATTTCTATGTGATTTATTATTTATTGTAAAGTTAATATCAATATTATTTAATTTAACAGAATATTTAAACATGATATTTTCTTCCAATTCATGCATGGGGTAATTCTGGAAAGGATCTAATATCTATGTATTTCAGTTTTAATAGTTAAACTCAATGATATTTGTTATTTTAGCGTAACAGCTGTACTGTGGAATGATATATGTTAAAATAAACAGGTTTTTCTTAATTGTTATAATCAATACAAAAACTGTTTCCATCGGCCATCTAGTGATTATTAAGTTTATTAATTGATGCAGATGCTTTGCCATGTTTCAAAGTATCATATAAATTTCAATATTAATTAACGAAATAAAATACATGATTTACAGAGGTGCTGTAGTTGTACCATTTTGAACAATTGTGATAGGTAATTTTATTATGACAATATTATTTTACTAAGAATAAAGAATGTTTTGGAAACCTAGCACTCCAACTTGAGCAGGCAAGTTCAAAATTGTTGTTGTTACTAATCTCCATGGTGCATGAAAGCCTACACCAGGTCCAGAAAACCCTGACTAGGCCATAGCTAAGGATAATATATAGCTTTCCTTTAGCGAATAGCCACGAAGGCTGAAGACTGATTAAACCTGAAGACAACGTTTTACGATCTGATTAGATCGGGACCTACGATTTAAAGTGGATTCCGAACCCCTATAAACATCCATCAACAAACAAACAAACACAGCCGGGACTCGTACACGAAACATGTGGCACCGAGATCTAGATACTCGGCCATTCAGACCATCACAATTGTTAAGTTAGATAGGTGAAAATGTGTCTTCTTATCTCTTATCATATTTATTTTTTGTTTATCCATAACAAAAAAAGAAAAACAGGTACTCATACCGCTTAGAAATTTATGCATAACTTCCTTATAAATGGAGACAAAAATCGTATAGAGACAATAATTGAAATATCTAAGGCACACTTAGGTCATGGTTACCCAAATTCAATGCAATGCAAATACAGTAAAAGGTAGGACTAGGTAGTAGTGCAGTAGGGTTGCCATAATTCTTCCTGGTTGCGCAATTCAGAAAGTTGCAAGTTCAGAAATAAAATATCAAATTCCTCTAACAAGAATTTGAGAACTTTTATTCTTGAATCAGCTAACTAATAGAGAAGAATAGAATTACATAGACTAATAGGATTATTTTGGTATATAGTTAAGTTAAAGATTAAGTTCACTTATTAGTGCTGTATCTTTCCCTTTATTCTTAAGGTTAAAGTAACAATTTTAGAACAATCGAAATGGTTTGGTATTTCTGATTTAGTGAGTATGTTTTGGATTGGCAAAAAAAAGTGAGTTTTATAGTTTCATATTGATACTTAAGTAATTATAAATAAATTAAAACTTAATGGTAATTATATGCCTATAGTATACCTAATTGTTATATTATTAATAGAATTGAGGTTTACATTTATTGATTAATTTAAGACAGTCTTTTATTTTATCATTCAATTAAGTCTTATCTATCAATTTTGAACAATTAAAAATTACAGTTTGTTGTTGATTTTCATAACCCAAACTGAATACTCATATTATGAAAATAATAACTAACCCAAACTGAATATTCATGAATGATTTAAACCTTGTAAAAAGGCCCTTTTTGGCAAAGCTACAGGGACAAAGAGGAAGAAGACGACTCAAGTTGCGATGGATAGACGCAGTTGAAAAAGATTTTGCTCTACTAAAGGTTAAAAATAGGAGGATCCTTGTCACCCAGAGGAATGCATGGAAATTTCTTGAAAGGAAAGCCTTGGCCCATTCTAGGCTATCGGGCTACTGATAATGATGAAACGAATACTATTAAAAATGTAGGATAAATGAGCAAAATAAGAAGTAAGAAGTAAAGAATGAGAATGATGTTAAAAAGTTTCAGAAATACATGTTTATGACCATATTTTCGATTTTTATACATTAGTATTGTCAATAATTTGGAAAAGTATATTGCAGCATATTTTGCAAAAATTGAATGATTTTTTTCATTGACCAATAATTTCTAAAACCAGACATCTACAGCACGACAACATTAAATATTTATCAGCATATTGCCTGAATTAATATAATAATTTCCTAGTATTAACAATTAGTGATAAACTGGAATGATAATGTTTCTCTTTTTTAATCAAACACCTTTATATTCCATAGTCACATAACAAAATTGTAAATAATTTGTAAAAAAATGTATAGGTATAGACTTATCTTTTTAAGCATAATTTTCAATTCGGACATCGCTATTCATTATATGTCGTAAACATTGTAATGTTGGATTCACCAGCAAAAATTACATTTGCACCAATTTCCCTTCTTTATTATTTATAAAAAGTGCCAAAGCAATTATTTGAAGTGATAAATAATGGTATATACATCATGCGTTGAAGGGTGCGGTCAACAGTTTTTGTCAACAAATGTAAATATAGGTAAAAAAAAGCTCTTATTATCGTTTGTTTAATAACAGATGACTTGTGCTGAAACAATATATATGTTGATATATGAAGCAGACATGGCTTATTCTTAGTTTATCATAAAAAATAATCATATAAAAGCAAACTATTTTGATTATATTTAAAAACAAAACCCTCATTATTATATCGCTGTTATTAAAATGAATTAAACAAAACATAATTTATCTTTGTAATCAATACAATTTCTTAAAAAATTGTAGCTGAACAGAATAAATAAATCAAATTACCTTTTTAAAGTTTCTGTTATGTGTATTTTATTTTTCCAATAGTTTCCAAAATACAGTAAAAAAAAAGTAAATATCCATAAAAATTACGCTTTATACATAAAAAATAATGCGGTATCAGAATGTATTGTAAGAATATAAGACGTCGCTGTAATAACCGACTAATTGTTAGAGATAACCACAGTCCCTATTGAAACTGGCCAAACCTTGAAATCAGATACTATGTTTTATGGCTATGTTTCCAAATTGTGATTTCGCTGGATTATCTTCCTGCCTAATATATGAAATATACTTTTTGATAAATTTTTTTGCCAAAATTCATTAAATTTTAATCAATGGAAATTTCACATTCATAATTTTTCTTATAATCTTTGGTAACTAGTCTTATATAACTTTCTAAAATTAAGAAATGTCTTTAATTTTTGAAAATCATAAATGAGAGAAAAAAATTAGAATTTAGAACCATAAGAAAAATTAGATTTTCCATTTTTTTTTCTTTGTCACCAAATTTCTTGCTTAACTCAATTTAAGAACAATTTTTAAAACATATTTTGTTATAAGGTTCTTCAAACGACCTCGAACAAAAATGTGCCAAATTAATTTGTAGGATTTTGGGAATAATTTAGATAAAAAAAAAATTGGGTATATCTATCAGATATTATTCGAGTGCGTACGAACATGTTCGATAACTTGCAATTGTTCTGATAAAAGTAACTGGAGGTTGTTTTGAGATATTACACACCAGGAAGATAGATATTTTTTCATGATATAGGAAACGAGTAGAAATCTTAACCTAGCCAAATATCGCATTTAGCAAACACTACGGCTAGAACCACGTCTCTGCAATTAAATCATGTAGTTACATGCATGCATATATATTACGTGTATAACCATGCATATATATTGCATATAATCATGTTGTTATATGTTACAAGCTTGTTAACGTTATTCCGCTATAGGAACACAATCATATAGAAAGATTACGTTAAAATAATAAGCATATTGAGAAACGGTCAAAAGTGAGATTCTAGAACAAATCCG
Organism: Caerostris darwini; assembly: GCA_021605075.1. Classification (NCBI taxonomy): domain Eukaryota; kingdom Metazoa; phylum Arthropoda; class Arachnida; order Araneae; family Araneidae; genus Caerostris; species Caerostris darwini. Next base: position 362,291 of record BPLQ01003448.1, on the reverse strand, counting down.
GCGATTCAACCATCAAAATTGATTCTGGGCGTCAGTTAATTTTGAGAGACAAAGGAGCATTTCCAGAATGTCCATGGAGCTGGCCATTATGACCGAGGAATTACGCACAATGCACATTATGCAAAATGACAACGCCTCATCATATCTAAGGCGAAGGCAGAACAGCATCACAGCGATATTGCCCCGATATTCTGATGGGTCATACTTGTCATTTCTACGATGCAACTGGTCTAGACTTTCTATTCATTGACTGCAATGTAGGCCCACATAAGGAATACGAAATATCCATGATCCTAGAAGAAAAAAATGTTGAGAAAATTATTATTCTAACTTAACTTAAATGTCTTAGAGCACTTTTGGGATGCACTTGGTGGTTTCTCAAACACGTCTACGAGCAATGTACAACTCTCTCTATCTCTCTCTGTCTAGTATAACTACTAAAAATAAATAGTTTTCATTGTTTGAATCCAAGACATGGACTTATCCATGATAAAATAGTATATATATATATATATATATATTTACAGTATTTTATCATGGATATGTCCATTTCTTGGATTCACGATAGTCCTGTTACTTATGTAATATATATATATATATAATACATAAGTATCGTGACTATGGTTGCAGATTACTTTGACAAATACATTTTAGGCTTTACAGCCCATTCGCTCAATATTTAAGTAAAAGAAAAAAATTTCTTTGTGAAATTTTTCATAATTTTAGAAAGTGATGCAATAAATAAAAACAAATAAAGAAATTAAGACAATACATATTCGTGTACAAATGCGATTTTATTTTTCATGATATTTAATTTGGAAAAAAACAATAAATATATATATTTTTTTTAAATTTTATTTTTATTTGATGATTGTCATGCTGTTTCTAATATTGTTTTTGAGAAATCTTAAAATCTTAGCCGCTTGATAGCCAAGTGGTTAACGCTCTGGCCTTCGTTACCACAGGCTTCATATTCGAATACTGGCAGTGGCATGTATAGTTGTTAGGGGTTTTGAATCCATCTTTAATTTAGTTACTTGTTTAATTAGTCCAAAGTGAGCAAAAAATGACCGATAAAATCAACGACAAACCAAAACAAACCTTAATGTTTATCTTGCATATTCTTAAAGGCTTTATTAAGGTTGTTTTATGCGAATAAAATAAAAATATCTGGAGTAATAATTGAATTGCTTAAAAAAAATTATTCGAAACTCATACTAGATAGCCTGAATAAATTTAATTTAAAATTTAGTGCTTTATATCATTAAACAAAATTGATAATAACTTTTAGTATACAAAAATCTCATTTTTATCATAAAAATGCAGAAAATTCGTATAACTTTTATTTTTATGTACTTTTAAAGTCAACTTAATAAATGTTAATTGCACTAACAATCAATATCTTTTAGAATCCAGTTTTCAAAGGCAAAAAAATAAAATTTTCTTTAATTGCTTTTTGTATTATTATGAATAAGCGTAGGAGAAATAATTTTTATCTCTTTGTTGAATTTTAGAAATTTAATTTGTGTTTTAATTCTGTTGTATGTTCTGTTATAACATAGAAATATAATGTAGAAGAAATTATTAATATGTGATTTAGTTAATATTTTTTATCAAATATTAGAAAAGGTTTGATTAAATTGTGAGGAATCCGTTAAAAATACGATTGTACATCATTTATATTTTACAAAATTTATATTATTATTAAGTTACTACCAAATATACCTTCAAATATGTTTATGGAGATTGATACTTTGTTGAATTAAAAATATTCTTTAAATTCAGATTTTTCTATTTTTCTTCACTTATAATCAAATTCTCTATAAACTATAATAGTTTCGTTTCACATTATTATATCTACTGTACAGGATTAAATTTTAAAACTTAAAAAATCAGTTAATTATTTATAAATTGTAAAAAAATTGTAAAAAACATGTAATGGACTGAACCGATATACATGTTATCTATAAAATTTAGAATATAATATATAGCAATCTTAGACAAAGAAAAAAACTATAAAATTCCAAACTATTTTCTTTTTTTGAAAAATCTCATTTTCACTTTGGAATAAATTTTTTTTTGCTTTTACCAGATTTGATGAGCAATATTTTAGAATAATTTTAAATTACTTAATCACATAATCATAAAATTATTAGCTGCTGAGAGAAATTTAAATACATTTTAGGAAATATATTTAAAAAACCACGAAATGCTTTTCCCAAGTACAGTACCAATAATTTTATGAGCAATATTATTCAAAATTTATTAAAAGTATTTAATTCATAAACTGTTATTAAAGAATCGAAATTTCTTTATCAATAAAATCTTTTGATGTTGCATAAAAATAAAAAAAAGTTACAAGTTACTTTTTTTTTGTAAAGTATTCTCTTTCGCCCATTTTATTCCAGTGCTATAAATAGTATTAAACTGTAAAATGTAAATCATTTAATTATCTCAAGGGTTTAACGCTTTGAATAGCTTTCGTGCATTTGCTCTTCGTTTGTGTCAACTATAGTAAGCTTAATTTCCTGATTGTGACATATTAAAGAGTCCGAGAATTGAACTTAATTTCATTAGCTACATTCGCGCATCGAAATTTAATTTTGTCATTGCTGGTCACAGTCCTTGGAATTGTTTCTGCTTCTCTGCAATTTGCTTAATCGCATCTCTTCCAATGAATTATAAATGCAGTCTTGTAGAAGAATTCGTTTAAGATATTAATGCAATATAAATTTTATTACCATTATTGCATTGCAAATTTCATTACTGTCATTGCATTGCAAATTTCAATACTATCAATGTATTACTATCAAATACATTAATACTATCGTTGAAGTAACATATCAGTTTTCATTTGATTTAAAAGACAGTTTATAATAAATGTGTCCGAATAAAAATAATGATATCAATGCTTATAAATTATTCATTGCAATCTCAAAAGCTAGTTAAAATATGCATGTTCTTTAAAATATGCTGCATGTATTTTCCTATGTATATTTGAAAAGTAAATATCCGTTTTAAAAAAGGAAATGGACGAATGGATTACTTGTTAGAGTTGCTAGTGGCATTCACATCACAAAGCATCTTTGAAAGGAAATAAATTTTTAACATTGTAGAATTTATTTTCATATTTTGCTTTTGATAATATTTAGCTTAAAATGTTATTTATTAAAAATTAAATTTTGTGTGATAAAAATCCATATGAAATTACCTCTTTCTCTTGTTATACCATCATCTTCTATGAAGAAGATGATGATGTAACAAGGCCTTGGGCCACCATGACGCAACCACTCCATGGTGGGCTAAAGTCTTTTGCCGATTGGCACAGTTCGAGACAGGATATGTATTATTTTTACGGAGGGTTTGTCAGCCCTACGGGAAACAGTCATATTAGGCCAGGACCTACATTTAAAGTAGATTCCGAATCACTACAAACAACCATGCCTCTGCCGGTAGGAATTGAATCTGAAACCTGTGACACCGAAAGGCAGAACTGTAGCTACAGCCAGAGCGCTAATGATTAGGTCACCAGGTCCCTTCCTTGTTATACCGCTTGTTATAGCAGAAATCCAGGAGATTATTGATCCTGTATTATGATAACTGTAGTTATGGCTATAGTTTAAATCTCTCTGGCTTAGCCACTTGCCAATTTTTCATACAATTGGTGGTTAAACTATAGCCATAACTATAGTTATCATAATGCAGGATCAATAATCTCCTGGATTTCTGCTATCTGAAAACCATTTGAGTTACTATTCTTTCATATCAATTGAAGAGGGGTAATTGATGATTATGCGTCCTAAGTCTGGTCTATTCAATCATTATCCACTCAATTTTAGAGTAGTCTACGATTAGTCTAGTATAGCATTGTAAACTTTAAACTAACATGCCAACCTACTCAATGTTTATCCCAAGTTTGAGGTTATAAAAAGTTCTACAGGTTCTTTTGTTTGATGTTGAACTACAAACTTAGCCAGAAGCATATTTATTTAATCAGCAACATTACCACAATTCTTTTCAATGATATTTTCCCATCAACTTTTTTTATTCTTTTTTTTTATGAAATTCATTTTGCTTTGTTTCTAAATGAAGGTTCTAAAAAAATATAGAAAATCCTTTAGAGGAAGATTGAGATAATATGCTGGATGAAATAAAATTTTCCAGCCAAATTATTTTAGATGAATTCTTACTGACTCTTGTGGTGTGGAGATCAGTATTATTATAGAGCAGCATCAATAATTTCCTGGATTTCTGATATATGAAAACTTTTGAGTTGCTGTTCTTTCATATCAATTGAGAATAGGATTATTGATGATTCATTATCATTATATCCTGGTCTAACCAATCATTATCCATTCAATTTTAGAGCAGTCTACGGTAAGCATAATGTATAAAGCGACAATGCGAAATTTAAATTGATGTATCAACCAACTCAATATTTATCACAGGTATAATGTTGTATGAAAAATTCTGCCGGATTTTTCTGATTTCAGTTGAACTGAAAACTTAGTCAAAAACATGTTTATTTAATCAGCACCATTATTGTAATTTTTTTAATATCATCCTATTAATTTTTTATTCTTTTTTTTAGAAAATTAATTTTGATTTGAAGGAAAAAAAGTTTAGCTTTATTTCAACTTGCAAAAAAGAAGGTTCTAAAGAAGTAGTAATCCGGTAGAGGAAGATCGAATATAATTTTCCAGCCAAATTATTTCAGATAATTTTTATTGACTCTTGTGGTGTGGAGTGAGAAATTATTATAATACAGAATCAATAATTGTTTTATTTATCAAAGAAGGTAAATTTTGTCTCTTATCGTTAGTATGGTGGGTCTTTTTAAATATTTGACAATATCTTTCCCAAATCAGACATAGGCCTATAAGTATTCCAAAAAGGTCGTTATTTGTACACATAAGTGAAACTCAAGACTAATTGATGTATAAACAATAAAAATAGAAGCCTATTAGTTAATAATTTTAATATGGAAATAATCAAAACCATTCCTCAGAAATAGTGCTACAATTAAACAATGATGAAACTTAATGGTCTTTTGTTATAACTTATCGACATTCCAACGATTTTTTAAATTTCTTCATAAATTTTATTTATTGAAAAATTATTGATTCTCTTGTTTTTAGATGCAAATTTATTATTTAAAGGGTCAATCAATTTTAAGTTGCTTAATAGTATTCATCACTCGTTTATATTTTCAGTGTACGTTTTACTTGTTAATTGTTTTAACAATCTTCACAAACAAGTAGCAAAAACAAAATTCTACCCATCTTAATAACCAAGCAATGTTAATTTTAGAGGTTATTATTTTATTGTCATACAATAACTTATGAAACGTTGGGATGAATCCCTTTTTCTCGCATTTCACTTAAAAATGTATGCTTACTATTTCGAGGTTGCTAGATAGGCTTTGGATTATATGGCTTTTGGCCTTAACATTACTATTAAACAGAAGGCATTGATTTACATATATCGAAGCTGTATCAGTCTTACTATGTCTTATTAACTTTAATAATATGGTACAAAACTTTTGTAACAACCTGTTATTTAAAAAGAATATAAAACTAAATTCGAAGAACTATATATTAAATGTCCCAACCATATTAAATGACTAAATGCTGTAACTTTATATTCTGCAGTATCGTTCGGGAATATCATTCTATCGTTGTAACTGAATAACATAAGTTTCGCAATCATAAATTCAAAGTTTAAATTTTTTTACTGAGATAACTTTATAGCCTTCTGCTTCGATTTTGACTAAATCGCATACTTTGTATCTTTGACCAAGCCTTTTTTTACAGAGACACCAAAGATAATTTTTTAACAAGCAGCTTCGATCACGGCCAATTCGTTGAGTGGACTTTTATAACAATGAAAGTTTCAATTCAGCTGGTGCCTGTTGGAAATATAGTAAATCTTTTATAACCTCTTTTAAAAATAGAAATGGTAATCAAAGCAATATCATTCTCTTATTGTTATTGTATACTAGTTTTCGAATCAGAATTTCAATGTTTAGGTGTTTTTTTTAAGATATATCTTTATAACATTCTACTTCGATTTTGACCAAATCACAGAATGGTCAATTGTGTTGATGACTATTGCAAAGAAAGCCAGTAAAAGAAAACCTTTAAAACATCTAATAAAATTTTGTTCTTGATATTGGATGCCATTTTTCGAATCATAAATTTAGATTCTTTTTTTTATAGAATACATTGATAACAAAGGTAACTTAATAACCAACAGTTTAGATCATGACCAAATCGTATGGTGGGCTTTGATAACAATAAGAGGTTCGATTACGTGGTGATTGAAATGTTGCGAAGAAAGTCTCTTATAACCTCTTTCCCAATAGAAGTGATGCTCAATGCAATACCATTCTATTGTTGTTATTGCATACAATTTTTCGAATAGAAATCAAACATATTTTTATAGAGATAACAAAGATAGCTTTATAACCTACAACTTGATCGTGGTCAAATCGTAGGGTAGGCTTTGATAACAATGAGAAAATAAGAGTTGCAATTATGTTGTAGACTCAAGTATTGTAAAAAGATTCCTAAAATAACTACATTATAAAAAAAAATTTCAAACCTAAGTGTTTTGTATTACAGTATTATTCTATTATGGATAATGGATATCATTTTTTGAATCATAAATTCAGTTTTTAAAATTATTATATTTGTTTATTATTCTTTCTTTTCTCATCAGTTGGTGTTCCAGGAGAACTTGTAACAATTCCACAACTACAGGTCGTATTTGAGAAAACCAGGAAAAACTAATCAAGAAGTATCAAAAGAAATCTTATCGAAACGATAGGCTTTACACATGTTATCGAATCGCAATTGATTCTCATCTTTTTTGAAAATATTACAACAATGCCCGCCAGCGAATTTACAACAATGCCGCCAGCGAATCACAGCCCTCCTCTGCTCACTAGCTGCTCACGTTGCCAATGGACTACGAGTCGGCCCAAAAAATATTTTAAAAGTAAATCAACATTTATGTAAAAAAATAACTTCTTAATATTATTTTAATAATTTAACAGAATCATTAACCATTTTTTAATGAAATAAAGAAATACATGTACAACGTGCTGAGCGAAAAACAATAAAGTAAGAACTATTATCATTGCTGTTTGCATTACATGGAAAATCATTCTAAGATCATTTTAATCTGAATAACAAATCAAATTTACAATTTTTAATAAATAGTTCTTGATTTTCTTTTGTTAGTGGCGCTTTTATTACTCATGAATACCTTACAAATATTGGACATTTATAAATAAAAATAAAATATAGTAAAGAATGGAAATAAAGTTTACATTTTATTATTCAGTATTTTTTTACCTTTTTTAAATAAAATAAATAAATATATTTTATGTTATTACAGCAACAATAACAAAATAAACAGTAATAAAAGGGAATTTTAACAAAAAAAAATATGCTCTGAAATACTAGATCTGTATTTGTTCGCGAACTACGGAAAAAACAGAAAAAAGAACCTTATTAGATACGAAAAACCCTTCTGTGACATCGACAAAACACTGCCATCATCTAATCTAGCGACTCATCAAAACTCTCTTCATCTACAATCATTTCAACATCCAAAAGAGAAGAGAGAAAGGGGAGAGGGAGGATGAAAAACTAGGGAGAGGAAGGGAGGGAGTAGGAAGAGCAATGCAGCATCACTCCCCGCAACGGCCGCTTGGCGGCGCTTGTGTGCCACTCATCCCGATCCCCCCCCCCTTTTGGAAAAGGCGGTATGGAGGGCTGTATTGTAGCGCAACTCTTGCCTCTTGGGTCACTTGTATTCATATAATAATTCAAAAAAAATCCCCATCACACCACCAGAGTTCTGCTGCTGTACCATTCCTGGAGACTGTTTGGAAGAGATCAAGGAAGAGGAAGAGCAAAAGATGACGAAGAGCAAACGGATGGGGAGATGCTATCGACCGTTTGCCTGTCTGCTATATAACAGAGATGAGGAAGACGTGGCAGGCCATGTTGATGCAAACAGCATCCCAGGCGCACATGCGGGAAGTGGTCTCCTCTCCGTGACCATTGCATCATCAACACATGCACCATGCAGTAGCCGAGGTACAGATCCCCACAGACTGAAAGACTGCTGGACATGGCTTTGCATCCTATTTCTTGGCCTGTCGCTGTCCCTGCCCAGAGTCTCTGAGGCCCACCCGGCGGCCAAGAGACTGCACGATGATTTGCTCAGCGACTATAACCGCCTCATAAGGCCCGTAGGAAACCATTCTCACAAAGTGACTGTTCATTTAGGACTCAAGCTTTCACAGCTCATCGACATAGTAAGTATATTTTTTTTCCTCTATAAATACATAACATATTTTAAGATTATAACTAAATTAAGAATTTATAATAGTCATAAAAAATAGTAAATCCACAAGAAATATTTTCACAATAGGCACATCAGAATGATACAATTCTATTAGAATATAATTAAAATTTTAAGTATTTAAGAATGATGCGGAATAATTTTTCAGAACAATTCTGTTTTAGTTTGAAAGATTCCATTTATTTTGCAATATATAGTACATATATATTTTTTGGTAGACTTTTCTTCTATAAATTTATAGACAACTTTGTTATATTTCAATAACATTTATAATCATATTGAAACATTATAATACTTAGTTTAATAATATAACATTATACTGTATTATGAATAAAATTTTAATGTAAGTTATTAAAACTGAAATAAAATTATGGCAGTACAATATGTGGCAGTACATATATGTACAATATGTGTGTGTATACAGTACAATATACAATAGATATGTAGAAGTACGATTATTGAAAATGATTCCATTTTAGAGAAAGAATGGAGAATCAAAATAACTTAATTTTTGAAATTAATTTAAAAATGAATATAATGTTAATTCAAATTATTAAGTATAAGAATATTACATTTTTCAAAACTAACATCATAAAAACTATGACTACTGTAATTAAAGGATTAATAACTTAATTCAATTCAATTTTTGAAACAAAATTAATGTTAAAATAATATCATTATTGTTTTTTTTTCTAAATTAAATCAAATTTTTGCCTTAATTTTTTAAATCTGTAAAGATTACATCAAATGTTTATTATACGTTTTGAAACAGACTTTAATAATTTTTTAATAATTTATAATAATTTTTTTCTCGAGTATGAGACAAAAAATTATAATGTGCTAACAAATATTTCTTCAGTACTAAAGCTGCATAATAACTAAATAAAAATTAAATGAATTATTTTAAAATCACATTCTATTAAAAATAAATTTTGATTTATATTTTAGTTAACCATAATTGGAAGATAAGATAATTTTAACTATGTAAGACTTTATGTAAGATTCAGAAATAAGTTATAAAACTTATCAAATAGTGTTGTAATTTTTTTATTTTCTTAAACAACGATTATTGTAAATAATTCCCTTTTAGAAAAAAAATGGAGAATCAAAATAACATAATTTTTGAAATTCATTTATGAATGAATATAATGTTAATGCAAAATATTAGGTATAAGAATATTAACTCCCATTATTCATAACTCCTATAAATAATATATAACTCCTATAAATATAATATAACTCCTATGAATAATATAAATAATATATGATTATTATATTTTATTATATTAGTAACTTCCATTATTTATAAGCTTATTTTACTTTAATTAGAAAATATGAATAAATATTTATAAATGATTTTTAATTAAATTCCTTAAAATTCTAAAAAGTTTATGTCCATTTTAAAATGAATTTCTTGAAAAAAAATAGGAAATTTAATGTTTAATTTCAATATGTTAAAAATACTGTTATAAAATTGAATTAATAAGCTATATAATAATAATAATAATATATTTATCTAAATTGTATTCTTTTGACTATAGATTAAATTGTTTTTGTAAACTTTCAAGAAACTCTAAACTGCTAACATTCAAAAAATATATCAGTAATAAAAGCACATTGAAATATATGTATAACATATCAAAATAGATCATTTTTAATTTTTTTTTAAAATTTTCCTTGTTAATAGTATTAGATGAGGAAAAATTGAATTTATTTTTATGGTTTTAGAATACAACAATTACTTGCTCTAAATTAGGATTATTTTCTGTAAAAATGTAGGGATCTTTACCATTTGTTTATAATTCAAAAATTATGAGAAGATACGATTAATTCTAAGCAGCAAAAAAAAAAAAAAAACAGTAAGCTGTTCGAATCATCATTTGCTGCATTATTATTTGCATATAGAAACAAATGTAATGATCACTAAAAATACATATTGAGTAATGAGATCATTGAAGTATAATTAGATAAACAAAGTTGTGCACATTTGTATACTTTTATACGCAACTACATTAAGTAAAGGAATGCAATTTAATGTTAGAAGCGTTCAATAAATATTCAAATATTAATAGTGTATTGGTTCACGTTTCTACAAGAACAGATGCAAAAATCGCAATCAACGCACTGTTATCAAGCCCTGGGGATCAATCTCCGAGGTCGTATTTCCTATAAATGGAAATTAATCGCTTAATAAATAATAATATGGATGGATAATGATATTTTGAAATTCAAAATTACTAATAATAACTAATGATTTTCTCATTGCTACTTCATTATGTAGCAATTAATCCAATTATGTGCAGTTATAATTTGAAACGAAATAACAGTAAATATCATGATTCCTTTTCACAACAATGTATTCATGCAAGAGTATGGTTTTTTTTCATGCGTACAAAACAAAGGTTTATGTAAAAATTTATAGCAAATGTTACAATAAAGATTTATTAAGAAAGATATAATTGCACCTTTTACATAAGAGATAATAATGATGTCATTTGCACATGTGTCAGAAAGATAGTAATGCTAAGGACAGAAATATTTTAATAACTTTCAGAAAGGCATCATGTTTTAAATAATATTCCTAAGAGCAGGCTATTATCTAGGTACTTTTCCCATGTTTATAAAAGATTTAAATATTTCATTACATTTGCACTTAGAAATTAAGTATTTTTTAGTTAATTATCGTTTTATTTAATTGAAAAACATTTTTTCTTCCTTAGCAACCTAATAGCTAGCACAAGGGCATTTTAGATTTTAGCAAAAGAAAATAGTTTTGAAAAAATAATGTAAACATCATATATTTCTAAAATATTTCACGACTTTTTTATGTACTGCTGAAACAAAATGAACATCAAAATTGTAGTAAAGATATAAAGTGAAAATTGTTTACGGTAGCCTACAACGATGATAAGGTGGAGAACCACTTCAGCGATGTATTGGAAAAAGGTAGAAACATTTTTTAAGAAATAGAAATGAATTAGTTAAATTATCATTAAAATTAAAATTTAATGTATAAAATAATTAATGAAAGAAATAAATTAACTCTGCTAAATTTTTTTTTTTTTTTTTTGCATATTATTTTTGCTTTTGTTACAAGTTCGATTAAAAATTCTCTGGGAAATATAACGTTATAAAATTTGTCTCATGGTGCATAAAGTTGGTGATGGTTATGATGTCATTTGCACATCAATAACTCCCATCTACGAAGCAAAGAGGTTGTCATTGCCTTGACGAATATTGGACTTCTTGATTCCCCTCTATTCTGAAAAATATCCAACCCCAGGGGAGAATCGGATGGCTGGTTTCCCATTGTCGATAAAATTACATCAATAATATATTTTCAATATTGTAAGTTATAAAACGAGTTAAAAAAAAACCACATTAAGAAACATTCTGTTCCAGTCTTTAGAATGTACTTCGACTTATGGCTTCATCTTGGTTTTCGGCTCTTCGTTCATCGGCTCTGTTTTCGGTTGACCATTTGTCAACTTTCTACCACAACGGCCTGATGGCCAATTGGCTTCGGAGCCACAGGTTTCCAGTTTGAATTCTAGCAATGGCATATATGTTTGTTAGCGGTTTGCAATCCACGTTAAACTGTAGGTTCCGGTTGAATTAACCCAAAGTGTGCAAAAATGACTGTAGAGCGGCAAACCAAACCAAATCAGTTTTAGATCCAAGTTCTCGTAGTTCGGAAATATAACATGATATCCACCAGGACAAATAACGAGTAAATGAGAGTTTCAATTCCACTGGGGATTGAACTAAAGTATTGCAAAGAAGGCCTTTATAGAAAACTGTTGAAACCTCTTTTCTAATGAAAGTGGCATGCAAAACAATATCCTTCTATTCTCGAAATTGGATACTATTATTAATTTTAAATACAATCTCTTAACTTTTTTTTTTATCAAAGAACGTATTTTCTGCTCTTTTGATTACATCTTTTGTACAACATAATTGTTAATTCTTACAAAAGTTTCTATAGTATATTGTTTCAAGCCCATCGAAGGTTATGATATCGTTAAATGTGCAGTATCCACAATACACCTTTTGATTACCATGAAATGTTAATCGGCGTATAGAGTTATTGTACCATTCCTAGTCTCAGTTTTCGATTCAGCATCATTTATTATTTTCGACCTAAAATCTCTTGGTTCGGATGCCAAAAGCGGTATCCACTAGGCTGTTCCAATTAAAAGCAATACTAAAGGAAACTACATTATCAAAATTAAAACACTAAAATTGTATTCTCTAATAACGTGTGCAACATATTAGCAGATTTTTGAAAAAAAAAAAAAAAAAAAAAAAAAATAGGACATCGCCAAACATTCTTGTTTTAAGCAGAAAAGGGAAATGTCTTGCTCTGTTGCATAACTGACAATATTAAACAAATTATTGGGGATCTTTGGAATGCAGACACGTTTTAATGTTATTTTTCTTGACGATGAAATTTTCTATAATTTATTGAGTTATCGGCAATTCGCTTTCAAGTCGAATTTTTTCCAATACCGTTATAGTTCATGACCTCCTTTTAGGACTGTCCTGTAAGAGGGGTGAAAAGTCAAACGAATCTACTTCGAGATGACAGCAGCTGCCAATACTGACAATAATCCCTTCAAGGTGACATAAAAGGGGAAGACATGATTAAAGCCATGCTCACATCGAAAATGTCATGTGACAGACAGTAAACTCATTATGCAATAAATGTGGACCAGGAAATCAGGTTCAGCAGTAGGCTGAACCTAATACAGTAGAACCTCTGTAAGTCAAACTTGAAGGGAGACGCCAAATAATTCGAGTTATAGAGTTTTCGACTTATGGAGGATTTCAACTTACGCGGATTTTGTAAGGGAATATTCGACTTGTAGAGGTTTAGATTCTTTCCAACTTATTTTGAGTTAGAGTGGTAAAATAAATAAAACTTCAAGTTACAGAGGTAAAAAACATGTAAACTTAAGCATGTAAAACATGTAATCTTAAAAGTTATATTATGTACTGTAATAAAAAATCAAAATAATCCCGAAACAACATTAAAATTAAAAATATTATGTATTAAAAAAATCAGTTATTATTATTTATTTATTTATTATTATTATTTTTTTGCTTTAAACAATTCGATCGTTCTCTATCTAAGCTATAAAGAGCAGAAAAATTCTTTTTCTTCCAATTCTTTTATTTTGTAGAATTGGTTATTCTATTTACTATTATATTTACTATTATTATTCTATTTACTTCCTCATGCATTGTTTTCTAAGAAACAATGCCGTGCATTGTCGGCAAATCCTTAAAGTCGGTAACTTATTTTTCTTCGAGCTATAGAGGTAATTAGTTTCAAATGATCGAGTTGTAAAGGTTATAAAATCAAACATTGTTAATGTTCGAGATACAGAGGTCCAATTTTTTTTTTCAAGTTGCGGAGGAAAAGTATATATCAAAGTGGTTTGTGGGGATTGATTAATTATTTCGACTTATAGAAGGTTGAAATTTCGAGTAATGGAGGTTTTTGGGCTTGAAGGGAACTGAACAAAAACTGTTTCGTCTTATGGAGGTTTTTGACATATCGAGGTTCGATTGTATATATAATAAATATATTTAATGTGCTACTAGGTACAGTTCATACATAACAAGTTCTCATGTACAATAGACCATCCACTTTAAAAAGTAATTAGGGAACTTTCGGGAAAAAATAATGAGTGGAATATTCTGTATTTTTAGCATTTTTGAAATAATTTCAGTGATAATTAGAGAATAAAAGTGTATTGGAAATTCATCGATATGGTGAAACATTATAGTATTTTCGCGGATGGTAGTTTGCGTTTCTTAATTATTTTTAATAACTTAGTATTAAAATATTTATTTTTTATTTTTTATTAATTAATAATTGTTTTACTTAGGAATTACTTTCATTAATTAATTTTAGAATGAAAATTTTTTAATTATTAAATTACAGTATTTTTCGCTGTTAAGGAAAAAAAAATACTTTGTTTTCTGTTAAGAAAAATAATAATATTTTAACATCTATATTAAAAAAATATCTCAATAAAAAATTGATAATTATTCAGAATTTGTCAAAATTTATTTTGTAATAAATAATGAATGAATAAATAAGTAATATAAAAAAATAAAAAAAATTTAAAGTCAATTCCTACTTTTTTTTTCACTCTATTGCAGAAAGTCCTTTATAAATAATTTTTATTCAATTTTTAAAGTTTATCTGGTGCATCTATTGGTAGATATAAGCAAATTAAATCTAAAAAAAACTAAAATTAATTAATTAAATTTAATTAATAAATTAATATTTGCAAAAACTGTATTAACATCCAGTGTCATCCACTACAAGTTCAAGAAAATGTATTTGAATTTGAGTGGATGAATAAAAAGTATTTTATGAACGATTGAAAATTGGAACAAAATATATATATAGGGAGAGTGTGAGCTAATAGAAGTAATTGAATAAATAAAGTATAGAATAAAGAAATGAAATACAAATCTCGAAGATAATTACATAAAATATGTAAAGCAAAAAGATAGTATTCGATTTTTTTTTTCTTTATTACATGTTGCAGTTTTTCCTACAAAATTTAATTTAAAAAAATGTTATTTTATATTTTTTTATAAAATTATAAAAACTGATAAATGAAAATAATAAATATAACTTCTACAAAATTCCTTTAAACATAGATATCAATAATGGAATGCTTTTTCCATATGTTCAAACTTGATTTTTTTTTTCTGATAATATGTCATAGGTTTTTGAGAGCATCAAGTTTAGATGATTTTCAGGATGAAAAACTTAATGAAGAAATGGGAGGGATTGAAGGGTACATTAAATAAATTCGTCTCAATCAATAAGTCATATATCACATAATTAAACTGATATAATTAAAAATTTTTACAAAACGGTATTTTTTGTTGTCAATGATAATAAAAATTATTTGTTTTCTCTTTAATCATGTCTAGCGATAACGCTATTTTTTGATGATTTTAAATATTCTTAAAATGAGTAATACATTTAATAACCTTGAATACAAAAATAAAAATATGTTATTATTAGCAGATTGGTTAAAATGAAAAACTTGCAATTCGAAAACTGCACCAACAGAAAAATTCAGCAGCGCATTAAATAAAATTGAGAAATCTGCATTCGGCTTGCTTTGAATAAATAAAAATCAATTTACTATTCGAAGTAAAAAGAGGATTATTTCTGGAGACCTTTTTATTCAGGTAAAATAAAAATAAAATAAAAAATACGTTAGAGGGAATAAACAGAATTCTCGTATTTTTAGCAAATCCATTTATTTTACGTTATATACATACTTAAAAACGTATTATTTCATTTTTTGAGTAATTGAATTCTTCTTTTTTTGTTTTATGGAATATATTTTTCAAAAAAATCGTAAATATATTATACACCAGAGAACCCATAATGTCATAATAAAATGTTATATTGTAGAAATTACTATTATTAAGCTTACGACGATGAGAACAGATATTAAAAATTTACTTTCTGAATTTATAATTTAATTAGTAATCCAAGGTTCGAGAGGTTTTAGAAAAGAAATTTGGCGATATATATGGAAATTCTGATAACATTGGGTTTTTCATGTTATTCTTTGACTGAGAGAGAAGATTGGAATAAAATCTAAACATTCCGCGTCATATGGAATGAGTAATTAACGTCAACTGGTAAGAATCAATGTTTGTTGTGGCTTGAAGGCCAACTAGCTAACGCTTTAAACTTTAGTTCCATATTCATATAATCTGGTGAATTATTCGAATCCTGGTCATATTCGAATCCTGTTTTTAGTGGTTGGGAATCTACTTTAAATTGTAGTTCCAGTCTGACCTAATTGTGCAAAAAATGAACGTAATATACAGCGGCAAACCAAACCAAATTCTGTTGTTTCTTATTCCACTATGTTCAGAGTAAAGTCTAAATCAAGTCCATGAACCGGTGTGTTATCATGGAAGCAGAGAATAAGGGCAATTTCTGTTGTGATGGGCACCCGTAGGTAGAAGTCTGACTCGGTTCCGTGTCGCTGAAGAAAGAGGACAGGAGGGAATTTTTAGGCTAAACTACCTCGCATTTGCGCATCGTGTGGGATAAACCTCGAAAACATCCCTCCAGGTAATCCAACTAACGAGGCAAAATGCTGAACGTCATAAACGCCAGCTAGTCCCTCGTTTTTTGAAACAGTGTCGACAACAATGCCGCCAGCAGATGGAACCTCAGCCCTGATGTTCACCAGTGCTGCATGTTGAAAGTGAGCGACGAAACGGGTAAAAACAAATCCTTGTTTGTTATAGTGAGGACTTATATGATCTTCCCTTAATGAAACGTCAAGTAATCAGAAGTTTAGCCAGCCGTTACAATAAGTATATAATTTCATTTAATGAAAAGATAGGTTTCAGATGCCAAAATACATAAAAATACTGTTGTCAATTTGACACATTTAAATGGTGCCAGTCTTTCAAAAATAAAAGAAGATTTCTTATCCAAATCGATTACATTTAAAAAAAAATGAACTGTGGTTATATATTTTGTATTTCTGATAATTAAATAGTAGATCTTTTTTTGTTACTGAGTGGTTTTATCAACGAGTATTGAATCGTAGTCTTCCTACGTCTTGCTGAAATTGTATTTAACTTCATCTGACGACAGTCCCTTCTTTTGTAGTAAGGCCGTAGATTTATACTTAGAGAACATCAAAATAATCAGAAATCTACTTATTCACATCTGATATTGTTTGATATATACATCTTCTCATCTAATAAAAAGATAGCTTTCAGAGATTCCAAATACATAAGAATATTATCATTAATTAGACGCATTTAAAGTTCTACAAAGAAGATCAAATAAAATACAAATAACATAACGAAAGGATTTTGTATCAAAATGAAATCAAATAAAAATACAGAGTGTAAATAACTAAAGATAGCTTTCAGAGATTCCAAATACATAAGAATATTATCATTAATTAGACGCATTTAAAGTTCTACAAAGATTAAAATAACGAAAGGATTTTGTATCAAAATGAAATCAAATAAAAATACAGAGTGTAAATAACTAAAGATAGCTTTCAGAGATTCCAAATAACGAAATAACGAAAGGATTTTGTATCAAAATGAAATCAAATAAAAATACAGAGTGGAAATAACTCAATTCATATAGCCATTTTTACCTTTACGTAGTTATTTGTAGATAGATTTAGCAACAGGAATGTCAGGATCTTATGTTTCAATAGACTTAATAAAGACAAGGGAAAAAACTATGAGATAAAATAATTCCGAAGAGATAGACATATGACCCATTAAAATTATTAAACTGATATATAAATTAATTATTCTGACATACTAAACCGAAAAGTTACCTTTTATTGCAGTATTTAAATTCATGTTTAATGTACCAGTTTATCAAGTGAGTTAGAAATGTCAATTTATACAGCATTTGCACAGGGTTCTATTGTCTGCAACTCTAGATGTAAATTGTCTAATGCACAAGGTAATATAATATTGTAAAATGAATGCTCATTATAACTTGCATTAAATTATTCGTTAAATTAGTCACGTTTAGATGGTGTATCAGATATAATTTATCCACATAACAATGGATATACTTCCTGGCACCATTAGCATAGAATAGAATTTCTAATGTAAAAGTGGATACAAGGAACATATGGAAGAAGATAAGCATAATTTTTTGATATGTTAGAAATTTGTATTAAAATTTATTAATTATAATTGTTAGTTATATTATATATTACTAATTATAAAATTATTAATTAGGTATTCCATTATAAATTTGTAAGCATTGCAAGGCGCTGTTTTTTTCACTACTTGCAACTTTGGAAAATTTCACAGATTCCGTTTTCCTTTTAATACCCTAACGAAATTTCTTTCTATTATAATTGATTAATCATACCCTTTAAATATGTTGCTAGTTTCCCCTAAATTAATTTTTAAATTAAATAAAGAGTAGTTTTCAAAAAAGATCACCAAATTTTTATGGTTTGTTACAGGAATTCATTGCCATTTTTTTTTTTTTTTTTTTTTTTTTTTTTTTTTTCTTTTTCTTTGACAGGTCTATAATACTATTCTTTATTTTTGTTATCATTACATAGTTGTATCCCATCCAAAAACCGTTAAATGTACAACCGTGTACAACCGTTAAATCCCATATTACAAATATAGTCAGTCGTACATGAGAATATCCATCACCCAATAGAATTATAGTTTTATGCAATTTCAATAACAACTTTAAGAAAAAAAAGGAATTACAATAAAAAAAAATTGAAATAAAATAAAACATTCAACTTAGATAAGGCATTTTAATCAGAAATTAATAGATAAATTTTTCATTTCAAACAACGAAGTATGATTAAATATACCATAGATGAATAACTTTAGATTGTCTGAAATTGAACAAGAATTTCATCGATATTTTATAGTAAATTGAAATGATTTGCTTACAATTAATTTGGCAAATACTTTAAAGCAATTGGTCTGAGTATTGGGCACATGCGTTTAGTTTTTTTTCTATAATATAGAGGTATGAAGAAAAACGAATATTACTTATTTAATAGCTGTTGAACCAAAAGAGTCAGTAATTAAGTAAATGTAAAAGATAGACCATGATAGCATTTAATTTGAAGATAAGAATGATGACAAAAATATTAATTTAGTATTCAGACGAAAATAAATAAAATAAATAATACCGTAATATAATAAATACAGTTAAAATAAATTATTCCGTATTGAATAATTTATTTTTTGGAGTATTTCTATGAGTTACTTTGGTCTAAATAAAATTCACTTGGTTATAAATTTCGAGTACTTACATATTTCGAATGATTAGGTATTCGACACATAATGTTTTTAAATCTTATTAAGAAATATCATTGGATATTAATTCATGAATACTTTACCAATACATCTACTTTTTTAATATAATCGCATATTGATGTATGTAGAAAGACAGAATATGTGAAATTACTAATTTAGTGCAACGTAATATATTTTTAAAAGCCAATTATGAATTTCAGAAATATTCTTTAGAAGTGAAAGCATTCCAAAACATGTCAGTACAGTAATAAACAAGTAATATAAAAAAAAAAAAAAAAATTAAGTCGATTTTTTTTTACTACAGTGCAGAAAGTCCTTTATATATAATTTTCCTTCATTTTTTTAAGTTTATCTGGTGCCATCTAATGATAGATATATACCACTTAAATCTAAAAAAACTAAAATTAATTAAATTTAATTACTGAATTAATATTTGAAAAAACTGTATTAGCATCAAGTGTCATCCACTACAAGTTCAAAAAAATGTATTTGAACCGAGTGGATGAATAAAAAGTATTTTATGAATGATTGAAAATTTGAACAAGATATATATAGGGAGAGTGTGAGCTAATAGAAGGAATTGAATTAGATGGTACTAAAAACAAGTTAAGAAAAAATATATTTGTAATCTCCACATGTCGTCCTCCAATAATGCAATAATCCTCTTCTTTTTGTTAGATTTGTTCTCTTTTCACCTTTTTAGTATGAAAGAAATAGCTTCATTATATAATGTTTAATTTACATCGAGATCAAAACCTTGTCTTTTAAATCAACACCTTGAAGGGAAATCCAGATTAACACCTCGTCTTTTTAAAATCTTGTTTTTTTAATGCAAAATAGCATGACTTTCTAACGCTTCATTACAAAATGCTTTATCTACTATATACTAGCAACGAATGATTGGCATTAAAAAGCAAAAAAAAGTTAACATCTTAAATAATCGAAAATTATAATTTGAAAATTAAGTATGATGTAATTATAATTAATTTTAATGCAATGTCTCTTATTTGGCTTTTATTTTGGAAGTGACCCCAAAATTAAATTGTCTCAGGAAAAACCTTATTTTTATTTTCCTCTAATCTCTATCCTCTATTGATTCTTCTTCAAAGGCTCAACGGCCTCATACAGACTCAGAAACATGAGATGTTTTCTTTTTACGAAGCATGGTTGTCAGCCCAACGCCCAACGCTCCGGCGTCATATTACACCAGGGGTCTGATGGTCGAGTGGCTAGGGCTCTTTTCCACAGAGTTCGAGTCCCGGCGGTGGCATGGATGTTTGTAGTGGTTCGGAATCCACTTTAAACCGTATGTCCTGGTCTAATATGATCATAGAGCGTTGTTCAGAGCCCATTCATACCTTCTCAACCACATCATTCCCAAACTGTATACGGGCAACTCAGCTCTAGGCAAAATGATGTGATGTGGTGTAGTAGTAGTAGTAGTCAGACCACTAGACACTTGGCCATCAGGCCTCATCTAATGATTCACGTATTCCTTAAGCTTATTTTTAAATTTGTAGTTCTGAAAAGTTGAAAAAAATTATAATAATTATAATTAAAGCCTTTGTTACTTAAAAAATATAAATTTATTTCACATATTTAATACAAGGTATAGCAATTCTTGACAGAAGGGCTTGTCTTCAATGCGATTTGCAAAAATTTGTTTGGCACAAAAGAATTTCAAAATATCTTTCAAAAACATATTTGGAAAGTATCTCGAATACCTAATTAATTAAAAAATATAAATAAATAATAATATCATAAATTCAATGTAATTAATTATTTATTACTGATGTTTTAGCAGATTTTAATCTAAGTTAAAAAAATTTTTAACATGTTTTTTCATAAAAAAAAAACATGTTAAAAATTATTCAATTTTGCACATTGGTGACTTCGTGTTCCATTCATAATTATTATCTTTCATGGGAAAAAAGGACATGTAGGAAAAGGAAAGGAAAAATATCTTTTTTTGACAATTGATTCACAAAAAATGAAAATGCAGTGAAAATCTTTTCATTCCGAAAAGACCTGCTTGTTTGTCACTCTACGGAACGTTTTTTGCGCACGTTAGGTTAATTAGAACGGAACCTACAGTTTAACGAGGATTTCGAACCACTAGCAAATATCCAGCCACCGCCAGGTTCCGAAAAGACCTGAGCGAAGACAACACACCACCAACAGAATCAAACTTTAGCCCTCCTACAAGCGAGCTTCAAGCGATCGATCCATGAGTCACAGAAATTACCCAATTAAATAAAAAGAAGAATCTGAAATAAAAAAATTGCTAATAAATTGCATTATGTAAAATATTATATTAAGTCTAATTTGAACAATGAACAATTCCTTTAAAGACACAGTGAGAAAAGTTATTAGGGTGCACACTTTACTCACACAGGATTCTTTCAGGCATGCATAAGTTAATTTACTCTTTTCCTAAACTTTTAACCTCAACTTCAAAAGAGTTCCTCTTACTTTCATTTACACTTAACCTACTTTCTCGGCCATCTAACTAGCTGTTACACATGCTGCTCTAAAAGTAAACTGATTAATCGACGTGGCTGCTGTAAGTTTTATAGAAGAATATTTATTGTCACCGTCCATGTAAATGCAGGGAAAAGTTTTAATTACTTGGTTGCAGGGACTGCTTGTTAGACGAGGGTGTTTAGTCATGTCCTCTGTTAATGATAGCTGCAGTGATGGGAGCTATGGTAATCTGGTCTAGATTCTAATTGAGAATGAATACAAATAAATCTATTTTATTCTTCCTATTAAATATTTTGATTTAAATAAATTAATAAACGATTAGTAATGTTGTAGTAAAAGTTATAATTGATGTCAAGAAATATTTTGGTCTATAAATCTTCAGAATTTTGATGAAGTTTATTATATCTATATTTAATATTTATACACAACCAATTTAAAATACAGATATACGATATATAAAATGATACAAATTTAAAACTATATATATTTCCTAATGAAGATCATTACAGATTGTTTAGTAGATTCTAATCATCTTCTTTGTCTTAGAATCAATTCAAGATCGTGTTCTAACCAACTTATTTTTGATATAAAACAAATAAAATTAAAAAAGTTTAAATCTAAAATATATATAGTAAGATCCTGTTAACCAAGTGACTATCAGGACGTTTGGTGTACAGGGTTCAATTACTAGTGGCGCCATGAACGGTTGTAGTGGTTCGGAATCTACTTTGAACCGTAGGTCCCGGTCTAATATGATATGGTTTAGAGCATAGGGTTGACGGTTGACAACCATACCACATAAATAAAGGAAACATCTCCTGTTTCGGAATTGGCAATAGACCATGGTCCAGAATGGACAGTGTAGTGCGAGGGAGGCTGCCAGTTGTATGTATACATCCTTTTAGGATCACAAATTTATATTGGATTTCCTGGTCGTAACCTTTCCACATTCTGGGCTTGTATATTTTGTACAATTTTATTTTGCCGTTGCATATGTATATTTAACGGCTTGTACATAGACATGTGTATATGTTACACATATGTATATGTGTTATATATACATGTCTCTATTTCGGATGCCCATGGGCAGGACGTAATTACTAATAGAATGTACATGTCTCTGTGTTCATTATGTTAGTTAGATGGATCTTAAAAATTCATAGAGGTCTTAAATCATAAAATTTCTACATATTATTCTTATTATATGTAAATGTATAACAGGAATAAAATGAACGATATCTTATAACATTATTTATATTTTGACAATAATAATCAAATCAACTGTTTTCGTAATTGTAGAAAAAAATTATTAATATCAATCGTATAGCAAAATTATTATTTTTTGGATATATACATTTCATTTTTAGGCGTAATTTAAATTATTTTTTAAATAATAAAAACTGTATATATTAAGGTACTGTAAAAATAAACTTTTATTTGATTTAAGCTATTATATGACAGTGATTAACTCTGCTCTTTATCATTATAAAATATATAAATATAAATTTGTAAACTTGGAAATTAACAACAAGTATTTTTATCTGAATATTTCTCTATAAGACAAACAAAGAAATTAAAATTTAAATATAAAAAAAAATTAAAAATTTTTTTAAGTATTTTAATGCTATAAGAGATCTTTATTATTGTTTTAAACTTTAAATTAGAATTATCTAACGATTTTATCTTTTAGATATCTGGTTTTTTAAGAAATACCTTATATTGATAATGATAGTTTACATAAGATTTTTTTATGAAAGCAATATTATTAATTTTGAGATTAAAGACAATATTTTATAATGATTAAAAAATCTTCAAAATATTTTGAAGTTATATACAAGAAAAAATAAATAAATTTCAATCAACATTTCAAAGCTAAATGCAATGGATTTAAAATAATATCTTATTGTATGAGGGATAAAAAACTAAATGCAATGGATTTTAAATAATATCTTATTGTATGAGGGACCTGATGACGGAGTGACTGGCACTCTGAACCAGAGGCTTCGGGTTCGAATCCAGACAGTGCCATGTATGCTTGCAGTTGTTCAGAATCCACTTTAAACCATATGTCCACCATATGCCCCAGTGCAATATGACTATCGGGCTGACGACCCTACCCGTAAAAAGAAAAACACATCTCATGTTTCGGCATCTACCAATAGGCAGAAGGCCTTGACTCACCATGTGTCTGTAACAACATTGGGGACTGAATGGCCGAGTGTCTTGTGCTTTGTACCGCATGTTCTGGTTTCGAATGGATAGTTGTAGGGGTTCGGAATCCATTTTAAACTGTAGGTCTCGGTCTAATATGACTGTAGATCGTCACAGATCCCAGTAAGACTTCTCACCCACATCATTCCCAAACTGTATGGGGGCAACTAAACTCTAGGCAGAGTGATGTGGTATGGTGTAGTAGTAGTAGTAATGTCGGGCCACTGAAGAATAATATCTTGTAAGCAGATTCTTAAGATAATGAAATCTTATTGAAGTTTCAAGTTTATTTTAGAAGCTTTTTTGCAAATATTCGAGGGAAAAACAGTTAATTAAAACCGTAAAATTACAAACAGAAAACATCTTTCATAACATATACATGTTGTAAAATGGCTCTTAGATAGCAAAACTAAAAATAGTTTTTTTAAAAAAACATTGAGGCCCAGACATATATCTATATATCTAGTATCATCTATTGTAAATATATATATATATATAATATACATATATTATCTGTATATATCTACTGAAATGCTGCAATTTTCTGTCTTTATTATCTATAATATTTACCAAAAATGTTTTGAGCATTCTGGATATTTTCAGGGAATAAGCAATTTTAAAGGGTAGATGTTCCATTTAATACTTGTAATTTTATACTCATCAATTGAAAAGAATTTCTGCAGCATAAGCAGAAATCTCAGAGGAAATTCATTCAATCATCCTTTTGGGCATTGTTGAGGATAATAATCATGCTAGTTTAGATTTTAACTAAATCATTAGTTTGTGATGACTTGGTTGAATTTTTTTATTGCAATAAGAATGGCTCTTCTTTTTCTATAGTTTTGTAGCATTTCAATTTCAAAAGAGAGCCTAACAGATAATATTAAGAGTTGCAGAAAATAGAGTTGTGTTTCCCTTTTATCGTTCATATTTTAAGAATTTTTATTTCTCTCATCCCTAATGCATTATCGAAGAAAATTGCTATTTGATTGGTCTCTTTGATATGAGATTTAAAAAAATTCAAGATTATTAAAATCAAACGGAAGGCACAGATTGGAAAATTGAATATTTATGAGATTCTTTAAATTTTGGCCTCAACTTATCTATATTTCTTTTGAGGGAAAGAGAAAATGATTTATGTAATTTTAACTATATAAATTGTTTTACACCCTAAAAGCATGGCAATATTTTAAAATTTAGTAAGAAAGTAATTCTTTTTTTCAGTATGAATTTTTTTATTTACTTACAAATATATAATATAGTTATATATAAAATATATAGTTATATATAAAATATTGCACAATATTTTTTAAATTATTGTAAATTTTTTTGATATGCAGAGGCTACTTGTGATATAAGCTCCATAAAATATATTAAGTTGCATTGTCAATTTTTTTAGAAGGACACTACTTTGGTATGTCGATGATATTTCATATGGGTTCGGGTTAATACGTTTCTAAAGTACTTTAAAATATTTTCCCAGCATTTTAATATCATGTGAGGAAATAAACGAAAAATATCTTTAAATCTTGTAGTAAAGGGATCATTAAATATCAATTATAATATATATTTTTAAAAGACATCCAATAAAGATTCTTAAATAAATTTAATACTAATAATAAAGCTCCAAAGATTTTTAAATAAATTTTTTTGAAATTTATTTCTATGTGTATATCAGTTATTTTTAAATAAAAAAATGTTGATAAAAGCAAAAAGTTTAAAATAAAATTATGATAATAAAAAAATTTAATAAAAAAAAATAATAATAAATAAGTTAATTAAAATTAAAAAAAATTTTTATAAATTAAATAATATAAAGTTATAAATTAAATTATTATAAAATAAATAAATTAAATTATAAACTTTTTAATAAAAAAAAAATAGAACAATTAAATTGGATTTTTAACGAATTATAATTTTTTCATATATTATTTCCAAACCTCTATTCTATCTTCCCTTTAAAATTAAAATAATAAAATAACTAGGACATAAACCAATAATATGAATACAAGTATATGTAACACAAATAAAAACACGGAACATAAATAAGAACTAAAATAAGGAACAATTACGTAAATAAGTACAAAAATAAAAGCAAGGGCATAAATAAGTGCAAGGGCATAAATAAGAACAAAAATATGAACAAGAATATAAATAAGGACAAAAATAGCAAATATTTAATTAAGAACAGGGATATAAATATGAACAAAACATAAGGACAAGGACATACCTAAATAAGTTCAAAGATAAGCAGAAAAGCACAAATAAGAACAAGGACATATATAAGCACAAAAATAAAAACGAAGACATAAATAAGACCAAAGATATTAATAAGAACAAAAATAAGAACACGGATTTAAATAAGAACAGAGATATAAATAGGAACAAATCATAAGAACAAGGACATAAATAAGAACAAAAATAAAAACAAGCATATACATAAGAACGTGGACATGCAATCTTACAAATTTTGAATCAAACATGCTATTTATACAATAAATGAATTTTTGTTGTATATTTATTTAAAAAATCCTAAACTACAAAAATATGTATTGCTTAAAAACAGGTATGATGGTATTTGGAAGAAAATGCATCGGTGTATTCGGTATCCATCCGGGGACCACTTAGCAGAGTCATAAATCAGACTCCCCCGAGGGCAGGAAAAAAGGGATAGATCACTTCCGACGCCTTTTCCTAGCCATGGATCAACACTGTCCTTAATGGCACCACCACTTTTGCCAAGAAGTGTCTCCATTAGACTCTCCTTTCTCGCACAGTTATTCAATTGGTAACTTCGCTTTGAAATGCGAGAAATACCTTTGAGGTAGTCGAAGAAGAGGGTAGAATGCAGATTAAAAAAATGGGTAACATTTTCTGAAAAAGTTTTTTTTTAAAGATATGTTGGAAATATTTTATCGAAACACAAGATGACTGGAAAAGATTTCTCTGGTTACAAAAGGAAATAAACGCTTACTAAATAATGGCATGAAGAAAAAAATTCAAACAGAGCATAGAAAGAAGGTGCGTGTATAATGTAACTGTTCAAATCCCGTTGGTATCAGATTAATACCGCCAAATCAGATTAATATCGCCAAATCATATTAATGTTGCCAAATCAGATTAATATCGCCAAATCAGATTAATGTTGCCAAATCAGATTAATGTTGCCAAATCAGATTAATATCACCATTAACCGCCAAATTACTTTTGCCTACAAATGAAATGAAGGTACTAGCAAAGAATGTATTGGTGAAGAATATATTGACCGTTATCAAAGAATATATTTAGTAATGACAAATAATTTATTAATTATGAGTATGTTAGAGTGAAATAAATTAACGCTTGTAAATTGTATAAGTAATCAAGTGGAGGTCACATAGAACATTGATAAGTAAACAAAGAGACTTTGATCTTTTTTCAATATTGTGATTTAATTTTTCTTTCTTTAACATTGCTGGCATTTATAATCAGGTAAAACATTGTTTAATTGGCAAATCCATCGGAATATATGTCTTCAGTTTAATAAATTTTTATTTTAGAATTCATTTCTTTTTAAATAGCACCTTAAACCATTAATCATACGCATGAAGAATATTTCGAAACTAACTCGAAACGTTTCTTTTATTTTATTTAAGATTATAATACTTTTTCTCTAAAAATGAAACCGTTTATATACTACCGGTATATATGAAAACCAGAATGTAGTTAATGTTTTTAACTTAATACATATATAGAATGCTTAGAGGATGTATTGAATGCTTGGAGTTTTAAGGCAAGGCAAAAAAGAAACTATTTTATGTATTTTCAACATAAAATAAATAAAAACACATTACTTTATGTAACTGTTCAAATCCCCTTGGTGTCGGATTAATATCGCCAAATCAGATTAATATCGCCATTAACCGCCAAATTTCCTTTTTCCTCCAGTGAATGAAATGAAGGTAACCGCAAAGAATGTATTGATAAAGAATATAGTGACCATTATCAAAGAATATATTGGATACTGGCAAATATATTAATCATCAGTATGCTGGAGTGCAATGAATTAAAGTTTGTAAATTGTACAGATAACCAAGTGGAGATCATATAGTGCAGTTATAAGTAAACAAACAAGACAAATTCAAAACAAGACAAGAGTGTTCAATTTTTCCTTTTTATCGTTGCTGAAAAGAAGTAATTGCATTTCTAATCAAGTAAATCATTTTAAATTGGCGTGTTTGTCCGGCAAATCTATGGGGATATATGTTTCCAATTTTATAAATTTTAATTTTAGAACAGATTTTTTAAATAACACCTTAAACCAGTATTCTTACACACAGAAAAGACATTTTGAAAATAACTGACAACTTTTATTTATTTTATTTAAGATCATAATACTTTTTTCCCTACAGATGCAGCAGTCTATATCTATAGATATGCATGAAAAACAAGCATACTTAGAATGCTTAGACAATGTATTGAATTCTTGGCATTTGAAGTCAATGCATAAAAAGCACCATTTTATGCATTTTCCTGGGCATAATATAGAATGATAAAGGCTATTTGAGAAACATATTGAAAGAAAGTCATTAAAATGATTTTAATTAGAAGCCGTATGAAGAACTAAGAAATTCAAAATAAAGTATAAGAATTTTTTATAATGGAATAAAAGAAGAAATAAAATGTGATCCTGTTTTCTGCAATAAAAAAAATCGAGGGAAAATTTTTATAGTGGCATTTATCATTCTGTGTAACGCCAGAAAAAAATACATAAAATAATTGAAATATTTCACCTTTTGCTGGAAAATGTAAAAAAAATCCATGATTTCCCAAGTATTTTATAGAACGCCTGTTTTTCCTTTATTGTAGTAACATGCATTACTAAGCAATATAAAAATGTTTATTGAAATCTGAAACAAAGATTTGATTTGATGGATTCTATTCTTCTGGGGTGTTCATTTCAGAGTTTTCATTTCTGTGCAAATAAATTTTAGAATATTTTACATTGAAATAATATTTTGAATATGAGAAAAGGGAGCAAAAATGTGAGAGATGTTTTTGAAAATATTTCTACTGTTATTGAAACAGTAAAGGAAATATATTTCCTGAAGTAGTATTTCTTTAAAAAGGGTTTTTAATGTATTATCCCTATTATACAGTTAACAATAGGGATATTAAAAGTATATAAGAGTTAAAACACTGTAGAGAATGCTCTACAGTCATATTAAACTGGACCTACGGTTTAAAGCATAGTCCGAACCATTGTAAGCATCTATGGTACCATCAGGAATCGAACCCGACTTTTGACACCGAACGACAGAACGATAGTAACTCAGCCATCATGCCCCTATCTAAATAGCTACATATCTAAAAAATTTAGTATTTTGAATTCATGAAAAAAAAAAAAAGAACAATATATTTAAAAAAATGAATGCATTTAATGATAAAAGCAAATTTGCAATGATATTTGAGACTACTTTTATTTTAAGAGAGAAATTTAAATTTAATGTTAATTTTATTTCAGGAAAAAAAAATGTATAAAATGGTATTAACTATGGAAAGACACATGGCGTAATATCATATTTTAGAAATGTCTTTCTCATTAAAAATTTCATTAAAGTTTTTCTTAAATTATGTTTGACAGAAGAAAAATTTATAAAACATTTAAAAATATTTTCTTCACAGAATAAATTTTCACACTTAAAATATTCAAACTGAATATTTTTTTCAAGTCATAAAATATGCTCGAATTTATTACTTAAAAATAAAAATTTGAAGGCAAAATGCAATAAAATTATACATATATACCCCGTAATATTTAGCAGATGTTTCTGCTAATTTTAGGAAACTAAATTTAAAACTTTCAATTTTTCGACAAGAATATAAGAATTGTGTTAAATTATTTTATGAATTGCATCAGAAAGTGCATAAAATAATTTTAAAATTAATTATCTATTTTGAAATTTTATTTTTGTTTACATAATTGAATTAATTCTGACAAATTATAAAATTGATTTCTAAAATAGGTAATTTTATCCAAAAGCCTGTATTTAAAATTCAGCTTAATAATATTCCGAATGATATTTTATGAAATTCACCCTTATTAAAAATTAAATTTTAAATTAAATAAGAGAAGCCAAAATTTGAAACAAAGTATCCCATAAGTTCATAAATGACATTATCACTTACATTATCTTTTAAGGTAATAAACGATTAATATCTTCAAGTAGATCATTTAATGTAATAAAAAATACATCTTTATGAGTAAACCTAATTATTCTTCACATCCTACTTATCTTGACTCTTTCTATCCAACCTGCAGTTCGAGTTAATTTCATTTTCTTATCGATAACATCTAAGCTGCATCGTTTGTTCAAAACATAATCATGAAGTGCGCACATGGGAAACATGAGAGTCTCTTTTATCTGATTTAAGAGGAGTCGTCCATTGCACGTTGTCGTCAGAAGAGGGGGTGATCGTTTAGTGGTTTTCATTAACAAGAGTACATTATTCACGTGTGCTGTGGAAACTCTCAGAAAATGAAACCGCTAACATGAAGAGATGTCTCAACGAGGCCTAAGTAGAGTTCCTTGGCCAATCTTAAGTGCCATTATG
The DNA here is from genome assembly GCA_021605075.1 of Caerostris darwini. Taxonomy (NCBI): domain Eukaryota; kingdom Metazoa; phylum Arthropoda; class Arachnida; order Araneae; family Araneidae; genus Caerostris; species Caerostris darwini. The sequence goes on along the minus strand of BPLQ01003448.1, from coordinate 331,784 downwards.
CTAATGGTATGAGGAATCATGCTTAGTTGGTATCTGCCTTTGGTTGGTTGCTGCCTTTTTAAATATTTAATTTTTGTGATGAGTGGGTTATTTCTCAATCTCTAATGTCATTTTAGAGGTATAAATATTGTAAGCTCTACGTTATTTTAGAGATTTCTTATAAGCATTTATAAATAAAGTTCAGTTATTGAAATAATTGCTTATCTTTCGAGGTAACCAACAACTTTCTCATCTAAGCCTTTTACCTACTGTTTGATGGTAATTTTTAAGGCTATTGTTAAATTCGGTTATAAAAAATTGACAAATAACAATAATAAAATATGTACATTAATTTTATTTATTAAATGTTGGCTAAAAAAAGAGTATCTTTTGACTTTACGTAAATACTCTTAACTAAAAAATATGCAAATCATACTACATTTATTCTTCAATGGCGCAACAGTCTCCTATTGGGCCAAGGGCGTCTGCCTACTGGCAGATTCCTAACCAGAATATGTTCTTTTTACGCGGAAGGGTTGTCCGCCTTACGCCCTACAGTCATATGAGATCGGGACCTACAGTTTAAAGTGGATTCCGAACCCCTATAAATATCTATGGAACTGCTGAGACTCGAAAGCGGAACTTATGGCAAACGGAAAAATTTAATTCGGTTCACTTAAAAAGGGCTAAAAAGTGTTTTATTTAATCCTAATAAGCTTATATTTCAAACAGCTAAATTGAATGGAAAATCATACATTGCGTTAACAATTAAAGTCGTCCTAAAACCGCTAATTTTTAAATATTCAGTAAAAGATAGTATCAAGTGAATTGCAATAAAACACCACAGAGTTGAAAATGATTGGGCGAAACAAGCTCTCGGAATTCCGTGACATATATCACGGAATAACTTTACCAAGGCATAAATATTTTTAATTCAAAAATCCCTTTAAAACTCATTCAATGCAGGAAAAATTGCACTCTTTCCACATTGTATAAAATGTATAGTAACCATTTTATATCAGACCCGATATGTGATAATGAGATCTCTACGTACTAGTGACTAATTATTTATATTAACTAAATTAGTTAAAAACGAATTAGAAAATTTATATATCATATCCAAGTATTATAAGAAAACACTTTTAGCTTGCAAATTAAAGTAAATCATTTAAAAAGGGTTAATTAGTTATAATTAATTTATTATATTTTACTTTATTATAATAATAAGTTATTATAAAATTATTAGATTTTACTTAATTTTAATAAGCTGATATTGCTGCAAATATATTCAATATATTGAATGCAAAATCATACATTGCGTTAACAACTAAAGTCGTCCCGAAACTACTAATCTTTAAATATTCAGTGAAAGATAGTATCAAGTGAAGTGCAATAAAACACCACAGAGTAGAAAATGATTGGGCGAAACGAGTTCCTTGGAATTCCGTGACATATTTCACAGAATAAATTTAGCGAGGCATAATTATTTTTAATTCAAAGCTCCCTTTCAAGTAAAACGCATTCAATGCAGGAAAAATTGCTTTGTATAAAATGTATAGTAACCATTTTATATCAGCCCGTGCATACGGTCAGGAGATCTCTAGCGAAAATTACCAGTGCGATGGAGTGTAAATCAGTTTTATTATATTCCTGTCCAAAGGGCATAAACGAACGGCAGAATCTGAAACCGCCATTATGAATATTTCACGCAATGCATATTTTTCATTTTTATGTTCGATTGAAAGTAGCGCCATTAGGATTATGCCTGCGAGCTACGCTGAGCTCTAATATACGGTCTCGACGTAAATCTTGAATAAAAGAAAGCGTTTAACTTGGAGGAGGAAAAACTGCAGGCGGAATTCAGAAAGCAGACTTTCTTGCAGCGGTTTTACAATGGGAATAATTTGTTCATTCAGCCTTAAGGATTGGGGGAAAAAGAATTTCCTTTGTTATTTAATGGATTTATTGTGTGTATAAATAGTAGAGGGTTTTAAATCATGTTGCTTTTTTATTTTGGTCTGGTGAGATTGTTGTTATTTTAGCAATTAAAATAGTTCCAGTCATGCGTTTAAAAACGACAAATCACGCTTTTGTTTATGGGAAAAACATATTTTGTAATAAATTCATGAATTATTAATCAATTATTGTATTGTTCAGTTAATTAATATTTTAAATGCTAATGTTACAAATTTTTTGCAGAATAAATAATTGAAGAATATTTAAATATTTATATGTTAATAATTGAAAATAGTAGATTATCAAAAACAAACACATTTCTAACAAAATTTAACGATAAATATTTGACCAATTTTAAGTTCTGATTAAGGCCCCTTTAAAATACAAAAATGCAATTTTTCGATATAATTTTAATATTTTAATTAAATTATATCAAAAACTTACTCAATCACTTACTTAATTTTATTTAATAGGGAACAAATATAATATAATTTAATTAATTTATGTTATATTTGTTCCCTATTAAATAATATTAAGTAAGTGATTGAGTAAGTTTTTGATATAATTTAATTAAAATATTAAAATTATATCGAAAAATTGCATTTTTGTATTTTAAAGGGGCCTTAATCAGAACTTAAAATTGGTCAAATATTTATCGTTAAATTTTGTTAGAAATGTGTTTGTTTTTGATAATCTACTATTATTGTTCCAACCGTAAACGAGTTGCAATATATATAATATATATATAATTAAATTTCTATGAAAACATGCACTCATAATTTTAATTTATATTTAAATAAATTATGATGTATTATACTTCTGTAATGTAAACATGTTTCCTCCTATGCACTGGCAAGGAGTGCCCCCTATGGCGTACAGGAGAAATGGTCAGTAGGCCTCGAGACTCACCCGAGAGGAAGTATAGCTCAACAACGCGCTTCTGCTGAGAAACGTTTAGTTTATAGATTCTCATTCTGAGACAAACTATATTTATCACATCCTGGCGCATTAGTTGGTCTACAGACTCTCACCCGGAGATGAGGTATATATTGCTCATCCTGCATTGACCAATTGCTCTGGTCTTTGGTACCACAGGCTTCAGGTTAGAATCCTGGCGGTGGCTTGGATGCTTTTTAGTGGATCGGAATAAACGTTAAACTATCGGGTCTTCAGAAGTGGAATTGTTTCACGATTTTATAGTTATCTATCATTAAATGTGTTAAATATTTTATGTCTCTAAATTGTATGTGTGTGGTGTTTGTGTACATGTTAATAAAGCGTGAGTTCCCCAACTTGTGCCTCAAGTATCTCAACCCAACCACATTTAGTTACAATATGGTTCCACAACCTACACACTACAGTTATAATATGAAAAAATAAAAATAATACAGAAGCTAAAAATAATACAGAAGTAGGTAATTTTTAGTTTAGATTAAAACCCTATTATAAATTTGAAAATTTTTATATAAAATATTTTTTGTTGTAAAAAGGTTTCTCTTTTCAATCTCTATCTTAATAATAAAGTTTTTAGTTACTTAAGTTTTACATTAAGAAACGTAACTATTTGTAGTTATTTCAAGGCAAAAATCAGTTCTAAACCAGTAAACTTTATTCTTTAGCTGTTCGGAAAAGTATAATATATTCTAAAACTTTTTTAATCACTGAACTTCGACTTCCCCACCCTCTTGCTAAAAGAAACACACTTTCATCATAATTTCTAAAAATGTTCCTCAGTTTTTGGAATAAATTTATTTAGCGCAACCCCGAGATTACTAGCCGACCAATAATGGCAGTTGTTTCGGGGTTTGACATTCGGTTATGTTCTAATTAAATTCCCACCTGTATGCCGCGCTTCCTTTCCTTGCGCGAAGGCTGATTATGCAGAGGAGTCCCAGCTTAACTGTAACCGTGGTGAAGTGGGGGATCTCGTATTTGCATATACACGCTATTCTGGAATTAGGGATATTCTCACATCTTCGGTATGGAAGTATTCTTTCTTGTCGGCTCACAACAAACAGGTCCAGGATTCTTTTTCAGAACTGTTGATTTATGGCATATGCTTGTGATCGCATTTTTTTAGAAGGACTAGGACATAAACATTTTTATTCTCCGTTTTCGCTTATCAATTTATTTTAATTTAATTTTTTTAAATTGTTTTAATAATACGTATATATTAATTATTAGTCAAATTATTTTAAATGCTAGATTTTGAACAGTCTTCTTTTAGCTTTGCTTAATATACTCCTTATTTTAACAATGGACTTTCTTCTATAAATTGTTCTTCATCTTAAACGAAATGCAAATTATGTGTTTACAGACCAGTTTTAGTAAATTAATCGAAAGTAATAATCTTAGAATGAAATAAATATTTCTTATTTTATTTATATCCGCCAAAAATTAAAACTTATCATCATCATCATCATCAGTGGTGCAATAGTCCATAGCCGTTTGTCCACTTGCAGATTTCTAGACAGAAGATATTTTCTTTTTACGGGGTAGGATTATCAGCACTATATTAGACCGGTACCTATGGTTAAATGTGGATTCCGAACCTTAGGTCTCGAAACCTGTGGCACCGAGAACCAGAGCGCTAGTCACTCGACCATCAGACCCCACTAAACCTATACCCTTACTAAAGTTATTTTACCTATTTTAATTATATTAATTCTGATAATATTAAAGTTTTCTATGCATATTTCAATAATATTTATTCATTATAATATTAAAATTTCTTAATCTAATTTTAGGAATAAAGTTATTTATAATAAGAAATTATATTTTTATACAATATCATTTATGCACTTATAAAAAGAAAAAGAAAAATATTTCAAAATACAATTTATTTTTAAAATTATTAAATTATTTTACACTTTTGGCAAAGAATTATTTTTGATAATTTAATCCTTTAAAACAGTTTAGTTTAAATAGTATTCCCAATTATTTATATTATTTTGGTTTTGTAAAATATGCAACGAGAAGCCTGAAATAAGGAAATGATCGATTATAATGAAATGATTGATTCCTTGAAGTAAGTCAGGGATTCGGATAGATGTGATATGATGAACTAAATAGATTATAAGATCACGATTTTGTTAGCCAATTATACAAAAAGGTATAACTCCAAAATATTGAATGTAAGATTCATAGAATACCATGAAAAAATTATTAATAATATCTTAATTGTAGCTAATAAATAAATATATATTCCATGCATGTAATGCTCAGGTTGGGTAATCAGATTGTAACTGATTGTGGTTGGGTTGAGATACTTGAGGCACAGGTTGGAGGACTCACATCTTTAGTGACACACTCACAAACAACCCACATATACAATTACAAACATACAATATTTAACACATTTAAAGAGGTAATTATAGTTTTGCAGAAGGACTCCACTTCTAGGCCGAAAACCTGAAACTCTATCACACGCAGTACGCGCAAAATATACTTCCTCTCTGGGTGACAGTTTGTAGGCCAACTAATGCACACAAAATATATTTCCTCTCTGTTTTATTGGTCAATTTGTGCATACTTTGGGCTAATTAGACAGGAATCTACAGTCCAACGTGAATTAAGAATCACTAACAGACATCCATGTCACCGCCAGGATTCTAACGTGAAAAGCCAAAGACTAGCCTATTGGTCATCATGTTGCCACCTGCCTTGGAGAGAGTTCTAAGATTCAATAATTTCCTTCAATTATTATATTTCTGATAAAAGTAAAAGCTGCCATAATTGACTCAGTTTTTTTCTCTGCCATAATTGCCTTATACCGTAATAAAATGATTTTGACCAAAGGCCAAAATGCCAATTGACCATCAGGTCACCCTGTCGGGGTGAGAGACCGTAGACCAACTAAACGCTTCTTAGTGGGAGCCAGGCTTGTGCTCTACTTCCTCTCGGGTGAGAGTCTCGAAACCTACTTACCATTTCTCCTGAACGCCACAAGGGGATGCTATTGTCAGTGTGTAAGAGTCCCTTTTACATATTAAACATTGCTAATAATGTATTATTAATAATATCTTAAAATATATATGTTCACATTATTCGACGAAGTTTGGAAAACCGTCTATTGGTTAGCATTAAATATATTTTTATATATAAAGAAAGATTAAAGAATGGAAGATCATAATCACGCAGTATGCTGAAGTAAAAAAAAAAACACAAGTATATTACTAAAAGAATAAAAATTATATTTCAGCCATTTTTTTAACATGTTAAAAGTATGGTGTATGGTGTTGTTGTTAAAAAAGCCTGTTGTTTTATAACATTTATTAACATAAAAGTTCACTCTATTACATACTAATGTGGAATTCGTGATCTTTTATTCAACTCATTTCATATTAAACACGATCTTCAATACATACTAACCTAAATTTTAAGATAATATTAAATTTTTCACTCCACCTTTGACTGCATATATATTCATTTTGAAATAATGCTACATAACTCAACACGTTGCAAAGGTGGATGATGGTAATACATACCGTTATAGATGCGGCGTCATAAATTTAAATATCTTAAGAAGAATTGCCGGGGGAACTCTCAGATGCATAAGAATTTCAACATTTGGTTCAAAACCGTTTATTCGTGACCCCGTAACAGTATCCCCAGAGTGATATCGGATATGAATATAATCCCTTTATGCATATCCGTACTCTTTCTTGGTTCAACTTATTTAGAGGCATTGTTTTTAGAATGTGTCACGTACCTTTATGGAAATGACGAAGCTTAGCTGCGCTGGGAGGCATAAATTACAGAGGGCTAAGACATTCCATTCCCTGGCAGCCTCCCAGATCTGCGTCATAATAATGCGACTATCTTGTCTGGAGCTCAAATTGTATGATAGACCTCTAGGGCAGAGATACGTATAATGTCGGGGTCTTGAAAAATGCATTTGGTATGAGGGCATATATACCATTTTTATATGCCTGTTCGTGTATAAAAAAAAATTGGCCCAGATCGTATAAAATTAATCCCTATTTTTTTCTTTAAATCTAATTCTTCTGACTCCAGTATTATATCATGTGTAGAAATACATATCTAAAGAAGGATCTTAGGTACAGGAGGCGTTGTTGCCAATCTATAGGAGGAAGCACAGTTATATAAGATTCATAGAATATCGTGAAGAAATTAATAATAATAATAATAATAATATGTAATTATATATTCTATATTTAATAAACATATATTCTATATAATAATAAATATATATTTGTAATGTTCTGGTTGAGCAACCAGATTGTAACTGGCTGTGGTTGGGTGCAGAATATTATTAATAGCATCTTAAAGTGTGTATATTCGGATTATTCATGGCAACGAGTGGAAAACCACATTTTAGTTAGCATTAAAAAGATTTTGATATATAAAAAAACCCGAAAGAATAAAAGATCATAACCGCACAATACGTTGAAGTAAATATATGTAAAGTATGTAAGAGTATATTACTAAAAGGATAAAAATTATATTTATGCGTTTTTTAGCAAAATATATATCATTTATTAACATAAAAGTTCACTCTATTAAATATTAATGTGAAATTCATGATCCTTTATTTAACTCATTTCAAACACGATCTTCAATACATAACTTAAATTTTAAGATAATAATAACATTTTCACATGTTTGCATGCTAGATATAAATATATACATGATATTCATTTTGAAATAATGCTACATAACTCAAGGCATTGCAAATGTGAATGGTGGTAATACATACCATTATAGATGCGGCGTCATAAATTTAAATATTTTAAGAAGAATGACTGGGGGAACTCTCAGGTGCATAAGAATTCCTACATTTGGATCAAAACCGTTTATTCGTGACCCCGTAACCGTATCCCCAGAGTAATATCGGATATGAACATAATCCCTTTATGCATATCCGTGCTCTTTCTGGGCTCAACTTATTTAGAGGCATTGTTTTTAGAATACGTCACGTTCCTTTATGGAAATGACAGAGGCTTAGCTGCGCCGGGAGGCATAAATTACGAGGGGGGCTAAGACATTCCATTCCCTGGCAGCCTCCCAGATCTACGTCATAATAAGGCGGCTATCTTGTCTGGAGCTGAAAATGTATGATAGACCTCTAGGTTCAGAGCCGCGTATAATGTCAGGGTCTTGAAAAACGCATTTGGTATGAGGGCATATACACCAGTTTTATATGGCTGTTCATGTATAAAAATGCATTCTCCCAGTTCATATAAAATTATTCCCTATTTTTTTCCCTAATTATAATTCTTCGGAGGCCAGTATTATAGCATGTGCAGAAATATATACATCTAAAGAAGGAACTTAGTTACAGCTCTTGCCAGTATGTAGGAGGAAGCACAGTTAAGTAAGATTCATAGAATACCATGAAGAAATTAATAATAGTAATGATAATAATAATATATAATTATATATATTCCATATTTAATAAACATATATTCTATATAATAATAGATATATATTTGTAATGTGCAGATTGGGCAACCAGATTGGTAGTGGTTGTGGTTGGGTTGAGATACTTGTTTGCATATTATGTTCTAACACATATTATATATTGCTAATAATACATTATTAATAGCATCGTAAAGTATTTATATTCAGATTATTCATCGCAAAGTTTGGAAAACCGCATTTTGGTTAGCATTAAAAAGATGTTAATATATGAAGACGGACGAAAGAATGAAAGATCACAGCCGCACAGTATGTTGAATTAAATATATGTAAAGTATCGAAAACTATATCGCTTAAAGGATAAAATTTAAATTTCAGCTTTTTTTTTTAAGAGTTATATGACATTTATTAACATAAAAATTCAATCTATTAAATACTAATGAGGAATTCATGATGCTTATTCAACTCCTTTCATATTAAACACCATCTTCAATACATTCTAACTAAAATTCAAAGATCATATTAAAATTTTTCACTCCACCTTTGCATGCATAGATATTCATTTTGAAATAATGCTACATAACTCAACACGTTGCAAATGTGTATAGTGGTAATAATACCGTTATAGATGCGTCGTCATAAATTTAAATATTTTAAGAAGAATAGCCGGGGGAACTCTCAGATGCATAAGAATTCTTACATTTGGTTCAAAACCGTTTATTCTTGACCCCGTAACCGTATCCTCAGAGTAATATCAGATATGAATATAATTCCTTTATGCATATCCGTGCTCTTTCTTGGCTCAACTTATTTAGAGGCATTGTTTTTAGAATACGTCACATTCCTTTATGGAAATAACGAGGCTTAGCTGTGCCGGGAGGCATAAATTACAGTGGGCTAAGACATTCCATTCCACTGGCAGCCTCCCAGATCTACGTCATAATAATGCGACTATCTTGTCTGAAGCTGAAAATGTATGATAGACCTCTAGGGCAGAGCTGCGTATAATGTCGGAGTCTTGAAAAACGCATTTGGTATGAGGGCATATATACCAGTTTTATATGCCAGTTCATGTATAAAAAAAGCGTCGGCCTAGTTCATATCAAATTATTCCCTAAATCTAATTCTTTGGAGGCCATGTGTCGAAATATATACATCTAAAGAAAGGGTCTTAAGGTAGAAAGAACTGGCTTGTACATACCAAAAAGCATGATACATATTTAATGCAAGGCGAAAAAAAGAATAATCCGAAATGCGCTATTCAAACTTTTTGTTGGTATTTTTTCCCCTCCAGTTCCTTTAGGGACTAATAAAAGGCAATTTATCTTTGACTCTGTGCTGTGTTTTTATTATTGAATTTTCTGAAATATTTTTTATTTATTTTTTTTTCACTCTGAATTTAGTATTTCTCTTTCACTGTTCTTTCCGTCAGGTTCATTTTTCGAGTTCATTTTAAACTATTTTCTTTTCTTTTTCATTTTTTTCTATTTTCATTTTGTTTTTCCCTTCCATGCCTCAGGGCCTCCAACATTTTTCGATTCGACACTCTTTGGGTTTATATAAGGAGGTCCTGTTTTCCACTCTTCTAACTCAGTGAAATGTGAATATTGGTTTTTGATATCAAAGAAAACTGTTCGACGAAAAAAAATCTTTTTTTTTTCAGTTTTTGAGCGAAAGAAAACAGTTCGAAAATACTCATTTTAGGAACAAAATAAGAAATATTTTTTTTCTTCAATTTATTTTCGATACTTATTAATGATTTCAACGAAATTGTCACATCGAACAAATGTATACTGAAATGAAAAATCAACTGACAATTTTACTAATAATTTTTAAGAATAAACGACGAATAAAAACCTTTACAATTCATTCATTCCAATTTGTACTAATTTTCCAAAGTAGACGGTTTTTTTCAAGTAATATTAAAATAATAATTACATTGTATTAATAAATATATGTTAAGTTTAAACATTTTATTCTCAAGGCAAAATTTTAAAAATTCCTAGTAAATATGTTGTTGTTCTATTGCAATTAGACTTTATCTTTATGCAATCAGCAAAGTCTGCAAAGCTGTTACTTATTTGGCACTACCCAGGGGACCCATATAGCTTGAAGTTATGCCCCACAACACTCCCTGCAACGCTAATACTGCCCCACAACGCTCTACAATCACATTAGACCGGGACCTACCTTTTAAATTGGATTACGAACAACTAACAAACATCTATGCCACTACCAGGATTTGAACCGGAAAACTGTTTTATCAAAGGCCAAATTGTCAATTTGGGAATAATGTGGGTGAGACGTCTGACTGGCCACCGTGACGGTTTAACTGTCATATGAGACTGTGACTTACGGTTTAAAGTGAATTCCGAACCACTACAAAGAACGCAAACTACTATCGAAACATGATACGTAATATTAATTTTAACATGATACGTGACATTATTGACATACTAATGTAACATGATAAGTCATTTTTATTAACATAAATGTTTATTCTACTAAATACTAATTCGGAATTCATGTTCGTTTATTCAACTCACTTTATATTAAACTTGATTTTCAACACATACTAACTTAAATTTTACGATAATATTAAATTTGTCACTCCACTATTCCATGCAAAGATAAAGATATATACACGATATTCCTTTTGAAATGAAGCAACATAACTCAACACGTTGCAAATGTGGGTGGTGGTAATACATACCGTTATAGATGCGGCGTCATAAATTTAAATATTTTAAGAATAATAGCCGGGGGAACTCTCAGATGCATAAGAATTCCTACATTTGGTTCAAAACCGTTTATTCGTGACCCTGTAACTGTATCTCCAGAGTAATATGGGAGATGAATATAATCCCCTTATGCATATCCGTGCTCTTTCTGGGCTCTACTTATTTAGAGGCATTGTTTTTAGAACACGTCACGTTCCTTTATGGAAATGACGAGGCTTAGCTGCGCTGGGAGGCATAAATTACAAGGGGCTAAGACATTCCATTCCCTGGCAGCCTCCCAGATCTACGTCATAATAATACGACTATCTTGTCTGGAGCTGAAAATGTATGATACACCTCTAGGGCAGAGCTACGTATAATGTCAGGGTCTTGAAAAACGCATTTGGTATGAGGGCAAATACACCATTTTTATATGGCTGTTCATGTATAAAAAAGCATCGGCCCAGTTCGTGTAAAATTATTCCCTAAACCTAATTCTTCCGAGGCCAGTGTAGAAATATATACATCTTAAAGAAAGGATCTTAAGGTAGAAAGAACTGGCTTGTACATACCAAAAAGCATGATACATATTTAATGCAGGGCGAAAAAAGAATAATCCGAAATACGCTATTCAAACTTTTTGTTGGTCTTTTTTTTTTCCCTCCAGTTCCTTTAGGGACTAATAAAAGGCAATTTATCTTTGAGTCTGTGCTGTGTTTTTATTATTGAATTTTCCGAAATATTTTTTTTTATTTATTTATTTTTTCACTCTGAACTTAGTATTTCTCTTCCACTGCTCTTTAATACAGGTTCATTTTTCAATTATTTTCTTTTCTGGTATTTTTTTTTTTTCCTTTTCGTTTTGTTTTTCCCGTACCATGCCTCAGGGCCACCAACATTTTTCGATTTGACACTCTTTGATTTTATATAAGGAGGTCCTGTTTTCCACCCTTCTAACTCAGTGAAATGTGAATATTGGTTTTTGATATCAAAAGAAAACTGTTGGATGAAAAAAAAAAATATTTTTCTTCAGTCGCAGAGAAAGAAAACTGTTCGAAAATACCCATTTTAGGAACAAAATGAGAAACATTTTTTCTTCAATTTATTTTCGATACTTATTATTGATTTCAACAAAATTGTCACATCGAACAAATGTATGTTTAAGTGAAAAAAAAAATATGTTAACGAAAAATTTATGAATTATTTTTACGAATAAAAAAAAAATTAGAATACGAATAAAAACCTTTTATAGAAAATAATAATCTTTAGAATTTATTTCTTCCGATTTGTATTAATTTTCGAATGCAGATATTTTATAAAGGATATTAAAACAATACTCTGATTTTATTAAAAAATATATGTTAACTTTAAGCATTTTATACGCAAAATTTTAAAAATGTTAAAGAAATAGGTTTTTATTTTAATACAGCTAGACTTTATTAAATACTAATGCGGAATTCATGATGTTTTATTTAATTCATTTCATATCAAGCACGGTCTTCAATGCATATTAACTTACATTTTAAGATAATATACAATTTTTCACTTCACATTTGCATGCATACATATAGATATAAACACGATATACATCTAAAGAAAGGTTCTTACTAACAGGAGGCTGTTTTGTCAGTATGTAGAAGGAAGCACAGTCATATAAGATTCATAGAATGCTATGAAGAATATAATAATAATAATAATAATATATAATTATATATTCTATGTTTAATAAACATATATTCCTAATAATAATAAATATATATTTTTAAAGAGCAGGTTGGACAATCAGATTGTAACTGGTTGTGGTTTTGTTGAGATATTTGACTACAAATTATGTACTAATACATATTTTTTATTGCTAATAATTTATTATTAATAGCATGTTAAAGTGTACGTATTCAGATTATTCATGCAAAGTTTGGACAGCCACATTATAGTTAGCATTAAAAAGGTATATAAAGAAATTCGGAAGAAAATAAGACTATAACGTACAGTATGTTTAAGTAAATAAATGTAAAGTATGTAAAATTATATTGCTTAAAAAATAAAAATTATATTTCAGCCATTTTTTAACATAATGCATAACATAAACTTACATAAAAGTTCACTCTATTAAATACTAATGGGATTCACTGTATTAAATTTCATGATCTTTTATTCACTTCAATACATACTAACTTAAATTTTAAGATAATATTAAATTTTTCACTCTCTTTTTGCATGCATAGATATAGATATTCATTTTGAAATAATGCTATATAACTCAACACGTTGCAAATGTGGATGGGGGTAATACATACCGTTATAGATGCGACGTCATAAATTTAAATATTTTAAGAAGAATAGCCGGGGGAACTCTCAGATGCATAAGAATTCGTACATTTGGTTCAAAACCGTTTATTCGTGACCCCGTAACCGTATCCTCAGAGTAATATCAGATATGAATATAATCCCTTTATGCATATCCGTGCTCTTTCTTGGCTCAACTTATTTAGAGGCATTGTTTTTAGAATACGTCACGTTCCTTTATGGAAATGACGAGGCTTAGCTGCGCTGGGAGGCATAAATTACAGGGGGCTAAGACATTCCATTCCACTGGCAGCCTCCCAGATCTACGTCATAATAATGCGACTATCTTGTCTGGAGCTGAAAATGTATGATAGACCTCTAGGGCAGAGCTGCGTATAATGTCGGAGTCTTGAAAAACGCATTTGGTATGAGGGCATATATACCAGTTTTATATGCCAGTTCATGTATAAAAAAAGCATCGGCCTAGTTCATATCAAATTATTCCCTAAATCTAATTCTTTGGAGGCCATGTGTCGAAATATATACATCTAAAGAAAGGATCTTAAGATAGAAAGAACTGGCTTGTACATACCAAAAAGCATGATACATATTTAATGCAAGGCGAAAAAAAGAATAATCCGAAATGCGCTATTCAAACTTTTTGTTGGTATTTTTTTTCCTCCAGTTCCTTTAGGGACTAATAAAAGACAATTTATCTTTGACTCTGTGCTGTGTTTTTATTATTGAATTTTCTGAAATATTTTTTATTTATTTTTTTTTCACTCTGAATTTAGTATTTCTCTTTCACTGTTCTTTCCGTCAGGTTCATTTTTCGAGTTCATGTTTTAACTATTTTCTTTTCTTTTTCATTTTTTTCTATTTTCATTTTGTTTTTCCCTTCCATGCCTCAGGGCCCCCAACATTTTTCGATTCGACACTCTTTGGGTTTATATAAGGAGGTCCTGTTTTCCACCCTTCTAACTCAGTGAAATGTGAATATTGGTTTTTGATATCAAAGAAAACTGTTGGACGAAAAAAAAATTCTTTTGTTCAGCTTTTGAGCGAAAGAAAACTGTTCGAAAATACACATTTTAGGAACAAAATAAAAACATTTTTTTTCTTCAATTTAATTTATATACTTATTGATTTCAACGAAATTGTCACATCGAACAAATGTATGTTTAAACGAAAAAAAAATATTTCAACTGACAATTTTATATAAAATTATATTTTTTATGAATAAATATATTTTAGGATTTATTCCTTCCGATTTGTATTATTTTTCGAAAGTAGATATTTTTATAAGTGATATTAAAACACTAATTATATTTTATTAATAAATATATGTGATGTTTTACCATTTTATATCAAAGCAAAATTTTTGAAATGTTAAGGAAATATATATTAATTATAGTAAATGGTAGGGCCTTATGGCTAAGTGACTAACGCTCTGACGCTCGGTGCCCTGGAAGTTGTAGTATTTTAGAATCTCCTTTAAGCCTTAGGTTCCGTTCTAATATGACTCTTGGACGAAGGATTGAAAACCCTACCCGGTAAAAAGAAAAACATTGCTCGTTCTGTAATCTGTCAGTAGGACGACGGCCTTGGCCCACAATGGGGCTGCTGCTCTAATGATGATGATATAATAAATTTTATTATGCAAAGGATTATTCTTCTTCATTGGCGCAACAACCCCATGGTGGCCCATGCCGGTTGCATACTGTCAGATTACAAAACGAGGGATGTGTTTCTTTTTACAGGTTATGGTTGTCTGCTCTACAGTTATATTAGACCGGGATCTAAGATTTAAAGCAAATTCCGAGTCACTATCAACATTCATTGTACCACTAGGACTTGAAGCCGAAGCCTGTAGTACTTGAGCGATATTCACTCTGACATCAGGCCTTAAAGTGTATTACTTCAGTAAAATATAAAATATGAAAAAAATTTGCACAATGCAATTAATTTGTAATTAATTGATGTTTTTTTTTTATTTTTACAATACCGTAATTCGTCACTTTTTCAAATAATTTAATAATTTGATATCAAAACTTTAGTAGTAAAATAAATATAAAGCATTACAATAATACTTGTAAGCTTTACAATAAGTAAAATCTAAAGGTAAAATAAATTAATAATTATAAAAAGTTATTTAATTAAAATTAACAATTAGTTAAGTAATTTATACAGAATACTAAACTAAATAGCATATGTTGTAATTGGATTTATGTTTTAAAATATATCAATTTTTAACTTGCAATTTTGTTCTATTTCAGAACTTGAAACACCAGGTTATGACGACTAATGTATGGGTTGAACAAGTAAGTATTTTTATTATTTTTAAAAAGTTTCTAATCTATTTTCAATATAATCTGAAATGGAAGATTCTGAATAAATATTTAAAGTGTTATGTAATTGTTCATTGTTAGAATAAATTATAACTACTTTTCGGAAAACTCAGTAATATAAGTAGCATCATAAGTATCAGTAACGTAATTAACGACATAATAGACATTATTAACGTAAATTTAACCCACATAGAAAATACAACGCCATAAAGAATGGGTAGAATGTGATTAATATTGATCAATAGACAGAAATTGAATGTGTAAATTGTCGTTTTTATTAGAAGGTAATTTTATTCAGTGATGAAATATGCAGGTTGATTGCAACCCCACGAGGTACAGATTCAGTTATAGTGGGAATAGTTTACTGAGCTATAGAAGTTCATATGCTCTTAGCTATTCTCCAATGTTCGTCCTCAAGTTGAGGCTGGGGCAGATAATACAAACGACAGTCAAACTAGTTCCAAATATACTCGATCGATGAGAAATCTGGAACCATGCATAAAACTTTCTCTACTAATGAATAAATGTCTTCGGTTTCGCGTTTTTTTACTGGAAATAAGCAACAGCAGCTGAATGTAATGCAGCACAAACGCGCACTCAGCACGCGGCTCAGCAACACGCAGCTCAGCATAGCTATACCGTCAATGTGTTCTGATGCATATAAAGGAGGACCAGATATATTGTCTCAAACCTTTATACAACGCTGACGAGAGTATGACAATTAGCAATAAAGGTTGTATTGGCTTCACGGCTCCTCCTCATCTCCTCCACGGCTTCAGATTGCCATGCAAAAAAAAAAGCCGAGACTCATTGTTAAACATCAAATTGTGCCATTTAGCAGTCCAAAAGCACTTTTTGGACAACATCGCAATCTTTCACGTTTAAGGGGTGGTGTCATAACAGTTATCTAGTAGGTTGGCTTATATGAAAGCTTGTTCAATCGTCGTGAAACTGTTCTCACAGATATTGAAGCATCCAAAGAACCTTAAACAAAACAACATTCCACAGAAGGCCAAGAGTAGTAGAATCTTTCTTCGAATGCGTCTGTCTACTATTGCAATTGTACATCTACGTGTGATCTGGTCTTTCGCGACGATTCATATTTCGTACATTGATCAAAATTCTATGCACGTTGACATACCAGTTGTTACTATCTACTAGTTAGTATCTTTCTACAGCCATATGATTGTAAGACCAACCAACCATTCGCAAACATACAGTTTGACGCAATGTAAAATTTTCTGATTGTTGGAACTATCTTCGTTATCGTAGTCTAAGCATCTCTTAATCCACACGTGACTTCTGAAACGTAGAAAAACTAAGAAACTCCTAAACTTCTTCTTTTCATATGAAGCAGAATACAGTGACTGTTGGTTCATACGTCATTGCTCACTTGGTTCCATTGGTCACTTCTGGTACGATCTGCATCTTGCGTGCCATAATAACGTGATCAACTTGCATTTTAGATCATCTGATAACTTGTTCAGCTGCTTAGTCCCCAATACTTGCGTAATTATACGACCGAATCATGATTATTGGTGGTCTTGGTGTTATATTTTTCATGTCGTGCAGTGTATAATTTTTTTAATTTATTTATTTAGTGTATTACTTATAATAATTCTTTTGAAAATAAAATAAATTTCTTGAATTCATAAATAAAAGGGATTTAACCCTTATCGGGGAAATGAAAAAGTAAGGTATAACAGGTAACCTGCGGTCTCAAAGGGAGCGCATCGTAACAAATTTTTAAAAATCTTTAAATTAAAATATCATTCTTATATTTCCTTTAGATGTTCTTTGAACTGTAACCTGAGAAAAAAAATGTGTTTTTACATTTTAAAGTGAAATAAACCCTTTCCGAGAAAATTTTACTATAGACTTAGATTTTTTTAATAAAAATCCTAATCTGCAACAAATTTTATAAAATTAATGACAAAAACGGATCTATTATGTGTTAATTATTGTTATTTGTTTATTTAATATGTAAAACAACTTTATACAAGTGAAAATTCAATGCAGCACAACGCAGAAAAATTATAATACTATCTAAAATATCAATGTTTCACAGATTTCCTGAATTAAATCTCCGTCTTCTTTAGCACATTCATTGCTTAATTTTGTGAGCATTCCAAAGAAATAGGGTTTTATCAAGATAAACATAAATATGGTATATTTTTCTTGCTTGGACTGCACAAGCGCCATGTTTTCCTTGATTTTAATTTTGTTTCTTCTGTGCACTGTTCCACATTCTGAGACTTTTCTTTCCCTCTAGTCGGTTTTATCTTCAAGCTTAATTCTCGATTTAATCTTGGATTTTGAATTAAGTAGATGTAGTGGATTTAATGGTAAATCTCTTACTAATCCTTTCAAAAGCACCATCTTGGTCATAAGAGGATTTTGGGAATAGCCTTGGCCCAAAATGTATGCGTTTAAATTTTTAAGCAGTCATAGGCAAAGATTTCTAGAATTTCGAGTTTTAGAGTAGCTCCTTTATAAAGATTTGTTTTTCACTTCTACCAAACTGTTTTGTTTGTTGTATTTAAAAAAGCATTTGGATAAATTAAGATAAAGCAGTGTCAGTGAGCATTATTTTAAAGCACCCAGTCCTGGTGTTTTTGAAAGGATTAGCGAGAGATTTAGTCCTACCACTACATCTACTTAATTAAAAATCCAAGATTAAATCGAAAATTGAGTCTGAGGACAAAACCGATTTTAGGAAAGTAAGTGGAGTCAAGTGAAGTATGCGCTTATTGTGCTCATATCTACCAAAACTGGCAAAATAGAGCTATAGACCGTTGTCCTCCTGCTGCATGGAGGAACAAAGCATTTTTCACTATTGCATCAACAGCACATTTGGTTCTGCTGTAAAATTCTATAGTTGCTAAAATTCTATAGTTTTTAGACAAAGAACATCATTTGAGTCAAAGAACATCATCTTACCATCTGTAGAAATTTCAGAATCTGTTGAGTTGGAACTTTCACTAGCAGAAACCTACTTCACAATCATCTTCTCCACTAAAATCACTTCCAAATTCTAGAATCTTTTGAAACTCTTCCGCATTGTACTTAAATAAATCCCCTCGGACCTAACTTCAGAGCCAATGTGTACAGATGGATGCAATGGGATTTCTACCGTATTCACATGTCAAAATATTGTGATAAGGGGGAGTCCATAAGGGTCCATATGTTCAAGGCTGCAAAACAGGAAGCTAGAGGAAAACTTCATTTAATTGGACTAAGTAAGTATTAAGCGTGATGGGAGAAATATGTTGAGCGGTCTGTGAGACCGCAAGACTCCCGTTTCGGATTAACAGGATCAAAGTGCTTATAAAATTCTATAATAAAAATAGATATCTCATTCTCATATGCAATTGTGCGGCCTGGTGGCCAATTGGCTAACGCTCTGGCATTTGGTATCATAGGATCGCAGCCTGACGGTGACATGGATGTTTGTTAATGGCTCGAAATTCGCTTTAAACTGTAGATCCCCATCTCTTTAACTCTCATGTGCACAAGGTGACAGTAACGACAACCAAACCATATACAATTCAAATTTAATTATGATATAAGAAAAAATCTAAGTTCTATTTAGAGCAGGGGCTTTTAATCTTTTCATATCCTTGGAAAATATTAAAATTAAACATACATGGAAGTTTCATTTAAAGAAAAAATTTCCACAAGCTGCATTTAAAGACAAAAAAAAATATGTCTCAAACCGCAAATAGAATATTATTAATTTAATAATATTTATTAAGTTAAAAACCTCATAAATATGTACAATATAAAATATCCACAAAAGCAAATCTCCAATTTTTTTTTTTTATTTATTTCAGCAGTGGTTTTTTTTTTTTTTTTTTTTTTTTTTTTTTTTTTTTGAAATCATTAAGTAGATCAAAATATTATACAATAAGAAATACCTTCGAAAATAAAAATAAAAAGGTAATTTGATATTTAGATATTAAGACTCCGTTGATTTTATTATTTTTAAACATTTTAATGTAATTTTTAGAAATAAAGACATCATAAACACATACATTTAATTAAATTCAAAATTTTATAACAGTACTGAGACGATTTAGAAGAAAATGTAACAGTTATTTTAAAAATTATTACCACATGTATAATAAAAGAACTGCATAAATATCTAAATTAATTCATCATTTACATATTTTTAATGATATCTAGAGAATGAAAAATCTATTTACTAAAGTGAATCTAAAATAAGTGAATATGTTATCGTTCTTGTTCAACAACAAACGAAATAAATGTTCAAAAAAAAGAAAGAATTAATTATTCGTTGCATTTGATTTTTCGATCATTTTATTCTAGACTAATTATCTCTTAATTAAATTAAAGCAATTAAAATATTGATTAGTACTCAAGGGTTACTTATTTTCTCATAAAAGAAGTCAGATTTTAACCTACATAAATCTTTTACATTTTTTGTTTGTTTTTTTGTTATTATTTTAATATTTATTTCAATACTGAGTCTAATTATTTTAGCATAAGAACACTTTTCGGAATCATTAATTAAAAATTAATTGAAATTTCTTTTATTATTTCATATCAAATTTAATTATTAATGATTCTCTAAATATGAAATGTCATTTTAATATCTTTATACTTTTATCCAGTCCTTTATACTTTCATAGGGTTTTTGTTTCAGGCATCCATTCTTACCGACTCTACATGAGCAAAAATTTTTAAGGATATATACAATTGATCAGAAGAATTTATTTATGTATTATTAGAATTTACTTGGGGGATAAACTATATGGTATGTTAAGTAGTAAAAAAGGATCTGTACTTAATTTGCTCTATTCGGAATTGGCAACGGTTTTAGATTATTTGCAGTTATTACTGGAACAGTCTTCCAGCAATTTTGCAGAATTTACCTCTTCATGTCATCCCCTATACTTAATGAAATTTTATTTTCGTATTTATTTACTCGTTTTATTATTTTGTAAATTATATTTAAGATTATCCAGTTCATGCTGCATGTTAATATCAATAGTTAATTTCAGAATTTTTCTTTTTTTATAAATAAAAATTACTGAGCGAGAATTTTTCAAGTTCATTTCTTCCATCTACATCCCCCCTTTTTCTTGTGTAAGTTCGAAAAATGAATGCAAAACTTCAAGCCCATCACCAAGTCAAACTAATGAAATAGTAATGGGTTTTGACTACATTCCAATAGTTTTATATTGATCTGTGTATGTCTATTAACCAGTATCCTGTAGTGCTGGACGGACATCCTATGAGTAATCTATTCATGAACGGAGGGAAAGAGGGCATCGTCCGTTGTGACTGAGCACTCGTAGGTAGAAGTCTGACTTGGTTCCGTGTCGTTGAAGAAGGAGGGCAGTGCCTTCTGGGTTTTCTTTTAGGGGGAACTACCGTATCATATGGGAGAGAACAGAGCTCAAACCAGATAGTCAGACTAAAGGCTCGTTCCCACCAAGGCGTGAGGCGTTTAAGCGGGAAGAGTTGGCCAATCACGAGCCCTGAAACCGGTTTCAAATGCACCACTTCGAGTTTACCAACTTTCAACTGAGAGCGGAACTTCACTAGGCGTAATGCTATTTTGCTGTGAAGGGGTCGAAACAATTTTCTTGTTTGCCGCGTGAATCTTCAGCACTTCACGCCTCGGTGGGAATGAGCCTTATCGAGGCAAGATGCTGAACATCACAAACGCCATCGAGTCTAATCGTTTTTTGAAACAGTAAACAAAAATTGACAGTGGATTGAACCTTAGTCCTAATGCTTGACAGCGAAGCGTGTTACCACTGAATCACGAGTCGGGCATATTGATTTGAAATAGGCATATGAATCAATATTCTACATTTTGTTAACTGGAATTTAAGCATTAGAAATTGAAAATAATGATATATTTCCACTCACAGACCATAATTTAAAATAGAATAAATAACTATTTATTATTTTATTAATATTAGCTACTCAATTAGTTAATATTTGAGAAGTATATATAGTAGTATATCATAAGTAATCATAAGTAAAAACAATTTCATAGTTAGATTTATTCAGTCATTTTCATTGATGGAATCATTCTCATTGGTGGAAATATTTTCACTCATGGAATCATTTTCATTGATGGAACAAATTACTATGATTGACTAAATAATTTTAATAAACGAAAACAGCACAATGGCTGACACATGAAACAAATTTAGTTTAGGGACACAATTTCATATTCAACTGTCAAAACAATCTGTTTTTCCAAATATTATGACTTCTTTGAAAATAATGATAAAAAATATTTAGATTTGCATTAAATATTTAAAATATTTTTTTTTTTTCATTTCTAAAACTTAAAAAAGTTTTTACAAAAGAAATTTTCCAAATTATGTTAACTCCCTTCATCTTTTAAAATATTCGTTGTAAATGGAAAAGCTTTTGAACTAGGAGAGAAATTTAAACATTAATCATTTTTACTTAATTACATGTTTGGTAGTGACATGTGCAAGTTTTATCCCACTGGTGTAATGGCTCATCAGAACAAAATTAATTAATTAATTTTGACCCTGTGTATTGGAATGCTCAAAACAAATGGTTTTGAAATACTTAAATTAAATTTAATGTTTGTTTTTTGGTTTGTTCCTTTTTGAAAGCTCTTTCACATTTTGCACGAAACCCACTAAACAATACATACAACATACATTTTTTATAAAAGTACTCGCTTTATAAATGCAATTATTTTCTTTTATTTAAAAGAATGCTCTTTAATTAATTATTATAACAATTCAACAGATAATTTAATAAAAAGAATAACTAAATTAAAATTTTATATCTGTTCTTAGCGTGTACATTTATGATAATAAATTATTTTTAACATATCGCACGCTTCGTAATCCGATATCATTTCTGTTTCAAAATTTAAAGTAACATTTTAAACATTTTTAAGTAACTAAATACTTTTAATTTAAACCTAAATATTAATTCGTACTATGTTATAACTCAATATATTTATGTGTCAATAATGGATATACAAAAATATTATTTTATTTATAAGCAAACAAATAACCATGTTAACCAAAACATTATAGGAAATACCTAAAATGCAATAAGAATGTTGTAACTCACTACAGCTTGTTGTTCTTTATCACACGAAAAGGGTTGTAACATTTCGTTACCAGGAGAGAAGAATGTATATTTTTTAACAAGTTCATAACAAGCTATTACTCAAATTTGATAACATATAAGGAGTGTGATGGATAGTTATATTACATGCAATTAGTGTGTTGTACTAATGAGAATAACATGTCATTCAAATTTGATAGCAGATATTCAGTGTCATGGATAAGGAGACCTCATGAAATTAGAGACTGTCTGTGCAATCTTCATAGATCGAAACAATTACAGATGGAATACGGACTACGCCATCAGTTGTTGCATTGTGATTGGTGATAGACCATAAGATGAGAAAGTGTCTACTGCAAGAGAAATTAAGGAAACTGACCCTCCCTCTCGACGGATTTTTTTAAAGTGATGCTTTTGGAAAAGAAAAAAGAGAGTGCTGCGACAAGTAGTTAAAAAGTGCTGTCTTTTTTTCTGAAGTGACTAAAGAGGGAATTTCCACCTGCTCACAAAGTGACCCCTTTGTTGTTTCATGTATCACACCGCGTGATAATTAAGGTTTGCCGCAGACCTGGAGAAATAGATTCGTCGTATGATTGAGTACTCAGCCCTTTGACTGAACTGCCCTTGTAAATCAAATTATCTTTAATTTTCATTTTTTTATAAATAGAGTTATATATATATATCTATAATATTTGTAAATAAAAATTAAAATGTTTTTGAAAATGGCCCTCTGCCGCTATAGGTCTATACATATTGAAGACGTTGAAGGTCTAGTGTAGGCCGAGACGTTACAATGTAATAAAATAATGGAGAGATAATGAAACAGAATATTAATCCAATATATAGTAATATATTGGATTAAGATTATACATTGGATTGGATTATTGGATAAAAGTTATCTATTCAAAATTTCCTATTTTATTAGTGCGAATTAAACTGAATTATTACATAGGAAATCCTAATTTTGGAGAAACTCTTCATTTATTTTACCTATTTCATTTCATGTAGCAAAAATTTATTAAGAGGATGCATATAATTTTCTAACTCAGTATATTCTGAATGTCTGTGAATCATTATAAATAGATTAAACAGAAACAGATTAACAAGCAAACGCCATTAATGAATGTATATGCTTAATTTACGTACATCAATCAAATGTTAAAATTAACTATTAATAATACGCTTAGCAGTTTTGATGTACTAAAACATTAATTTAAATGTATTCCTATAATGTTAAAATAATGTTAAAATTACATAAAAGGGAATTTCTATTTGATGCAAATAGGTTGATTCCTCCTAAACTTCTGCAAATCAACTCATATTAAAATCGCGAAACAGAGACTCAAAGAATAATTGTGTAATTGTCTTAGTCGATTTAATAAATCTCTCTGAAACCCATCAACCGGGAAGACCCATGAGATCACATGCGTTCTTGGACTTGGTCTAAATGTTGCTGTCTACCAAGTGGGATAAGGAAAAAAAAATAGAAAAACATAATTCTGACGGAATTCTCTATTTATTTTACCTCTTTCATCTCATGTAACAAAAATATTAAGAGAATGCAGATAATTTTCTAACTAAGTAAATTCTGAATGTAAATGAATCATTATAAATAGATTAAACAGAAATAGATTAACCAGCAAACGTCAGTAAGGGATGTATATGCTTAATTAACGTACATCAATCAAATGTTAATTTTAATTATTAGTAATATGCTTTGCAGTTTTGAGCAACTAACACATTACCTCAAACATATTCATATAATGTTCAAATCATATTAAAACATCACACAAAGTATATTTATTTAATCTCTATTTGATGCAAATGGGTTAATTTCTCCTAAACTTCTACAGATCAACTCATATTAAAATCAGGAAAGAAAGGCGCAAAGTATAATTGTGTAATTGTCTTAGTTGATTTAATAAATCTCTCTGTAACCCATCAACCGAGAAGACCCACGAGACCACACGGGTTCTTGAAGTTGGTCTAAATATTGCTGTCTACCCAGTGGAATAAGAAAAAAAAAAATTGCATAGGAAAACCAAATTTTGAGGGAACTCTTCATTTATTTTAACTCTAGTATGTTTGAGATAATGTTTTAGTAAATCAAAACTACTACGCATATTTACTAATAGTTAAAATTAACATTGATTCATGTACGTAAATTAAGCATGTACATCTCTTAATGGCGTTTGCTGGTTACTCTATTTCTGTTTAATCTATTAATTATAATTCATGTACATTCAGAATTTAATTAGTTAGAAAATTATCTGGATACTCTTAATATTTTCGTTGCATGAAGTCAAGTATTAAAACATCACATAAAAGTGTATTTGTTTAATCTGTATTTGATGCAAATAGGTTAAATCCTCCTAAACTTATACAAATCAACACATATTTAAACCATGATACAAAGACTCAAAGAATAATTGTGTAATTGTCTTAGTTGATTTAATAAATCTCTCTGAAGCCCATCAAGCGGGAAGACAATCAATTCCCCAGGGTGAGCATCAATTAATAAAGACTTGACACCTTAATCACTATCGCTGCCAGCTAATTGACAAAAAGGCCCCGCTGACCATCAAGGGGCGATAGTTTTCCATCTCCGCGATCATTTGTGATAAGCGTCCAGAACTAATGCTCTGCTGCGTGTTGTTCAAAGAAAGGCAGGACTTGCCTTCTAACGAGGCAAATCTCTCACAGTCGCCGGAAGCGCCAGCTCATTAGGGAAACTATTAAGCCGTCCGTTGACGCGTGAATCTCGCAAAATTGGAAACGGTTGCATCGGAACGGTTAAGATGACACGGTTAATGTTGGCTATCGCATCGACGCTCCTGCCTCGACATTCTTAGGTCAGGCGCTCTCTGGATTCCGCCTAACTGGATATTCAGGGGGTTGACATTTCGGAGAAGTCTTGTGACGGAATGGATAGCTTTGTGTAGGCAAACAGAATGCTGATTTATGTTGGCTGTCATTAATCTGAGGTTAACTGGGGCATCGTTATCGTTGTACCAGTGTGTTTCTTTTGCAAGAATTTATTTTATTATCTCATACTAAATTTAATAGTTAATGATCATCAAAAATATAAAATACCATTTTAATATCTATTCTTTATAATTTCACAGAGTGCTTGTTTTAGATGACCATATTCTTTTACACTCTATATAAGTCTATAGATGACAAGGTTATTGTTAGCCTATCACATCGACGCTTTTGTCCTAACATTCTTATTTCAGGCATTCTGGATTCCGGCTAACCGGATATCCAGGGGGTTGACATTTCGGAGATGTCATGTGATGGAATGGAGAGTTTTGTGTAGGCAAACAGAATACTGATGTATGTTGGCTGTCATAAATCTGGTGTTAACTGGAGCATTCTTACTGTTGTATCGTTTTGTTTCTTTTTGCAAGAATTTCAGTTGACAATGAATCTAGATGTGCAAATAGAATTCACACTTCAATGCAATAGATATGGATATAATAAAAATTTAAAGACGTATGCAATATATCATGTATTTCAATGTATTTCTTTTGGTTTGCAATGAGTCAATATAAATAGAAGATTGCTCATATTTATTAAAATTTTAACCCTATGTTAACTCTTGGTCATTGTTGTTGTTATACCATTTGTTTCTTTTGCAAAAATTCTAACTGGAAATGAATTGTAGATGTATCACTAGAATTCACATTGAACACAAAAAATGAGCATAATGACTTTAAAGAAAAGTAACATGTAATAAATCAAATATTTAAATTCTTTGCTGGCCTATCACATCGACGGTTATGCCTTAACATTCTTAGGTCAGGAATTATGGATTCCGGCTAACTGGACGTTCAAGGGGTTGACATTTCGGAGAAGTCTTGTGACTAAATGGACAGCTTTGTGTAGGCAAACAGAACGCTGATTTATGTTGGTTGCCATTAATCTGGTGTTAACTGGAGCATTTTGATTGTTGTACCAATTTGTTTCTTTTGTAAGAATTTATTTTGTTATCTCATACTAAATTTAACCGTTATTTGTCATCTAAATATAAAATACCATCTTAATATCCTTATACTTTTATTCTGTTCTTTATAGTTTCATAGAGGGTTTGTTTCACATATCCATAATCTTTTACACTCTATATAAGTATACAGATGACAAGGTTAATATTGGACTATGACATCGACGGTTATGCCTTAACATTCTTAGGTCAGACATTCTGGATTCTGGCTAACTTGATATCCAGGGAGTTGACATTTCTGAGAAGTCTTGTGACGGAATGGACAGCTCTGTGTAGGCAAACAGAAAGCTGGTTTATGTTGGATGTCATTAATCTGGCGTTAACTGGAACATCGTTATTGTTGTACCGTTTGGTTTCTTTTGAAAGAATTTATTTTATTATCTTATACTAAATATAATCGTTAATGATCAACTAAATATAAAATATCATTTTTAAATCTTTATACTTTTAATATGTTCTTTATAATTTCATAGCATTTATTTGACATTCTTACTTTCAGATATCCATATTCTTTTACACTCTATATAAGTTACAAGTATAAGTATAAGGTTAATATTGGTCTGTCACATCGACGCTTCTGCCTTAACATTCTTAGGTCAGACGCGCTCTGGATTCCGGCTAACTAATTTATAATTAAGTAAATTCTGAAGGCTTATTAATCATTATAAACAGATTAAACAGAAATAGATTAGCCAGCAGATGCCATTAGCGGATGCAAATGCTTAATTTACGTGCATCAATCAAATGTTTAACTAATAGTAATATACTTACAGCTTTGATATACTAAAACATTTCTTGAAACTTATTCATATAATGTTAAAACATCATATTAAAGTATATTTATTTAATCTGGGTTTGATGCAAATGGGTTAATTCCTCCTAAACTTTCACAAATCCACTCATATTAAAATCATGAAACAAAGACTCAAAGAATAATTGTGTAATTGTCTTAGTTGATTTAATAAATCTCTCTGCAACCCATCAAGTCGGAAGACGATCCATTTCCCGGGGGGAGCATCAATTAATAAAGACTTGACACCTTAATCACTATCGCTGGCAGCTAATTGACAAAAAGGCCCCGCTGACCATAAAGGGACGATAGTTTTCCATCTCCGTGATCATTTGTGATAAGCGTCCGAAACTAATGCTCTGCTTCGTGTTGTTCAAAGAAAGGCAGGACTTGCCTTCTAACGAGGCAAATCTCTCACAGTCGCCGGAAGCGCCAGCTCATTAGGGAAACTATTAAGCCGTCCGTTGACGCGTGAATCTCGCAAAATTGGAAACGGTTGCAGCGGAACGGTTAAGATGACAAGGTTAATGTCGGCCTATCACATGGACGCTTCTGTCTCGACATTCTTAGGTCAGACGCTCTCTGGATTCTGGCTAACTGGATATCCAGGGGGTTGACATTTCGGAGAAGTCTTGTGACGGAATGGACAGCACTGTGTAGGGAAACAGAATGCTGATTTATGTTGGCCGCCATTAATCTGGTGTTAACTGGGGAATTGTTACTGATATTGTTTCTTTCTTGCGAGAATTTCAGCGGACAATGCGTAGTGAGAATTCACATTTCAATCCAATAGATATGGATATAGCAAAAATTTAAAGACGTATGCAATATGTCGTATATTTTAATGCATTTCTTTAGGTTTGCAATGAGTCAATATAAATAGAAGATTGCTCATATTTATCTAAATGTTAACCATATGTTAACTAGAGCATTGTTGTTATACCATTTGTTTCTTTTGCAAAAATTCTAACTGGAAATTAGTTGTAGATGTATCACTAGAATTCACATTTAACACAAAAAATGAGCAAAATGACTTCAAGGAAAAGTAACATGTATTAAATCAAATATTTAAAATTTTTGTTGGCCTATCACATCGACGCTTCTGCCTTAACATTCTTAGGTCAGGCATTCTGGATTCCGGCTAACTGGATATCCAGGAGGTTGATATTTCGAGAAGTTTTGTGACCGAATGGACAGCTTTGTGTAGGTAAACAGAATGCCGATTTATGTTGGTTGTCATTAATCCGGTGTTAACTTGGGCATCGTTATTGCTGTCGTCGTTAACTGTACCAGTTTGTTTCTTTTGCAAAAATTTATTGTATTATCTCATATTAAATTTAATCATTAATGATTATCTAAATATAAAATATCATTTTAGTATCTTTTTACTTTTATTCTGTTCTTTATAATTTCATAGAGTGTTCGTTTCAGATATCCATATTCTTATACACTCTATATATGTATGTAGACGGAAAGGTTAATGTTGGCCTATCACATCGGCAATTCTGCCTTAACATTCTTCGATCAGAAGCGCTAGATTCCAGCTAACTGGATATCCAGGGAGTTGACATTTCGGAGAAGTCTTGTGACGGAAGGGACGGTTTTGTGTAGGCAAACAGAATGCTGATTTATGTTGGCTGTCATTAGTCTGATGTTAACAGGGGCATCGTTACTGTTGTACCAGTTTGTTTCTTTTGCAAGACTTTCAGTTGACAGTGAATCTTCATGTGTAACTAGAATTCATATTTGAATGCCATAAATATGCGTATAGTAAAAATTTATGTACACATGCAATATATCATATGTTTCCTTGCATTTATTTTTGTTTATAATGAGTTAATATAAATAAAAGGTTACTTATTATTATTTAAATGTTAACCTTATGCTAACTAGGTCATTGTTGTTGTTTTATGTTGGTCCTTTTTTTGCAAGAATTCTAACTGGCAATGAATCTAGATGAGTAACTAGAATTCGTACTTCAATTCGATAAATATGCATAATCAGTTACAGTAAATATTTATTGATAAGGACACGTGCAATAAGTCGTATATTTCGATACATTTTTTATGATTTTCAATGAGTTAATATAAATAAAAGATTACTCATATTTATTTAAATGTTAATCGTATGTTAACTAGGTCATTGTTGTTGTTATACCTTTTATTTCTTTTGCAAGAATTCTAACTCATAATGAATTCTAGCTACCATAAGGCATCATTATTGATATATATAGTATATTCAATTACTTGATTTTATAGCTATATTTAAATGTTAAATCTCAAATGTTCATTTAAGCAGAATATAATTTGACAGCGTCTTTTCCGATTTGTCTGCTCAATATTTAAGATGGAGAAGTGTGTCACCAAGAAAATGCAGCAGACTGGAAAAGCCGATAATAGGATGGAAAAAAATATCTAGGCTGAAAAGAAGATAAACTTTTCTTCTAAATTTGTGATTTTTTTTTATAAGCCGATTCAGTTTTGTGTCCATGATATCACATATCTGCAGCACTAGTTTTCTTCTTTTTAAGTGAGAAAAGTAAAATAAAAATATAGAATCCCATTTTGGAGTGGAAATCTCGAATCCCTACCCATTTTAATGAAATAAAAATACTAAATTTTGTATCCTTAAACACAAAGAGAAGATTCATTCAACTAAAATATTGTTTAAAATAGGAACAGACTATTGGGAAAGAAGTATTACTGAAGTTCATTTTGCAATTACTTCAGCAATTTTTTAACAATCGTACTTCAATATCAGTAATAATAAAATTAAAAATGGTGTGACAGTTCTTAAAGAAGTATGTTATAGAATATTTTACTAGCAATTAATTATTCAAAAGTATATTTAAAAAAATTGACTGAGGGATTGGCACCACAGTTTTCGACACTTAAAGCATATAAATAAAAAAGGCTTAAAGCACATTCACACACATATATATATATATATACATATACATATAATGTCTCGGCCTATACTAGACCTATAATTGCTTCAAGAAGAACCTATGAAGAAGAAGACCTATAACTGCTTTCATGTTCTCTGAACATGAAACATTTTCTCTTCTTGAAGCAATTATAGGTATATATATATATAGGTATGTATAATTATAGGTATGTATATATATATATATATATACATATAATGTATCGGCCTATACTAGATCTATAATTGCTTCAAGAAGAGAAAATCTTTCAATAGAAATAGAAAGAGGAATATATATATATATATATTCATCTATTTTCAAAGAAAGGAAATTTAAAGATATGAATTAGATGCACAAGGGCAGTTTCCTCCAAGATGGGAGATTTTCAGAGTTCTCGAGTCTACGACGAATCTTATCCACCCGGTCTACGGTATACCTTAATCATCACACTGCGTGATACACGAAACAACAAGAGGCTCATTTGTGAACAGGCGGAATCTGCGGCTGTTCAGTCACTTAGAAAAAGGAGAAAAACAACACTTCTTGTCGACTCATCGTAGAATACTCTCCTTCTCCTTCTACAAAAATCTTCCTTCAAGAAAATCCGTCAAGAGGGTTACCTTTCCTCACTTCTCATAGGACTGGGCACTTCTTCAGCCAATGATCTATCACCAATCACGATGCAGCAACTCATGACGTAGTCCATATTCCATCTGTAATTGTTTCGATCTGTGAAGGTCGAACATACAATCGCTAAGTTCATGATGTCTCATTATCCATGATACTGAGTATCAGTTGCCTTATTTGAGTGACGGGTTGTTCTCATTAGTACAGAACACTAATTGCATGTAATATAAATATCCACAATAATGCTGTTCTGCTGTGAAATTTGAGTGATAGATAGTTATTATACACTTGTCAAAGAATATACATTCATTTCCCCTGAGAACAGAAGTACTATATCTAGTATCTCGTATTCTCTATTCTACTCGTTTGAAAAATGCTACTATATATATATATATATATATATATATATATATATATATATATATATATATATATATATATATATATATATATACTAGAAGACCCGGCCACGCGTTGCTGTGGCTTTCTTGTATTTCGTTCAATTATTAGATACTATAATTGGTATTGTTAAGGAAGTGATTGGTAAAGAATGATGAAAAGATCAAATTAAGCTTCAACGAATAGAAAATGTTTAATTTTTATTAATTTAATGAATGAGGTAGATAATGTTGTTTTTTAACACTGTTTTATAATTATTCTACCTAATTTAATTTTTAATAATCATTACTTTCATTTAACTGAAAACTAAGCGATGAACAATTCTTGTTAGTCTGTCTTTCGTCAAAATAAATAAATTCGATGGTTTTCGAACACGTGAGCATGCAACATACAGCTGCCCATGGGAGAAACACGGATTCTGAGGTTAGATTTTTTTGGTGGTCTTTTACTGAAAATGATAATTGAAAAAATACAATACAATTAAAATAAAATCGGGATATAATAAGAAAAGACTTTAAAAAAAATGAACAATAAAATAAAAATGCAAACGATCGTTTAAGGTACACGAACACCTTCGAAGGAATTTTTTTGAAATTTTTTATCTTTGTACACATTTTTGGATTGAATGTATCTAAAACCTAATGATTTCACATAAAAAAAATTTCATTATTATTATTTTTTAATTTTTATAAGCTAAAATAAGGGTAAAAATGGCCAAAAATTGATACTGTTACAAAACCTGAAATCAAATCAATATTTTTTAAATTTCTAAGTTTGTATTTGTTTGTACTAACATTTTACAGTGATTAGACCTCTGGTAAATTTATATCTTTATTATTTATTATTTTGTACTAGTTTAAATGCTGTCGACACAAAATTCTTCCAAAATGTGCATGTAATTCCAAGTTTAACAATTAAAATAAAAAATATTTATGTTGCTATAATCATTTCAGACGTCTATTCCCTGTAAATATTTATGAAAAACATAAATACAAAGTTTTGTAGCATTTGGATCAAAATTACTTGTGTTATGGTGTTTCACATGAAAACAAAATGCATAAAAATTCATTCTGAGAAAAAGCTAAAAACAACTTTTAATTAGAGATATTACTTTTAAAAATGTTGTAAATATATTAAAATGCCATTGAATTATCAAGTTCATAGTCTTATTTATTAAAAAATATAGTTTTATTTTTCCTTAAAGCTCTAAATATTTTCTGAGCTTTGTTTTGAAAAAGTTAAAATTTGCTCGACAAAATTTTTTTTTACAACTTCCTCCTATTTGCAAAGGCTTTTAATATGAAATGACCTGGATTTAAAATATTTAGCCTTTTTTGCAAGTATTTTGATTAAATATATTCAAAACCTTTGAATTTCACATAAAAATATCAATTTTAACTATTTTTTATACAATTTATTCTTTAAAATATGGATAAACATTGCAAAACTGTGATATTGTTGCAAAACTGTGATATTGTTGCAAAACTTGATAATTCAAAAATAAATAAAACATGAATAGTTTTTTCCTTTGCAAGTATTTTTATGCTGGGAATATCCTTATGTAGGTAATATACTGTTTTCAAATTTATATCTTAATTATTTATACATTTTTGTATGCTTAAAGTTTGTCGACACAAACTTTTTTTTTTTTTTTTTACAAATTTACAAAAATTCTTAGTTTAAAAACTGAAATAAAAATAATTTATGAATTTAGGTTAATTTCCATGTGCTATTCCTTTCATACATTTAAAGAAAACTTTTACATTAAGTTTCAAAGCATTTAGAACAGAAATATTAGTATTATGGTGTTTTGAATGAATACAAAATGCATAAAAATTCAAATAAGAAATAATTAAAACCAACTTTTAAATGTAAATAAAAACAAATGTATATACATAAAAATGTTATTGAGCTTTAAATTCTCCTTTATTAATATAAACACTTATTTATTTGTTTTGTTTTCTTTAAATAACTTCCAATTTAAAAGTACCATTTATCAATTTTTCTTCGACAATATTCAAATCACTCAAATTTATAACTTAAATTCTTTGTTTTTCAAATAACAAAAGTTTAAAAAAAAAAATGTCCTTGATTTTCAACTTGCAACTATTATAATACCTTTTATAAAATTTTAATGTTATCATTATATCAAATAATTGCAGAGTTTACTTCATTTTCACACTTTTCAAAAAATCCTTAAAATTCATCATATTTCTTTAAAATTATATTATCTATATTATATTATCTTGCAGATCAAAATTCATTTTAGAATTCTTAATCAAATAAAACACATGTTAACAAACTTTAAGCAGAGAAAAGTTCAATGTTTTGATTCACAACTTTTCATTCCAATTCAAATTCAAAAAATGTGTTTTTTGTTCTTCACAAAAAATGTTTCATTATTTTATGATGAAAGAAATCACAAAACAAATGGAAAAGTAATTGAGCTTTAAATTCTCCTTTATTAATATAAACACTTATTTAGTTGTTTTGTTTTCTTTAAATAACTTCCAACTAAAAAGTACCATTTATCAATTTTTCTTCGACAATATTCAAATCACTCAAATTTATAACTCAAATTCTTTGTTTTTCAAATAACAAAAGTTTTTAAAAAAAAATGCCCTTGATTTTCAACTTGCAAGTATTGTAATACCTTTTATAAAATTTTAATGTTATCATTATATCAAATAATTGCAGTTTACTTCATTTTCACACTTTTCAAAAAATCCTTAAAATTCATCATATTTCTTTAATATTATATTGTCTATATTATATTATCTTGCAAATCACATTTCATTTTAGAATTCTTAATCAAATAAAACACATGTTGACAAACTTTAAGCATAGAAAAGTTCAATGTTTTGATTCACAACTTTCCATTCCATATATTTTATTCCAATTCAAATTTAGAAAATGTGTTTTTTGTTCTTCACAAAAATGTTTTATAATTTTATGATGAAAGAAATCACAAAACAAATGGAAAAGTTAATGAACTTTAAATTCTCCTTTATTAATATAAATACTTATTTAGTTGTTTTGTTTTCTTTAAATAACTTCCAACTTAAAAGTACCATTTCTTCGACAATATTTAAATCACTCAAATTTATAACTCAAATTCTTTGTTTTCCAAATAACAAAAGTTTTTAAAATAAAATATCCTTGATTTTCAACTTGCAACTATTATAATACCTTTTATAAAATTTTAATGTTATCATTATATCAAATAATTGCAGAGTTTACTTCATTTTCACACTTTTCAAAAAATCCTTAAAATTCATCATCTTTCTTTAAAATTATATTGTCTATATTATATTATCTTGTAGATCACATTTTATTTTAGAATTCTTAATCAAATACAACACATGTTGACAAACTTTAAGCATAGAAAAGTTCAATGTTTTGATTCACAACTTTTCATTCCATATATTTTATTCCAATTCAAATTCAAACTTAGAAAATAAAAAAAATATTGATAATCAAATCAGGTAATACTTACATACATCTGATTTATTTCGCATAGAAATAATAAATTTCATACAATATAATTTTCACAAAACTTAAAGTAGTACATAAAACAATAATATTCAGAACATGAGAATTTTACGGTTATGTAGTACAGGGATCGAGACACGGCGCCATCTAAAAATAGTCATTATATTGTTCGAAACATGAAGCTACGAATTCATCTAATTGCAGTATTGCAACCCTAAAGAAATTGGCGGAAAATTGGCGAAAATTCAGGGTTGCAAGATTGGCGCCTTCCTCAATGCTAGATTTTAACCGATTTTGCATTTAAATACAAAAAAAAAAATCTGAATAAAAACTATCCTATTTCTCAAGTTGGAACAAAACACACATTTAAAAAAAAAAAAAGTTAAAATCGGATGGTTAGTTTCGGAGTTCATCGCGAACAAACATCGTGACACGGGAATTATATATAATAGATATATGTGTGTGTGTGTGTGTGTTTATTGTATGAACGAAGTACAACTATAGATATACTAAAGTTTTAAGTTCCAAATAATGTAATGGAAAATTTAAATAAGAACATTAATTCTAATAAATTAACACACTTTTAAGAATTTATCTATCTATTATCTTTTAAAGAATTTATCGAGCTATTTTAATCAATAAATATTTTAAGGCACATAAAATTTTAAAATGCGAATGAATTAAAATTTGAAATTTTGAAAGAACATAAAGAAATAACAGCAACATATCAATATACATATTTGACTTCAATATTTTATAATTTTCAATTAAAATAGATAGTTTTCAGTGAAATAATGAATCAAATAAGCAATTTTCATTGAATTAATAAATCGAAATTTACCAGGCATCTTCTGCTATAGAAAATCTTTTTAGCTAGTAGAAAATTATTTGGCAGGATAAATAATATGCTACATAAACAGCTCAAATTGAAAGCAGTTTTGTTGAAATGTGATGTAAGTCAAATCTAATGAAAAGGAATTTATCTGAATTTATCCAATTTCAATTGCTTCATTTAATTCATTAATATTCAATTTAAATCCTGAATCTGAAATCGAGTAACAGAATTTTAAATTAGTGTAATCAATTTACATCGAAAGCTTTATAATATTCCATTATAATAATATAATCCATTTTATTCTTCATTTTCATGTAAAGAAGGATTCCGGGCAAATAATTGAGTCTCAAATTGAATTTTAAATAATTTATTAATTATTCTTATGTTTCCCATTTCTAATTTAATTTAACTTATAAGTTAGATATTATAATTCTGTTTAAATTAAAGTATTGTTATTAATATGATACATTGTTATTTTTTAGATTAAAAAGAAATTTTTTATATTGTTAGTTATTTTATTACTTTATATATAATTTAGAGTGAATAAAATTAGTAATTTGTCAATCTTTTAATCTATATTTCATAAAAACATTAAAAGTTATAAGCGCATAAAACACACAAATTATTTTATGAAGAGATAAATTGTAAAATTTCCCAATTTTTTTGTATTTTATTTTA
Source organism: Caerostris darwini (assembly GCA_021605075.1). Classification (NCBI taxonomy): domain Eukaryota; kingdom Metazoa; phylum Arthropoda; class Arachnida; order Araneae; family Araneidae; genus Caerostris; species Caerostris darwini. The sequence goes on along the minus strand of BPLQ01003448.1, from coordinate 295,266 downwards.
TTAAAAGATTTTATTTTATAGAAAATGTGTAAACTCTAAGACGTTTTGGTCTTGTATCTTGCTAAATTTATCTTTTTTGCAAAAATAAATACTGATGGTCTATAATTTAATAGATGATGGAATAGAAAAATAATAAGAATAGTTAACTGATTACTAAGTTAAAATATACCCTTTTCTGGTAGAATGTTTTAACTACTTAATAAGAGACAAAATGCATTATTTCTGTTTTATACTTTCTCTAACAATTTGAGATAAATGAATATTATTAGTTAATTGAAATAATATTAATACTGCAAACACTGTTTTTAAACATTTTATTGTTGGGTCACCTTCGCATCGGTGTCATTAACTAACATCACTTGTGTACTCTTCCGAAATCTCAGCCAACAAATTGCAATTAGAAGTTTATTAGATTGCATTTTTATTTTTTTGAAGGCGGAGAGGTAAAGGCGCTGCAAAACTATCGTATCTACAACTCATAATACATTTTTTTAAAAATAAATAATACAGTTATAAATTCGAAACCAAATACCTTTACAATCAGTTTCTTACATTTACTCCAAGCCAATATTAGCAGATACACCTGACATATACTGCTGATTGAAGCGGAGACGAAATCTTGAGAGGCAGCTCTTTATCATTGACGCCACATCACATGCTTGGCTCGAGGTTGCAGCAAAAATATTAAAACATTAATAATGAATTCTTATGTAAAAAATCATTTCAAACCAACCACTTCTTTTAAGCCTAAGTTCAATGATAATTCATTTAATAAATGAATTAGGCAATGAGTCTTTAAATGTTTTGTATTGCCCGACTCGTGGCTCAGTGGCAATGTGAGCCACTGGGGAGCAATAGGGCTGAGGTTCAAACCGCTGGCGGCTTTGTAGTAGACATTGTTTCAAAAAGCGAGGAGATTCGGTGGCGTTTAAAATTTTCAGTATCGTGCTTCGTGAGTTCGACTCCCAGGATGGAGTTTTTCTGATTTTGACCCATACGATAAGCAAAGGCTGGGGAGTTACCTCTAAAATCTGTCCTCTTTCTTCAGCGACACAGAGCCAAGTCAGACTTATACCTACGGGTGCTCCATCACAACAGAAGCTACCCCTTTCCTTCCATTCATGAGTAGACTACACATTGGATGTCCTTCCCACACCGCAGGACGCAGAGGATTAGGCACGCACACAGTTCTGTAATTCATCAAATTTTAAGGTTAATGGAAGTCATAGTAATACAAACAATTCGCAACAACCATTTTATAACGTATATTAGTGATAAAAGAAATACAAATTATATTGAATTTATGTATTTTGAATATTTAATATTTAATATAAAATGTCCTTGATTTCAGACATGGCATGATTATAAGCTGAAATGGGATCCTGACGATTATGGAGGAGTTGAGATGATACACGTACCAGCGGAGCATATATGGCTACCGGACATCGTCCTTTTTAATAAGTAAGTTTATAAAACATATTTCTCTTATGCTTAAAAAGGTCATTGATATCCTCTGATAAATTGGGATATTTAGTAGTCATTATTATAGCTGTCTCATGAATTGCAATAAACTTCCAACTCATTACTTGTGAGATTTGTTAAGATAAATTTGATAAGATTGTGACTGAAATCAGATAAGTTAACAAGGCAAATGTTACAAGGAACTTTTTTCTGAATACATTTGTTATATATGTATGCGTGTATTTGTATTCTTTTAAATAATATCTTCACCAAGTTCTGCTTTATTGCGATCCTCCACTGCTTCGCTTAAAAATACAATGTATATTTTTCATAGAAAAACTAAAAAAAAATTGTTAATTCAATAGATTTAAAATGTAATTTAATAAAAAGAAATTCCTACATTGCAATCTGTTATGTTGCAGTGCTGATGGAAATTATGAAGTGACTCTGATGACGAAAGCAACAGTGTATTATTCGGGAGAAATCGTGTGGAAACCACCTGCCCTGTACAAAAGCACGTGTGAAATCGATGTCGAATACTTCCCGTTTGATGAACAGTCCTGTTTGATGAAGTTCGGTTCGTGGACATATGACGGATATGAGGTAAGAATCATGTTATTCATTCATAGTAGAAGGCCCTTATATATCTCATTTCCAGTGGTTGGTCCATGAGATTTTCTGATACCAAGAACTAAAGTAGAAAAAAAAGAAATACATGTATATTTTTCACAATATTCAAAATATAGCAAACAAAGATAAAATTACCATAAAAAGTAAGACTTTTGACGCATTCAATCTTTCGTGTTTCAATATCTAACTTTTTTTGCCTCAAAAATCTAGGATGAATGTAAGGCATCGAGGTAGCATCTTGATACTTTTGTATCTTCATCCAACTACTTTATATCGGAAACACTTAATGTACTTTGATCACAACCCTTTGAATAATTTAATTCGAAATTTTTCAGTACCTTGATCCAAGAACATTGAGTACTGTAATCCAAAACTCTCGAGTAACTTGAACAAACCCATTAAGTACCTTGATAAAAAGCCTTGAATATCTTGATCCGAAATTCTTCAATACTTTGATCCAAAAAATTTTTTGAGCCTTGAGCATCTTGATCCAAACACCTTGTATGCCTTGATCCAAAAAAGGATACATTCCATTGAAAAATTAACATATGAGCAATGATAAAAGAATGAATAAAATTTACAAATAGAAATATTGGTATATATTTTAATGGAAATATTTGTAATTTTAGATAATATTCTTAAATTTCGTGTTCTTTCATTCATATTCTACGATCTTTTTAATTCTCTTATTATAACATTAGATTTAGTAGCAGCGTAATGGTATCTTGTTGAGCTTCTAATCTCTTCCACATATAAAAATTTGTCCGAGTGTGCATGTACTCATTATACACTGAAGTGACAAAAGTCATGGGATACCTCTTAATATCGTGTCGGCCCTCCTTTCGCCCGGCGAAGTGCAGCAACTCGACGTGGCATGGACTCAACAAGTCGTTGGAAGTCTTCTGCAGGAATATTGAGCCATGCTGTCTCGATAGACGTCCATAATTGTGAAAGCGTTGATGGTGCAGGATTTTGGGCACTAACAGACCTCTCGATGATGTCCCATAAATGCTCGATGGGATTCATGTCGGGCGATCTAGGTGGCCAGATCATTCGTTGGAATTGTCCAGAATGTTCTTCAAACCAATCGCGAACAGTTGTGGCCCGGTGACATGGCGCATTGTCATCCATAAAAATCCCATTGTTGTTTGGGTACATGAAGTCCATGAATGGCTGCAAGTGATCTCCAAGTAGCTGAACATAAGCATTTCCAGTCAATGTTCGGTCCAGTCGCACCAGAGGACCAAGTCCATGCCATGAAAAAACAGCCCACACCATTACGGAGCCACCACCAGCTTGAACAGTGCCTTGCTGACAGTTTGGGTCCATGGCTTCATGGGGTCTGCGCCACACTCGAACCCTACCATCAGCTCTTACCAACTGAAATCATGACTCATCGGACCAGGCCACGGTTTTCCATTCATCTAGGGACCAACCGATATGCTCACGTGCCCACGAGAGTCGCTGCAAGCGATGTCGTTTTGTCAGTAAAGGCACTCGAGTCGGTCTTCTGCTGGAATAGCCCAAGAAAGCCAAATTTCTCCGCACAGTTCTAACAGACAAGTCGCTTGTACGTCCCACATTGATTTCTGCGGTTATTTGACGCAGTGTTGCTTGCCTGTTAGAATTTACGACTCTTTGCAGACGTCGCCGGTCTCGGTCGTTAAGTGCAGGCGGTCGACCACTGCGCTGTCCATGGTGGGATGTTATGCCTGAAATTTCTTACTCTCGGCACACTCTTGACACAGTGGATCTGGGAATGTTGAATTCCCTAACGATTTCCGAAATGGCATGACCCATGCGTCTAGCTCCAACTAACATTCCGCTTTCAAAGTCTGTTAATTCCCGTCGTGCGGTCATCATCACGTCAAAACCTCTTCACATGAATAACTGAACAGAAATGAAAGCTCTGCGAAAGCACTGCGCATTTATACCTGTTATACGCGATGCTACTGCCATCTGAAAATTTGCATATTGCTATCCCATGACTTTTGTCACTTCAGTGTATAGCATTTGACAGTGGAAAACAAACCATTTTATCTGCTCTTACCTGCGAGTCCCCAGTCATCTATATAAAAGGCGTAAATCCTTTAAAGCATGACAATATTAAGACACTAATAGGAACAGAAATTGTGTTTCTTCGTTTAACAACGTCCATATTTAAAAGTATTAGCAACAAGCATGATTCGCAAATCTAAACCTGCTTTTTTTCAGTATTGTTGGAAAATACAAAACAAGCAAGAATGTTTGCCATCCTTGAAGGAAAGAAAATTTCCATTCCAATCAAAGGATCAACCAATGGGAAAACGAGTAAGGGCTCGCTGGTAAGGGAATATGTACGAGGATTTACTTTTCGAGATCACACTGAAATGTTAGATCACACCCCCCAATGTAGTTTTACTTGCGATCTCCCAGTTATCTTTCGGATATTCATAATTCATCTGATGCGCGACCAAACACCAATTCTACTTGAAGTAAAAGTTCAGTTTACCAGATCTGGCAAACGTTCTGTCAGAAATTGCATTTGCCATTCAAACTGTAACAAAGTAGCTTATGGAGCATTCGCGAATGACTCTCAAGCTCAAGCATTTATATGTGGATAAATGTTGTAAATCTTTTAGCACGCGTTGCGTTTTCGTCCTAACTAAGGAGAGTGTTCTCGTGTGAAACTCGAAGATCACGCATAGACAAATATAGACGAGGATTAAATTATAAGTTAGTTCGAAATCCGATTAGTGAACTAAAACAAAAATAAAGAATAAATCACGTTAGACGTTAGACTAAATCATTCTATTAGATTTCAGAAGGTGAATGTAAGGTGCAAAGTTTACAAATATCTTGTCTGGAATTGTTTAATAAAAACTGAAGGACATATAGGAGGAATGTTGTCCTATCGCCCTTGAGTTGGCTCGTGAACTTGCTAAATTTATTCAACATTGCAAAGCTTGGTCCACATTTGAATGTGTAAGTCTCCAGTGTCGCACGCGAACGCTCTTCAAAGCGGATAGTTTCTGCACGGACGGAAAACGCAAAGCCTGCATTTGCCAGCTTTTGACAAACAAAAGTAGAGTCGATTTTTGGTCACAAATCAAAAGATTTGCAACCATCCAAAAGACGGTCTTGATAAAAGGATATAAAGGAATATGCTTTGCTCGGTCACAGAAATGCTCTGAAAGCGAATTTGCAAGTGACGTCCGTGGCTTACATATTCAAATGTGGCCCTCGGCAAGAGCTAAGGTGGTTGATGGCTGAAGGTTGAAACAGTAAATGCAAATATTAATATTGTTATTTAAAGTTATGGATCAACATGTTTAATTACAGGTATGATTTAATTATGTATAAGATTTATATGGGAGCATATATACAAAGATTTTCTATACGAAGACATCTGGTCTATTTCTGTCCTATTCACGATAAATCAGTAAGTCTGAACGTTTTGAGTGGAGTTCAAGGCGGAAGATGAGGTTATTCGTTAAAAATTTCAATGATCAAATTATAGATTTAAAATAATGAACATTGTGCTATCTTAAGTATTTGGTAATTTAATGACATAAAGATCTCTGATTAAAATACCAGGAATTGAAAAGTACATATTGTTTTTTAAGCCAACAGAATTAAAACTTAAAATAATTATGTGATTAATTTCAATGCTTACGTTAAATGATGCCCCTTTAATGGCATGGTATGATTATCTTTAATTTCTGATTAATATTCATTAAAAATTAAATTACATACAAATAACCAGTCAATTGGAATTAAATAAGTATTACGAACATTTAATGGAAATAATGCTTTAAATATTTATTATCTATTTTGAATTGGAAGGTATTTAGTATTTGGTAATAGTTATTAATTTTAATTAAATTTGCTCAGAAATTTGAATTTGGGAAAATTATCCATTTACATTAATGGAAATTTAAATATTGTTATTTGTTAAAGACATTTATTTTTAAAATTAGTTGAACAAATATATATTATCTTTTTGTAATTCATATTCTTCAAGCATAACATTTTAGTAATTATCTTTGTTAATTACTTGCGTCTAATGTTAAATTCTAATAATACGGAGTTGTTCACTAACCGCATACATATTCAAATTCTTTAGCTATTATTATTCAAATTAATTTATTCGCAATCAAAATTCATTGGACGAAACGATCATTAGGAACATCTTTTAATGTACTGATATACAGGGAAGCGAGCATACTTACAGCCATCGAAAGATGCGATGTTGAAGGAATCTGATTGTAGATTACCCTTCTTAAAATGTAACGTTTTGAGTTTGAATTGCTTAATGCGTTTTGAAAGATTTTGTCTTCTTTCGCATATTGAAATTCTTTGATAGTCTGAGTGCAAAAATTCTTCATAAATGTTCTCTTCCAAAATTGATTTTTATCAAGTATTATGATTTTCATAGCGCCATTGTATTGTGAATTATTAAGGATATCTGTCAAAAACGAAATTAAAATAGTATCTGAATGAATAATTATTAAATTTATCAAAGTTTCGAGCAATTCAACTGATGTTCAAAATAGTTCGAACAGTTATATTAAAACATATTTCAATATTGTATTCAGTTTCTTTTAATTAAACAAACGATTTTGTAAATTGTCATAGAAATTCGTCAGCAATTTCAATTAGATATATTTGTTAAGGGCTGAAACTACAGCAACGTTTCTTTATGCTTAAATTAGCAAATGTTATTTACTCTTTTCTCGATATCTAAAGAATCAAGTTAATGAAATCAAACAGTAAACAAATTAGTTTCATATAATCAATCATCAATCAATTAAAAAAACTATTTAACAAAGAATCAAACGGTTTAAAATATTATAACAATTAAGGAAATGAATTTGCACAACATATGATAAAATTATTTTTACTTGTTTGTTCAATCTAAAGATTGATGGCACTTTGAATTACAAAGCAATTGGGCTTATTTATGGTACATGTAGATTTGCAGTCACATTTTCTGAAACCCTTCCCAGTATCAAGGGATTGTTTTATTGCTGTTTGACGTATCTTACCTATCTTTATCTCTACATCAAGTATATTTTCTTTTGTTAAAAATCTCTCTTTGCAAACACTGAATTCAGATAAAAACAACTGATGACGACAAAACGCTGGATAAATTAAATTTAAAGTGGAGGGAGATGGGGAGGAAGAGTAGGAATAAGAAATGAGTGAAACAAACTTTTGAACTTAAACGATATGGAACCCGTTAATGCGTGCATTACCTAGGTTAAATGCGGAAATCTCTAGATTCCGCATGTTAAAGGAGGAAATCAATTAACCTGAAGATTAGCTAGGTAATGTGCACATTAACGACTTTCGAGCTTTAGCGGAAACACATACACACACACACACATATATATATATATATAAGAGAAAATCAAACGATAATTTCTCCATACAAAAATGAATTAATATGAACAAAAATAGCATTCATTTTATGAGAAATGGGCATGCATGTGAAGGAAAAAAAAAAAAAAAAACGCAAATGATAATTTCTTCAAATATATAATACTTATTGTATTCGCATCGATAGTAAAAAAAATACTAAGCAGTAAATATAATTATCTGTACCAAATATAATAAATATTTATTCAAAAATGAATAAAACTTTTACAACAGCTTGAATTAAGCGACCCTTTCATGAGAACCAAAACATATCTAAAAAAACGAAAAAGCGGAACGATAATTTCTCCACACACACAAAACGAATTAATCTGTATCGAAAATATCGTTCTCTCGGAAGTGGACAGGAACGAAAAAAACACATCACAGGTGCCGCGGCCACGGACGGGGAGAGAGAAGAAAAAAGAATCGGCGGGGAGGGCAAAGCGATCAGAAGGTCACGCCTTCGGGAAAGAGGGGGCGAAGAGGGGGCAAACGTGATTTCGTCGCATTAGGTGTGAGGTTCAGCCAATAAAATCTCGGCTTCTCTTTCCGGTGCGGGTTAATCACTCATAAAGAACGTTCAGAGATCCATTCTCATCTGGTAACCACTTCCCGCGATTGGATGCCCCGAACGTGGCGTCACGTGGTGGCTCTGATTTGGATCAGACGACGCTCGGAGCTGACCAGAAATCATTGGGGTATTTTTTTATCTGCTTCAGTCATATTTGGGTTCAAAGGGTTCTATGGGGTTGTGCCTTTTAAGGAGGTTGGATATTGTACATAGTTGTCACACTAGTTTTAATTAATTATGTAAATGTTATTGGTGGGGTTTTTTTTTGTATGTCAATAGGTGCTTTTTTTTAATTTCCTTCAGTGATATTTGCGTTCAAATGATTGATTTTACCTTTTAAAGAGATGGGATATAGTATTATTGTAATAAGCTTTAATTAGTTATGTAAATTTGACTGAGTTTTTTATTATTTTTTTTATTTAAGTAAGAAGTCACTAGGGTTACAGTGCTTTTTTTTTTATTTGCTTCAGTCATATTTGGGTTCAAAGGGTTGTATGGGGTTCTACCTTTTAAAGAGGTGGGATATTGTACATAGCTGTCACACTAGCTTAAATTAGTTATGTTAATTTTACTGCGTGGGGCTTTTTTATAAGAAGTCATTAGGATCATGGTATATTTTTTATAAGAAGTCACCGGGTATTTTTTTTTTTTTTTTTTTTTTTTTTTCAATTTGCTTCAGTCATATTTGTACTTGTAATCTTTTTACAAGTACTTGTAATCTTGTACTTGTAATCTTTTAAAGAGAAGAGATAATGCACATAACTATTACACTAGCTCTAATTAGTTATGTGAGTTTTATTGTATGGTTTATTTTTGTAAAAAGTCATTAGGGTTGTCGTGCTTTTTTTAATTTGCTTCAATCATATTTACGTCAAAGAATAGTATGTGGTTATCTCTCTTTTATAGAGGGGGAATATTTTACATAGATGTCATACTACTGTTACTTAGTTATGCAAATTTTACTGCGTTATATATATTTTTTTTATATAAGAGGTCACTAGGGTTGTCATGCTTTTTTAAATTTGTTGATTTAAAAAAGCATTTGGCATTTGGCAAAAGCATTTCTGGCATTTGGTTCTACCTTTTAAAGAGGTGGGATGTTGTACATAGCTGTCACACTGACTTTATTTAATTATGTAAATTATATTGCGTGAAATATTTTTACAAGGTGTCACTAGGGGTGCAGGCTAGGTAGTCACTAGGCGTCACTAGGGTACGCTTTTTATTTTATTTGATCAATCATATTTGCGTTCATTGTATGTTGCTTTACCTTTTAAAGAGGTGGAATATTGTACATAGCTGCATACTAACAGTAATTAGTTATGTAAATTTTATGGCATGGTATATTTTTAGAAGATGTCACTAGGGTAATCATGCATTTTTTTTATTTGCTTCAGCCTGATTTGAGTTCAAAGGATGCATGAGGTTCTACCTTTTAAAGAGGTGGGATAAAAATACATAAATAAAAAGAAGGCTCAATACAATTTTAAATTAAATGTAAATTTAAATTAAGATATTGAATGCTGATTTTAAATAAAATGTAAATTTAAATTAAAATATTTAATGCTGATTTTATTTAGTATTTAAGTAGTTAATTTTTAAATAATCTTCAGTAAGTTTTAATTTTAATTTTGAATATTTGTTAAGATAATTAAAAAGAAATTAAATAATAAACCAATAAAATAAAATAATAAAATCATTATACAAGCAAAATATTATTATTATTATTATTTTGCAACAATTATGTGGAAATATAAATTTTAATAAATTATCGGTTTTTAATGAATATTTTAAAATAGGCACTTTGTAACTTATCAAATGCTTGAAAAAACGAAAATTAATTATAAAATTAAAACCTTAATCTTCTATTTAAGAAAAATATAATTCATACTTTTATCCCATATGAAAGAAATATAATTTAAATATATCAATTTTCCTCTTTTTAAAAAAAAATATTTAATTACATAAGTACAAATAAATTAACTTTTGAAATAACTTAATTAAACACTTTTGAAGTGGTTAAAATATTTTCAAAAAATTGAACGCCGATTATAATTACGATTGCAATTGTAAATTAAAATCTGTATTATTATACGCTGATTTTGATATAAAAAAAGTAATCAATTTAATAGAATTTTTTTGAAATATTTCAATATTTTTTATTTGTTACTATCATGACAATTAAATTATAGAGTATTGTATTATGAGAAATAAAATTATTATAATATGTATTTCCTTTCAAAACAGAAGAAAATAATAATTTTCTGTTTAAAAGAATCAAACAATTATTGATTAAATGAAATATTTTAATAAAGAATTGTATACTGTAGGTAAAAAAAATTTCTAACCTCTATGGAGTTTTCAAAAGAAAAAAAACTAAAAATGTACTGTTTTCATTATGAAGAGATATTAAATCATTTTAAATATTTCATTTTTTCTACTATCATGATAATTAAATTATAAATACTGTATAATAATATTAATAAAATTATCATATTAAATATTTCATTTCAAAAGAAGAAAATAATATAATTATGTTCAAAAGAATTGAATAACCATGAATTAAAAATAAGCATTTTAATGAGAAATTACATATTATAGGAGAAAAAAATACCATTTTTAACAGTTCTGGATTTTACAAAAAAAGAAATTAAAACTGTAACTTTTTTTTATTATGAAGGGACACTAAATAATTTTAAATATTTCATTTTTTCTACTAGCATGATAATTAAATTATAAATACTGCATTATAAAATTAAAAAAAATTATAAAATAAACATTTCAATTCAAAAAGAAGAAAAAAATATAATTCTTTTCAAAACAATCAAACAACCATGGATTAAAATTAAGTATTTTAGTAAGAAATTATATATTATAGGGGAAAAATACCAATTACAATAGCACTGCATTTTTCAAAAGAAAAACTAAAACGTATAAACTACTATCATGACAATTAAATGATAAATACTTCAATGACAATTAAATGATAATATATAAACAAACGAAAAACCTAAACATTTTAAATATTTCATTTTTTTCTAATAGCATGATAATTAAATTATAAATACTACATCCTAAGATTAATAAAAATATGAAAATAAACATTTCATTTCATAATGAAGAAAATAATATAGTTGTTTTCAAAAGAATCAAACAACCATGGATTAAAATTATGTATTTTAGTAAGAAATCACGTACTGTAGGAAAATAAAAATACAATTTTAGAAGCATGGATTTTTCATAAGAAAAACTAAAACGAATATATTTACGTTGACAAAGCGTAATAAATTACGTATAAGCGTATTTAAATTTTTCGTTTTTTCCCTTACTATCATGGCAATAAAATTATAAATACTGTATGATCAGATTAATAAAAAATATAACAACAAACATTTCATTCAAAAAAAAAAAAAAAGTTCTGTTTAAAACAGTTAAACAACCATGGATTAAGAAATCATATACTATAGAAAAAAACACAATTTTAATAGAACTGAATTTTTCAAAAGCAAAATTAAAACTTATATGTTTTCGTAATACATGCATACTAAAATACTTGAAATATTTAAATTTGTTCTATTTTTCATACTAATATGGCAATTAAATTATAAATACTGTATGATAAGATTAATAAAAAAAATACCATAAAAAAAGACTAATGTGTCATACCAAAAAAAAAAAAAAAAAAAAGAAAGAAATTAATGATTGCTTAAAAACATCAAACATTTAGGGATAAAAATTCAATTTTAATAAAAAATAAAAGAAAGAAAGAAAATCATCTATTGTTGAAAAAAATATTAACTCAAACAGATCTGGATTTTTCAAAAAGAGAAAAAAACTAAAAACGTAATTGTCTTTGTCATGCAAGAATGCTAATGAAATTTTGTTACTTAGAAATAACCTACATAAAAACATATATTTGTTCCTAAAACTACAGTACAATATTTACCGAACGTAAATCCTTATAACTTGTTAGATTTAAAGACACTGAGAGCAGAAAAAAAAAAAAAATATAGGAAATGAAACTCAGTAGAATGAAAAAAAAAACTATAATGAAGAATGGAAATTAAATCCCATCCTATAAATATTCATGAGTTCCCATCAACGAGTGCCCATATCTTAAACAAGAATATATGTATGTTTTTTGTTTAGAATTTATTTTTTTTTTTGTTATGAACTGCTGCATATATTAAGCTGATTGTATTTCTGATATTTCATGAATTCTAAGTTGACCTTTTTTTTTTTTACCCAAGGGAAGCCATTTTAACAAAAACAAAGAAATTTGGAAGCAGTGCAATTAAAACAAGAAAAAGTAATTTGTTTGTTTTTGAATTTCGCATACTTTTCTTCTTCTAAAACTGTTTTCTGTTTCCTATTAGCGAATTTGATTAATTACTACAATTGCTTTAGTCATTGAAAAAATAAAGCTTTTTGAAATTGATTTTCTTGGTAACTACTTAAATTTTTTTTTTTTTTTTTTTTCTGTACAAGGATTTTTTTCCTCTGATTAATCTGGGAATGAAATGCAAATGCGTTGAGATTTTCAAAATGTTAGCAAATCTCATTCGAACATAAATGGCCTTGCTGATGTGGGAATCAGCTATTTAATTTGAAAGAAACTCAACAGATGTTTTCTTTCGGTTTTTTTTTCTATCTTTCTGAATGAATGTTCGTTTTTAATAGTAATTCCAGATTATGGATGGAATAGAAAGTATTCAACAATGCTTATAATTCCCATTATTATTTTTTTTAAATAAATGCACGATAAAAAAAATGAGCAATATTTTATAAGAATATGGTAATCACTTTACTTATTTTTTTAGGAAACAAATCGAAAACATTTTTTTTTTTGTAAAAATAGCGAACTGAAATTACACAAAGAATTAAAAACAAAATATTCCATTTTTTTAAAAAATGAAAACGATAATAATTTGGTATAACTGAAAGTTGCATTTTCTGAGCAGGAAAAATATTGTCGTACTAGTAAAAATTAATCATATATAGTTAGTATTTTTTTAAAATTTGTGTACGAAATAAAATCACTTTGAATGGATAATACAATTTTTTATGTATTTTTTAAATTATGATGATTTAATGACAAAATGTAATGGTTGATATTAATAGCTGCTTCCAATTGCTGTCAAATATTTTTTTAGATTCAACACAAACAATTTACAATTGTATTCAACAATCCGTATAATTCCCATTATTATTTTTTTTAAATAAATGTATGATAAAAAAATAAATGAGCAATATTTTATAAGAGTATAGTAATCACTTTACTTATTTTTTTACGAAACAAATCGAAAAAAAATTTTTTTTTGTAAAAATAGCGAACTGAAATTACACAAAGAATTAAAAACAAAATACTTCATTTTTTTCTTTAAATGAAAACGATAATAATTTGGTATAACTAAAAGTTGCATTTTCAGAGCAGAAAAAAAAATGTCGTACTAGTACAAATTAATCATATGTAGTTATAGTTTTCTTTAAAAAAAATTTTGTACCAAAAAAAAAAAAAACACATTTCGAATAGATTACTTTGATTTGAAAATGCATTATATATATATGTATATCTATATATACATATTTAAATTATGAAAATTTAATGCAAAAATGTAATGGCTGATAATAATAGCTTCTTACAATTGTTGTCAAATATTTTTAAAAAATAATTGTATGATAAAAAATAAATGAGCAAAATTTTATAAGAGTATGATAATGATTTTATGAAATAAATCGAAAACTTTTTTTTTTTTTTTTTTTTTTGTAAAAATAGCGACTGAAATTATACAAAGAATTAAAAACAAAATACTCCATTTTTTTAAAAATGAAAGCGATAATAATTTGGCATAACTGAAAGTTGTATTTTCTGAGCAGAAAAAAAAATGTCGTACTAGTAAAAATTAATCATATGTAGTTATAATTTTCTTCAAAATTTTTGTACGAAAACAAATTCCTTTTGAATAAATTATTTTGATTGGGAAATAAATTTTATGTATATTTTTTAGATTATGGAGATTTAATGACAAAATATAATGGTTGATAATGACAGCTGCATACAACTGTCGTCAAATAATTTTTAGATTCAATGCTAACAATTTACAATTGTATTCAGTAATCTTTATAATTTCCATTATTATTTTTTTTTAAATAAATGTAAGGTAAAAAATAAATAAGCAATATTTTATAAGAGTATGATAATCATTTTACTTATTTTTTTATGAAATAAATTGAATTTTTTTTTGTAAAAGTAGCGACTGAAATTATACAAAGAATTAAAAACAAAATATTATATTTTTTTAAAAATGAAAACTATAATATTTTTGCATAACTGTAAGTTGCAATAAAATTAAAAGTTTCATTTTCTGAGCAGAAAAAAAAATGACGTACTAGTAAATATTAATCATATATAGTTATAGTATCTATATATGACTTTCTTAAAAGAATTTGCATGAAAAAAATTCATTTTGAATAAATTATTTTGATTGGGAAATACATTATATATATATATATATATATATATATATAAATTATGGAGATTTAGCGACAAAATTTTGTGCTTGATAATAATAGCTCTTTACAATTGCTATCAAATATTTTTCAGATACTTAAATATTTTTGACTGTGTAATACGCATTGTTATTTTAAATATAAGTAAAACAATTATTTGATTGGAGAAATATTTTATTAACACAAATAAATTAAATTTTGAATAAATTGAATGTTAAAAAAATAGGTTTATAAGACATTTTCCGGTTAAAAATTATAATTTTATGTAAACTTAAAATAGTTTAATGGTGCTTAACTACGTATTATGAGATAAAATTAGCTTAAGTGAATTAACTGAACAAAGAAAGGGAATTACAAAAGTTGAGAAATGGCGTGAGTCGAAACAAATTAGCAAATATGTTGCCATTAGTTAGAAAATTAGATTAAAATAGAACTGTTTCATTAATTTTTTTTCCTTTTTTTCTTCATGTAATATTATTAATTAAAGAAGACATACAAATTTGTAGCTAAATAGATAATATTTAACAAATGATTTTATACTTGGGATTTGTATAACTTTAAGTGCAGCACTTAACGTTTACTTTGAAGTAAGGCTGTCTGTATTTATGTCTAGAGATAAATACATACTAATTAATGACAATTTAGAGAATTTTGAATGATTGAGTTTAAAAACTTAGCATGATAAATTAATGGTATATAATGTAACTAAATAATAAATATAAAAACCAATAATGTCATAATTCAATTAACTCTAAATAATGTTATTAAGGTTCTGATATCTGCACAAATTTTTTAACTCTAATTAATTTTATTGTAACTGAAGTTAATGAAAATATTTCACATAAAATGAAAATAACTTCGAAAATAAAATTTAAACGAAACATTTTAATCTTGATATTGTATAGCATACTTTGCTTTTAATCTAAGTCATACATTAAAGTATATACATAATTAAAATGAATGATAATTATGAATTCAAAGGAATACAAAACAATAATGAAATTCTATTTTTATCGAACTTTATCTAACAAATTTCTGTTTGCTATTTAAATCCCTTTCTTCGACCTGTTGTACTCCTCAACTTTGTAATTCGCTATTAATTAATTGTTTTCTCATAAAATATTAATATTTCAAAATGAAACGTTCTTATGATTGCTGTAATGAATTAATTACAGAAATATAGAGACCATAATAAATATTGTATTATAGATTGCACAAGATATGTTAACTCTCCGAGATTGTAAACCCTTTTGTGGCATGTCATTCATATTCAAGATAATTTAATTTTTGCCATATTCGTAGTAGCATTGTCTAATTTTTGAGTCGACGTCTGTAGGAAAAATTCCATTAAATGAAAAAAAATGACCACATCGTATTAACCCTAAAAATGGCAAAAATTTCAATGATAAGTTATACTTGCCACGTTATGGCAGATGATTGTGAATGTAACTCTGTGTTAACTCGTGGTTATGTCCAGATGTGGGAAGTCGGAGCCAAGCATTTTTGAAGGAAATCTTTTACAAATCTGATTTCTGTTTCTTTTATAAAAATATTTTTTTATTTTTCCAAAATGGTAGGAATTAATGTTAAAATTTAATGTTTATCATACAATTCAATTGTATCTTTCAACAATACAATTAATACAAAAAGTGTTACTGCTTTACTAACAAACCAATTAAGTGATGAAAGACTTTTCTCAACTCCATTCTTGCTTTAGAGTTTCCCCTTAACACTGAGGTTTAAATAAAGCTATCTTGGATCAACAATAAAAGATGTTATAGAAGCCATTCAGTTATTAAAAAATTATTTTATGTAATTATAAATATATCACGTTTGTGATTAAATTGTACAATCTCCTTTTTTCTTTATTCAGCTACTCAATAATACTTTGGAACGTTAATTTAATGTAATTTTTATAGGTCTTATAGTATTTGTAAACAAATTTAGAGTATGATGATCTATTTCAAGTTAGTGAAAACACTACACCGTTAAATTTGTAAATATATATATATTGTTACGAAAAAAAGTTTGTACAGATATATAAGGCTTGTAAAAGTTATTGAAAATGTTTTTTCCGAAAATTATTAGTAAGGAACAAGTACGTAAAGTTACTGCAAAAATTGGGTATAAAAATTACGGCTGTAAGTCGACATAAAACATTCGAATTAGTGGTCTGAAATTTTTAGTTGAATCTTTTAGTTATCTTGCAAAATGATCGGAGATGTCACCTTCCAATTGTGACAACATTCATTTAGATGTTGATATTAATAAACGTTCGATGAATCGTGTAAGCGTGGATTCCACGAAAAAGGAAAGCTTAAATACACTTGTGTACAATTTTCAAAATGTAAAATTTATTACATTACATTTTTTTTAAACATTTATCTCCAGAAAATACTATTTTTATTTCACATTTGAATTTTCTGTTCCCACTAATTTCAAGTTATGCCAGTAAAGTTGTCAATGTAATTAAAACATGATGTCTGTAAACAAGAATCTGTTCCATTTACCAAGATTGCAAATTTACGCAGACATCTTTTAATAAAATTTTTAACTCTCAACAAATAATTTAAAAATTCCTTTATATTTTACATTTTGTAACATTTGTGTACAATAAAATTTTAATTACCTTGTAGTTTAAGAATAATAAAAATAAAGCATTAACCCAATTATTTTAAAGAATATATTTTGTTAAAAATCATAAAAGCTCTTTTTAAAAAATAAATAACTTAGTTCTATATATTAATTTAGAAATAAATAAATTTTACACAATAAAAGTTTCTCAAGATAAAAGTTTTTGTTTTAATATATACTTTAAGTAAAGATATTTAGAAGGATAATTTTGCAAAAGGACTTTTCTACTTTTTAGTGTTGCTAAGTCTTTGTGATTTAGAAATCAAGGATTTAAAAGAAAAGAACTCACAGAGACTAAAAATTAAGAACTCGGAAAAACGGGAGTTTGAGGAGGTCCATAAATTTAATCCCGGCTTTTCCTGGAAAAGTTTCATTAGAGCTATCTCTGGTTAAACGCCACGATTTTCAATAAGAAACTTCCAGCCAAATCTCTCCAAGTAATAAAGAGAGCCTAAATCTAAATGAGGTAAATTTAAATGCGCATATCCGATGAAGCATGAGTTGGAAAAAAAAATATTGAAAAGAAAAAAAGAGAAAGAAAAGAAAAGAAAAATGACCGATCGAGAGTAAAAAAGAAAAAAATACTGTTGAAGAAGAAGAAAGTCTCTGAAAGTGAAAGAAAATCAAGAAAAATTCTTATTTTCCTTCCTACAAAACATTTTACTTCTTTTTTTTATTTATATCTGCCAAGCCGGCTTCCTTAAGATTGCTTCAAGATGGAGTTGCTATCAAATGTTAGAAGATGCAATCATAAATAAAAGAAACGTCCTTCTTTTCACACGAAAAAAGAACGATACAAAAAAATTATAATAAATAAAATAAAAAAATAAATAATGTACAACAACACAGAGGAGATAAAAAAAAAGAACAAAAATATCTTCTCCAAAAGGGAACGATGGCCAAAGAACAATCTCCCCCAAGCGCGATATAGAAATGTGTCAAGAGTAGATTCGCCATCGTGTCCTCCGCCCACACCCACCATGGCACAAAACGCCAGAGAAGACAATAAGTGCCCATGACAAATGACTGGATATGCATCGTTAGGACTTGTCACCGGAGAATCCGGCAATCCATGCTTCAATGCCGGATTTCGGAATCGGACGGATTTATTCTTCTTTTGGAAAAAGGATTAGATCTCAGAACTAATTTAAATTTTCCTTTCTTCCTCTTCAGCTGGGCGACAATTAATTATTCGGAGACAAATTGACGTGCGTTTAAAATGATTGAATAAAATGTTCTGGAGTTTTGTATTCTGGATGAAGAAATCCAAGTGCTGAAGAGTAATTCGGGGAAATTAGGAAATCTAAGTGCCGTTTTCATTGATAATGCAGAGTTAAAATGTAAATTACTCAACCGTGATAAATTGTTCTACTGTGATAAATTGTTGCTCAGAATACTCTTGTAGATAAGTTTCAGTGAGATTTGCGTGGCCTAACAAATATTTTTTGAATGAGATTGCATAATTTTTTATTTTAATTATTTTGTTATCTATTTTTTTCTTATTATAGCGTTTTTTTACTTATTTGGTGTATATTTAATTCAATGTGCTACATATAATTTTCCCTTCTTATACATATTTTTAGGGCCTAACGGCCGAGTGACTAGTGCTGTGCCACTCGGTGACTCAGGTTAAGGGTTTGAGTCCAATCGTTGCCATGGATGCTTTTAGTGATTCGGAATCTACTTTAAACTGTAGGTCCCGGTATAATAGTATCGTAGAACACGTCCGCAGCATATCTTCAAGCTACACGTCCCCCCAGGGTAGTGCTAAATGAGTAACAGTAGGGCAGGCCTTGTTTGTGACACAAAGAGTAACTGTCCCTTTTTTGCAAGCTGCATTAGAACAACAACAACATATTTAAACTGAAAGTTAAAACACTTACCCTGTTCATATTAACGTTTTTATTTGATTAATATAATAAAATGATGCAGTTTTTCGATAGATATGAATTAAAATTAAATATACAAACTGTGATATTCAGTAATCTACTCAATATATCATATTAAATTAATAACTAGTTGATTTTAATTTAAAAATATTGAGAATAATTTTAACAATGACCGATCATGGAAACTGTAAATGAATTGATTTCTTCTGCATTAAATAATAGATATGTTCCCCATTCTTTTTTGTTGCTCTTAATCTATTCTGAACTAGACTAGATCCCTCGCATGTTAATCCTCAGAAAATCCAGAAAGAGAAGTGGATTTGTTCGGGAGCTCTCTAAGGTCAAATAAGGTGATGGAACGTCTTCTATTATCCAAAGACCTTTGCAAGTCCTTAGGTGGATAGCGTATTTACCTGGGAATGTCTACAGCGTGTTTATTATAGAGATTATGTCGTCTTACAAAAGATAAACTCCAAAAGCTGTATAGCGATAATTAAGAGACCAGAATAATTTTATTATATTAACATTCTTACTATATATTTTAAGAAATACAGCATTCAAAATTAGGTAAAAAGTTATTTATTCTGTACCGTTTATTCATTTGGGACGGTAAGGAAATGATGGATAGATGCTAGATTAACAACAACTAAGGGGATTAGGTTCAATTCCAGGCAATTGATGTGTACTCCAGCATGGATATAAATCTTTTAGTCAGAAGGTCGAAGAGGAAGGGAGGAGTCTCAAAGAAGGGAGTGCTCATCGAATTGTAAAAAGAGGTTGTAAAATTCAGGTTTCGTTTATATTAAGATCTGTTATGTATCTATAGCTCTATTGATGAATCACATCAAATCAAAATGCCTGGTATTTGAAAAAAATTACATTGCTGTTAAAGCAATTAATATTAAAAATGGGCCTGAATGGTCGTGTGTCCAGCGATCTTGCGTTCAATGTCACAGATTTCGAGTTCGAGTCCCGGAGGCATCATGGATGTTTGTAGTGGTTCGGAATCCACTTTAAACGGTTCAATATGATCGTAAGAGAGTTGTATTGAGGTTTAGGCAGTGTTCAACCCTCGTGGTTCCTCGCTAAAAGTGTAGCTGCATATTACCCTTAGCCATGGACGTCGCCTGCGATGGGGTCCTTTGGACCTGGTCTTGGCTTTCCTGCCCCTGGGAGATTTGTAACAACAACAACATTAAAATTTAAAACATGTAAACATTATTAAATTAGATCAAATTGTCCAACATTGAAAAGAAAGAAAAAAAGAAATGTCGAACATATAATTTTTCAAATATTCAAATAGCTTTTTATTCGAATACAGCAAATTTGTACAAAAAAAAGTTTTACTTTAAAGGAAACAGCGAAAATGGGTTTGAGATATTCTGAAATTTTTTTTTTTCATCCATTGTTTGCAATGAATAAAAAGTAATCTTGTTGTGACTCTAATTATACTTTTCTGTGTACTTGAGGTTTTATTGGGCCTTAAATTTGGTTTTTTAATTTCAAAATATTTTCTATACAGCTGTAATCCAATGACTGTCTGTTTCATTGTAATGTCTTTAATGCTAAAAATACAACTTATTGGTTTTAATTCAATTAATAATAGACCACAAAATATGTTATGCAATTTGTAATATATTTGCTTTTATTAAGAAACAAATACAAACAAACTATACAGATACAGTTTATATAAACAGAATGTATTGAAAAAAATGCATCATACTTATGAATCTTACCAATATTTTCATTCTAACAATTAAAAAACTTATTTGAACTGCCAAATGAAGATAAAGCCAGAATGTTCGATACATGGAGGATTTTTCATAACTAATTCTACCCCACAATGTGAAAACTCGTTGATTAAAGTTTAATGATCAGGAAATAGAATTCTTAGAACAATTTATTTAGTTTCTAATGATGTAATTATTTTAAGAGTTAAAATGTTAGTATGAATAAACAAAGATAATATCGAAAAATAATAATTAAAAAAATACAAAGTAATATTTTAAAATTTTTATTTCGATTTCAGAATAATTCATCCTTTCATAATTGACAAAATATTAATCAATAATGACTCCATAGGGCGTTAAACTTAATATCAAGAAAAATCATTAAAAATATCTTATTATAAAGAAATATCATTAATTATCATATTTTCATTGTTTCCATATGCAACCATTTTTTATTGCAATTAATAAATTCTCGACATATATGATAAACAAGTACTTTATATAGAAAATATCATATATATGTCATACATCAAATGTCTCCATATATTAAACAATCAAATTAAATAATTTAGAAGCTATCTTTCAAATAATTTTTTGACAAAGAAATAGAACCATAAAAAAACCTTTTTAAGAAAAAGACCATTTATTCTATGACATATTATTTTATAACATACAATATATCAATGAAGACCATTTATCTTCATTTTATTTAAATATTTACTTACCTAAATAAACTCTAAATTAAACTTTTAGAAAACTGAGTGTTTTTCATTATAAGTATAGAATAAAATACTAAGTAAATATAAATTCGTTGGCATCAAAAGTTTTCATTACAAATCTACGAAACTATTTTATATTTCTATCTGAATGTTACGCCTTCGGTGATTTAACTGTTGAATCTCCATTTCAATTCTGGAAAATTTAAATAAAATTTTTATAAAATATTTTGTGCTATTTTAAATAAATATTCAAAAGTTTCTATCTTAGGTAGTCTAGTATTTTTGCGCAATATTAATTTTGGAAATAATTCATGATTTCCATATGCTAAAGTTTCTTTTATGAGAGTATGAAGTATTTTTTTTTATTATGTATGAATACGTAAAATTTAAAATTAAAATTATTTTTGTCTTTTTGAAATAAAATACGAAAAGGTTAACTCCGATATTAGAATTTCCCTTTTATTCACAAATTTTTATCTTTGAATTCGTTACTTACTCAAAAGCAATAAATATTTTTATCAGTTATATTTATGCTACTATAAATTTTCGAATTCAGAAACCAAACCTAATATTTTATTAAGCAGAATAGTTTGTGCTTTATAGAAATCGTTTCAGGAATATTTAAAGAATGAATAATTGAGTTTTATTATGATTTTTGAATTGAAAATTACGCTTTTTGTAATGAATGTTTCTTATTAGCAGTACAATTATTTTTAAATTGCTACTAAAATTCGTTTTTAAATTTTAATTTTCAAATTGCATTAAAAGATATAATTGTTTACCCCATGTGGGGCGGCCTAATTGCCAATTGGCTAGTACTCTGGCCTTTGGTAGCACAGGCCTCGTATCTGGCGGTGGCATGGATGTTTGTTAGTGTTTCAGAATCCACAATAAACTGTATGTGGAATGTCTAATTTGCTTAAAGTATATACAGAATGACCTTAGAACGATAAACCAAGCCCCAGTGCGTGTCCGGTTTAGAATATCCCTACTGCTTGTCATAAAAGGTGCTATAATGGGTACACTGTGTTCGGGGTTATAACAGGGTGGGGTAAAGTCAGAGTTCTGCCTTTGGGGGCCTCATGTATTTGTATCAAGGGCAAAAAGAAGCTGCATTTTTTCCCTTATCATCACCACGGACTTGGTGTAGATGTTGCTGTGGACAAAGAGGGTTAGGAAACAATACTTAGTTGTTGTTGGTCTAATGCATCTGGCAATGCAGACACAGTTAATATTTATACCATTAGTATGGACTGCACTGCTGTTACTCATTTAGCACTACTCAGGTGGCACGTGTAGCTGGAAGATATGCTACGGACGTAAATAGCACTACCCCCACAACGCTTGACGATCCTATTAGACTGGGATCTTCTGTATAAAGTGGATTCCAAACCACTACAGCACCGCCAGGACTCGAGCCCGAAATCTATGGTATAGAGCGCCAAAGTGCTAGTCACTCGACCATCAGGTCCCTTATTGTTTAATTAATTTACTATATTGTTTTTTTTCATATTTTTACCACCATTTTCACTTTTGTTGGAAAATAAAAGGAAAATTATTTCTGATAGATGTTTAATGTTGTTAATACATGGAAGAGTTTACTGAAATAATTGTTTCACATATTATTCGTGATTTTGATTGCACGCCTTTCATTACTCATTTCACGAATTTTACAAAGCAATCACCAATAAATAATTTATTTTTGTAGGTCGATCTACGTCACGTGAAACAAGAGGAGGGTTCCACTTTGGTTCCTCAAGGAATCGACATGAGTGAGTTCTACAAGAGTGTCGAATGGGATATTCTACTGGTTCCAGCCAAATATAATGAAGAATACTACGATTGCTGCGTTGAACCGTACCCGGACATCACTTTCAACATCACCATGCGTCGGAAGACACTATTTTACACCGTCAATTTAATTATCCCCTGTGTCGGAATATCATTCCTAACTGTCCTCGTCTTCTACCTACCTTCAGACAGTGGGGAAAAAGTTACTCTCTGCATATCTATCCTCGTGTCCCTCACCGTGTTCTTCTTGCTGCTCGCAGAAATCATCCCTCCCACATCCCTGGCAGTTCCTCTCCTCGGAAAATATCTTTTGTTCACCATGATTTTAGTGACATTATCCATATCCGTGACGGTCGGCGTCTTGAATGTCCACTTCAGATCACCTTCCACGCATCAGATGTCGCCATGGGTCCGCAGAGTCTTCATACACATCATGCCAAGACTGCTGCTGATGAGAAGACCCATGTATGCCTCGGACGATGAGTTGGCAGATCCAGCCAAGTTTTCCGTCAGAGGTTGCAACGGAGTCGAGTTGAGAAGACAGAGGGAAGAAGGGAACGGCCCGCCTGTAGTTCCCCCGCTCGACAATCTGCACGTGAGTTACGAGCGTTCGAATGGTGCAGAAGACATGGGGATAGAATCCGAATCGTTGGTAATGGGAAATGGTGGACCCCGCCACAAGCAGTATGCTCCAGAAACGCAGAAAGCTATCGAAAGTATACTTTTTATTGCAGAGCACATCAGAAAGGAAGACGAGGAGGAAAGCGTAAGTATCATATTAATCCAAGCATTAACGATTAAAGATTAACCATCGTTTTAGTTATTTAATTAATAATCCCTTTATATTAATATTAATAATATGATTAAAAATTATCTCGCTGTGAAACAATCAGTTTTTAACATTCCTTATTATTTAAGGGAAATAACAGATATAAATAATCTTGTTTTAATTAAAAATTTAATTAAAATTTATTAATATTTATAACAAATTTAAGTTGAATATTTACTTGTTAAACGATCATCTCTTCGCTTTTTTTGAAACACACCAAAAAAAATTTCTCTAAGTTGCTGTCCATGTGAATTACATAAATAAACTCAAAATATTTATTAGCCAAATTAGTTAAATATTTTTAAAAAGAAAGTGAAAAATTAATATAAAAAAGCAAAGATTGTTTTTTTTTTCAATAATTATAGGAATATTGTGAAATTAATTGCCAAATCACAGGTTATATTAGTCTTTCGTAAAATTGTCTCCCACTTTTGAGTTGTTTCACTAATAGATATGCAGATACGTTTCTGTAAGGATTTAAAGCTATTAATAGAAAAATTGAATAATAACTTGAAATTAGGAAATTATCTTCTTTATTTTATTGTCTGGAGGCATAGATTTCGTCTAAGGGATTTTGATTTAACGAGTATTAATTTTAATGAATATTAAGTTCAAATTAATGAATATTTCCTTATTTAATTCCCAGAAAACAAATATGCATAAAATTGTTTTAGTTATTGGTGCAGTGCCACTAATTCACAAATATTTAAACTTTTTTTTTCGAATTTGCGTGTTATTTGTTCTACTTGTATTATTTGTACTAAATATAGTAATAGCAATATTTTGTTATAGTAATAGTAATAGTTTGTTTAAATATAGTAATAGTAATATTTTGTTTCGTCTGGACCCATGGTGCCGGCTCTAGTAGCTGCTGCATACACTAACTTTAAATTGAATAATTCTAGGTTGCTCAAGTAGACAAAAGCATAGTGCTGTAATTTAGATAATTTAGTATAGTGTTTTATCTTTTCACAATTTTTTTCTTTTAGTACATCACATAGATTAAATATACATTAAAACACAAGATTTAATATGTTTTTGGAAATGTTTTAGGTAATCGAAGATTGGAAATACGTAGCTATGGTGCTAGACAGACTCTTTCTATGGATATTTACTATAGCATCCATCGTTGGGACTTGCGGCATAATTTTCCAAGCTCCGTCTCTGTACGACGACAGGATACCTATCGAAGGATTCCATGTTGCATGATTTGTACTGACTAGTTCATAAGCTAATAACTCTGAAATGTTTGTTTATATCCCTAACAATGTCCCCAGTCGGCCCTTACTTGGCAGCTACGCCATGTCCAGTATACATAAATACATATGGACATGTAGATTTGTAGATTAATAGAAAAATGGTATTGTTCGTTGTGTACAATTTGTATGTGAAATGTGCATCATTTTGTTGCGGCTGCACTTTTATAGTTAAAATAATTTATTTGACTTTATATTGCAAGAATACTAAAACTTTTGGCAAAGCAAAATCAAAATATACAATTACTTTGCTTAAATGTAATTGAAAGAGAAATACTGAAAATTCATTTTTGTACATACATTTAAAGGAATGCATTGCATGTAATATGAGTTTCACTTCGTTTATTAGTAAGTATTGCAATAATTATGTAAAGTGTTTAAACCATTTGATTTCAGGTCATAAAATATCACAATGCATTGCACAGTTTGGACAGAAGAATTTATTAAAATATTTGTTTCAATTAACTTTATAGCATAATTGTACGCGTTGAAGTTAAAACTATTATATTAAAGCATCTAATATCACACATCCGTATGAATTTAAAAGACCTATAATAAGATTAAACTTTTTTGATTAATTAATGTTACAAAGTTACAATTAAAAAAACTTTCATGCATTTGGCACAAAAATATTTTACTGTTTAATGAAACTAATATTTCACAATCGTATCACTTGTATAATTATAGCATAAACACCTGATTCATTGTAATTTAATGCATTAAGAATGTATTAAAAGTAAAGAATTTAAAGTGATTTATGGTTTATATTAGTTAAATGTGAACTGTAAAATATTCACATGCACTAAAAGACTATAGTCACTTATAAAGAAAAAGTTTTTCATCATTCTAATAAAATATACATAAATAGTGAAATAATAAAAATTATTTGCAGTTTAAAACATCTAAAAATACAAATTTCCAAATGAATACTATATAAGTCTTAAAGAATAAATTATGAATAATTAAGTTATTATTACATCTAGAAAGATGTAAATTACTAAACACAAATTGCTAACGATTAACACAATTAATTTAAAATAGTAATGATGCCACCAAGAAAATAATTTGCAAAATTCATTTATTTTTAAATTTTTGCCCGTAATAACTTTTTAATAAATTTGATATTTGTAAAACATTATAAAAACAAATTATTATTATATTCAAAAGTAATTTCTTTCTAAGTGCTATTTTAAAGTTTTTAAAAAAATAATTTTTATTATTTTATTTATATTTTAAAGCGTTTCTCGTACATCAATTACATATTAAGTTTGTCAAGTATGAAATTAAATATTGAATAAATATTGAATACAACTACGAATATTTTAAAATTCTTTTGATGTTTAAAAAAATGATATTTAGAAGAAAACAAGTTAATATCTGAGGCTACTAAAGTAAAAAAGTATTGTGTCTTATGAAATCTTACTTTTGATAATAATTGTTAAATTTCTGTATGAAGAATAAAAAATGATTTTAATTTACAATACAAATATTTCGAAATTAAGAAAAAAAAAGATAAATTTTAAGTTATTTGAAAAAAAATGACATTAAAAGGCATATTAAGACATTGTTATACGAGAATATGTTAATTTAATTCACAAATATTTTCACCTTTAATAAATTTTATTAAAATTTATTAAAGGAAAAATTTATAATTAGTAAATTTTACAAATTATTTTCTTTCTATTGTATAATCATTAATATGTATATAATCATTTTGTATAATCATTAATATTCTAAATTTTTATTAACTATAAAGCAGGTTATCTTATTAATATTTTCTTTTCAGTATCAAAGTAAACAGACAGAAGGGAATATAATACATAATTTAATACTATGAATTTTACAATTTAATATTTTATAAAAATTCGTTCTCTGAATATTTTCCATTATTCATTTCAGTGTGTATCTTAATAATCTGCTGAAAATATTATTTTGTTTATTTATTAAACATTGCTATTAATTAAACATTGTGGAGTGTTCTGACAAACAATGATCAGCAATGATCATTGTTGGAGAAATAAAAGTTGAGGAAAATTTTGACTTACTAATTTTGTTTAATTTTCGAATAATTTTCAAAATCGAAATAAACTAGTTGAATTATCATTATTTTCTAAGCAGCTGTACAAATGAATATTTAACTCAATCAAATTAAGATGTAAAATTTGTGGGTGCTTGTTAATTATTTGCATGTTTGGATATTTGTTTTTGTATGTGTGTGTACAAATTTTGATGTAAAATAATTATTATATAAGATTAAACTGATGATAAAGCTGAAATTGGTGTCTAAATGTATATAGCATGATTACCTTAATTCATGCTTTTAGTTAATAAGTTTATTGAAATTAGTCTTTTGTTTCTTAAATAAGCTTGTCACTTGAAATATGGATTTTAGTTAAGGAATTTAATTAAAATTATCTTTGCATTGTAATTTTTATTAAATTATTTATTATAATACACTGAAATTTTTTTAGAAGTATACATTTTTACGAATAGAAAATATATTTATCTTTTATGAGTTATAATAGGAATAAATATTCTCATTTAGAATTTCCTTGTATTTTCAAATATTTTTGCTTTAACCATGTAATTAAATTATATTAACTTCCTTCTTAAGAGAATTTATAAAAATTCCAAGACTCATCAGGTAAAAGACTACTTAATAAGTTAGAGCATTTTGGTATTTCACAAATAGTAGAGTTTTTTAAATTTCTTATTTTTACTTATAATTATTCTTAAAATTTGTATTTTTCGTTATCTTTTTACTTGTGTAAAAATGTTTTAAAAAATATCTTTTACATAAATAGTAATAACCATGTAAATACAAATAGTTTAAAAATAAGTTTACTGAATTAAAGTTTGAAAATCGAAATTGAAATCCAGAATTTTGGACATGCACTTTTTTTTTTTTTTTTTTTTTTTGATTTAATAAGAAAATTCATATTATCAATTGATTAATTCACACTGATTTCTTATCATTAAAAATTGCATGTAAATGTAAAAATGATGTTACAGTTTTACACAAATAAACTTTAAGAAATGATATGCTTAATAAAAACTCAATCAATTTAAAGTAATTTATCCTTTTTTTTGTATAAAATATTGATTTTTATTAAAAGAAATAGATAGTTAACATTATATATTATTGTAATTTAAAATTATTTATTTAATATATGAAAATAAACTAAAAATAATTACAAAGAAAAAAAAAGTCCCTGTCCAAATTAATTAAATTCACAAAAATTCATTTTTGTACATATATAATTTGGTATATATAATACACAATAATTTTGCGTATTATATTTCTCGATTTCTCTTAAAAAATAATAAATATTTAGAATTTCTTTGAGCTCTTGTGTTTTACGCTCTACATATTGGAGCAGTTCTGGTTTTGTGAACAAAGTAGTTACGGAAAATCATGCAATAGTTTGTTGAATCTCTATAAATTAAAGATCCCAGATTAGGTATCAATCAGAAAAATTTATCACAAAATAACCTAGTAAACATCCTTGAGATTGTGAAACTAAACGAAAATAAATTATACATTTATTCGCTTTGAAAAAACCTTTTTTAGTAAACTTTAATTTCAGCTTTTTATTTAAAAAAATAATTTTTTAAGACTCAAAGATTGTACAGTAAATAAAAATTTTAACATATTATGTACAAAATATTAAACTTTATAAATGCATCTATCAAAAAGCACTGTATTGAATAATAGTTAGGAAGTAAATTGTATTGATGTATCAGAAGTAAACTGTATTATCTAAAAGTCAATGTTTCAAATATTTATTAACTACTTTTTAAAAAATGAAAGTACACATTTCTTTAGAAACATATAGTTCATTTCCTATCCTAAAATTGGAATTGCAGCAAATTTAATGAATTCCTGTTTACATAAATTAAAGCGGCATTACTTTTTTTTGCACCCATTGTAAAATGTATATAAAAAACTTTCTGTTTCGATACAATGCATTGTCATATGCCATAAGCAACTTCAGATTGGTAAGATAGTATTGTTAATAATTTTCTGTGATATTCAAGCAACAGTTTCTTTTTAAAATTTACTGTAGTATTTCTTCCATTTTAGGCTTACCACTTACTTAGGCCACCAGTATACCATTATGACAGTATACTACTTTCTACAAATTTCCAACAGCCATACCATGAATATACCGGTTCTCGTTAGATCACCGAAGTCAAGTCATTCGAGGAGGGTGGGTGGGAAAGGGGTTCCGTATCCAAAAAGGTTTTAGCCCCAATTACTAATAAATAAGGAGAATTAGCGGGGATGCAAATTAATAAAAAATTGGTATAACAATAAGAAAAATAGTATAGTATATAGTGCACAGTGGAGGGGGGGTCACTGAAGTCAAGCATCATTGGGCGCGGTCAGTACTTGGGTGGGTGACCACCTGGGAACACCGCGTGCCGTTGGCATTCACAAATTTGGGACCTGAATAACCAAGTGTCTAGCGCTCTGGCGCTCGGTGCCACAGGTTTCGGGTTCAAATCCCGGCGGTTCCATGGATGTTTGTAGTGGTTCGAAATCCCCTTTAAGCCGTAGGTCCCGGTCTCCTATGACTGTAAGAGCGTCGCAGAGCCAAAGTCAGGCTTCTACCTAGGGGTGCTCCATCGCAACCGAAGCTGTTTCCTTCCCCTCCAATCATGAGTACGTATGGGTTCGTGGGCTTGGCCAGCCAAGTGGGATAAGAAACAACAACAAACAACAAATTTCTTCAGTAAATTTGGAATTATCATCTCTTATATCTCGTCGTGAATTTCTTCCCAAACTCAGTACGCAATGCATCATAAGCAGCATAATTTTTGCAATAGCAGCATAATGATCGTTGATGAAACTGTTTTCATCTGATATTAGGATGGGATAGAAAAAAATGGTCATTTAAAAAAAAAACTATTGCAGTCTTTTTTCCACTTAGATCCTCTTTTATCCACTTAAATGATGCCTACCACTTAAATATCAGTCTGTGGCAGCAACCAGTTTCTCTAAATTTCTTCAGTAAATTTCGAATCACCATCATGGTTGGTTTATATCTCATTGTGAATTTCTTCCTAAATTCAATACGCAAATCAGTATAATTTCTGCAATAGTAGAAGAACGTTCTTTGATGAAATTATTTTCTTCTGACTTTAGCGACAGGACAGAAAAAATGGCATTTTTAAAAAAAAAAAATTTACTGCAGATCTTTTTTTCACTTTAGGCCTACCACTTCGATACCAGTCGGTGACAGCAACAGTTTCATCAAATATCTTCAGTAAATTTCACATCACCATCTTCGTTGGTTTACATATCTTTATCAATTTCTTCCCAAACTTAATACGCAACGCATTATAAGTAGTATAATTTTTGCAATAGCAGCATAACGTTCGTTGATGAATCTGTTTTCTTCTGATATTAACGACAGGGCAGAAAAAAATGGCATCAATTTATATGTGAGTTAGAAGAACACAAATTAATGCTGCTATTTGGTCATATATCATTATCTGTAGAATATGAATTGAACTATATGTACACATGTTGTACATTCATTTGTTATCAAATTATTAATAACTTCATCGATATATTGACTTTTGGATTATATGGTAAAAGTTAATAAAGCACTATGTATCGCACGTAGACTAGGCAGCACACAACACACAATGATTAAAATCACCATAAATAATTAGTGTTATTTTTTAAATTTCTCAGTAGAGCACTCGCACCAATTAGTTTAATTATTTTCAGTTTTTAGATAAAATTTATAAATGTATATTACTCACTCTTGTCAAAATGAAAGAGGTGAATGTCACGTGCCAAACTTAGAGAATACATACTCACATCGATGGATGATATGTATTTCTCTACCATAGATTAGAAAATTAAATTGTAAAAATTGCCATTCCAAAAATATATTTTTATAAAAAATAAATTAATTCTAATATAACATTTAATTGGTTCTAAAATATTGTATATTTCAAAGAGTGTACATAATAAATTAAATATGAAACAAAATGCAAAGTATTGCATGACTTTTTTTTTCTACTCGAATAATTAAGATAATTATCGAAATATTCTTCTTGATATTCTGTTAATCTCCACCGTTATCTCAATTTCTTCAAATCTTAATATTTAATTTAAAAATAAAATTATATTTTTATTTTTTTTCTAAATATATTCTTAATTTTTATTTAAATAAGATTTTATTAAAATATGTAGAAATTAAATGTATATATAACTACATATAAAAAATTCTAATTATATTATTGAATAACAATAATTGCCATTATTAAAAATGTATTTAAATTAATTAATTATTTTGAAAATCTAAATTTATCAAATCAAGTCAATTGCAAAAATGTTAATAAGGAGGTATTTTTATTTAGTTCCGAAAAATTGTAATATATGTATATAGTATTATTTATCATCTCTTAATTTTTATTATTTGACAGTTTCTTATTTCTTCCATTGAATCTTTTTTTTACATTAATAAAAAAAATAAAATCTTAAGTCTTAAAAAATGAAATAAGCACAACATGTTCTCTATATTGTTTTTTTTTTTTTTGTTCTGTGAATAATTTTAATATTATTTTTTAAAAGTAAACTGAGGCAAATTAAAAATTAAAAAAAAAAAAAATTACAATAAAATAGATATTTTCGTTTTAATACATCAAATCAATTTAGCAATACAAATTAGAGTCATTGTTTGAAAAAAATTATTTATTGAAAAATGTTATGAAATTTATAATTCAGTTTTTGTCAATTATAAGTTTTAATTTTGAAAATTCTGGACATCAATACACGCTATATTTAATACAGAAAAAGAAGAGAAATTTTATTTTAAATATTTATTATTTATCTTTTTCATAATTTATTTTATTTGGTTTTTTATATTTCTTTCATTGAAATATATTCTTTTTTATATTAACGTCTTACAAAAATAAACTAATTAGAACATTTTTATATATATTGATTATATTTTTTTTTTATTTAAAGAAAAATTTTAATATATTTTTTTTAAAGTTTATTGAGATAAAGTAAACATTTAAAAAACGAAAACAATACAATAAAATTAATATTTTCTTTTTATTGTCTAAATTTTATTCAATTTTTTTTTAATACTTAATTTATTTTATCTTAATAAATGTTTCTTTCCAAAATTCTGGATTTCAATGCTTGTTATACTGTAATGCAGAAAATATAAAGGAATTGTATAAAAAAAATGTTTATTTTATTTAACATTTTTATACGTGTTTCGTTTAAAAATATTTCATTTCATATAAGTAGTCTTTTACCAAATAATAACTAAAATACTGTTCTTACTAATACATTTTTTATCTAAGAAATATATTTTATTTCTGTTATTTCTAGCTTGCTGAGAAGTGTTGTCATGTTGTTTGCTACTAATGTTTTCCGCTTATCATAAATAAATATGTAAATAATAATGTTTGCTCATCTATGTATGGAACTTGTAAAAGAAATCGAGCCACTCTGATCAAATAACGTAACAGTGTATATTGTGGAATTATACTAATGAATTAATGTCTTTGTCGTGAAGTTATGTGTTACATTGGCAAATGTAATTTGAAATTTTGTATTTCTTGATTTTATTAAATGGTGAATATAATGTGTTTTAAGTATTTCCTTATTTTTTTAAATAATCATTCATAAAATAATTTAAAAATATTTTTATGACAAAAAAGTTGGCTTTTTTAAAATATAAGTTAAATATTATTTTTTTAAAAATAAAATAAAATAAAATAATTGTAAGTAAGATTTCTTTTAATTTGGTAAATATGCATAATAACGGGCTTAACCATGTATTATCTTATATGGACAGCATATAAAATAATACTATTTTCGTTATTTTAGGTGGACAATATATCTCATAATATTAATAAACGAATTAATTTTATATGGGCATCTTAGTTGGTGCACTTTGTCCAAGTTGCTTAATGCACTTATCAATAAGAAAGACAAAGATGTTAACTTTTTTAATACGCTTTTATTAGCTTCACTTGTATGTTTGTATGTTTGTATGTATGTATGTTTGTATGTATGTTTGTATGTATGTATGTATGTATGTTTGTATGTAACTCACTTTTTGGGCTCGATTTTGGGACTGATGGCGCCATCTACTGGCGAGTCAGTCAACTGATCAAACCCTACCTATTTTGCATAATTATTTTGTTTAATCTTAATTCCTTTTGTTTTATTTTACTTTTATCTTAAAATTCTCATTTTCATAAAATTATTTCACTTTTCAAATTATTTCCACTTTAAAATTTTTATTTTTGGGTATCGTCAACGGACTCTTAAATGTACCGATAGCTTTAGCTTTTTCGATCTCCTGCTTTAATTGTTCTCAAGAAGATGTTTTTCCTAAATTTTAAATTCATTTATTTATTTTTAATTATTTCTATTCATTAATTTAAGAAACTACAATTTATGCTAATGTTTTAATTAATTTAAAATGTGGAGGTTTTGTGATTCTTAAAACCACCAAGGAACTTAGTAACCGGTACGCCCGTTGCCTAGCTGTCTTTCACCCCGGATAGAAATTCAGTAATATCCGCGATCGAATTGCGCTCTTCCTATTGGCCGAAAATTTCGGTGGCTAAAAAGAGGCGCATCTCAAAGGCATAGCAGTGCGATTATGTCAAATTGCGCTCTTCCTATTAACCGAAAATTTCGGTGGGTAAAAAGTATGTAAACTTAGCGGATAACCGGCCAAGTGGAAAACAATAAACCAGGAAAGGATCCTTCTAATCCTAGTAACTATAGACCTATCTCTCTTCTTTCCACTTGAAGTAAATTAACTGAATTTGTTATCCTCCATAAAATTAAAAAGCATATCAATAAGCACTCTATTATGATTACGCAGCAATTCGGCTTTACTTCTCAGCTTAGCACTACTCACCCGTTGCTTCGTATTACTGAAATGATCTCTGAAGGACTCACTAAAAAGGTTTTAACGGGTATTGTTTTCCTGGATGTATCCCAAGCATTTGATAGAGTTTGGATCGATGGTTTAATTCACAAATTACTTGCTTATAAATTTCCGCGATACTTAATTCTCCTCATCAGATCTTATCTCCAAAACAGAACTTTTTCAGTTCAAGTAAACAACAATCACTCTGCTGACAGAATAATTGGGGCGGGTGTTCCGCAAGGGTCCTTAATTGGGCCAATCCTTTTCAACCTTTGTATTAATGATATTCCGCAATTCAAAAATATTTCTTTAGGAATTTACGCAGATGATACTGCAGTAATCACCACAGGAAATCACTCACTGACATCCAGAACAACTTCACGGCATACTTTACACATTTAGAAGCTTGGCTCACCCGTTGGCGCATTAAAATCAATGTAGATAAAACAGAAGCTGTACTCTTCACGAGGAGACGACTAACACCACCTAACATATATCTCTTTAATGAACTAATCAATTGGACTACTAATGCAAAATATCTGGGAGTTTATCTTGATAGTAAACTAACCTACATTAAACACATGAATCACATTAAAAGAAAAGTTAACATTTGTATACGCATGCTCTATCCTTTTATTAATAGAAATTCACCTCTCTCTTTAGTAAACAAGCTGATAATTTACATGTACTATTTGCGTCCCGTAATAACTTATACTTGCCCGGTTTGGGGTTCTGCTGCAAGGTACCACATTAATTATATTAATCGTATTGAAAATAAAATGCTCAAGATGATTACTAACTCTCCTTGGTACTTTAGGAATGATGACATCCGTCGTAGTTTAGCCCTTCCTCCTTTTCAAAATTTCATGTTCAAACTTGCGCAAAATTTTTACGCAAACCTTAATTTTATTCCCAATGATGAAATCCGTAATCTTCCAAGATATGATTTCACATTGCCGGAAAACACTAAGCGCCCAAGGGCGTCTCTGCATAATTTGCAACTGACCTAGACTTTAGTCATCATTCCTAGCAGCAATTACTCTACTCTGTAGTATATTCCCCTTTTCTTTTTTACTCTCTTAAATTGTTTGTATATTTTTAGCATTTATCCTTTTTTGTAATTTTGTTAGCTTAATTTTTTGATTTTACTTTTCTTTTTTTATTAGATCTTCTCTTTTTTCATTTTTCTTTGTTTAGAATTGTAAATTTGTGAATAATTGTACTTTGTAAATATTTGTAATTTTGTAAATATGGGCAGTTTCTTTGGTCACTTATCCTGTTTTCTCTATGTATCAATGTTTTTAATAATGAACTCTTATGTGCTTACCATTCTGGAGTAAAAGGCCAAATATATTGGCCAAGGCACTCCATTAAAACTAAGAACGACAAGTGGAAAACAAACAAAATAAAAACATGAAAAATAAATTATAGTTTAAAAAAACTAAAAAAAAATATGCTTTTAGAGTTAATCAGACTAAAAAGTAAAAAATAAATTAATAGTTTAAAAAAACTAAAAAATACGCTTTTAGAGTTAATCAATC
The DNA here is from genome assembly GCA_021605075.1 of Caerostris darwini. Taxonomy (NCBI): domain Eukaryota; kingdom Metazoa; phylum Arthropoda; class Arachnida; order Araneae; family Araneidae; genus Caerostris; species Caerostris darwini. Next base: position 259,381 of record BPLQ01003448.1, on the reverse strand, counting down.
TAAAAAGTAAAAAATAATTGTTAACATAAGAATAAAATGACTGACGAGAAAATGAATGTCACTGTTCTAAAAGCGTAGGGTGCTTTGTATGACATTTTTAAACTAACTCTGCATTTCGGAATAAACTAGTGAAAAATTATAACGATTGATATCGAGCACCCAACGCTTTTAGAACAGTGACATTTATTTTCTCGTCAGTCATTTTATTCTTATGTTAACAATTATTTTTTACTTTTTAGATTGATTAACTCTAAAAGCGTATTTTTTAGTTTTTTTAAACTATTATTTACATTATTTATCTTTAGTAAAAGAAGACAAAACAAATTGATCTCTTGACATTTCCTCCAGTAAACAAAATCTTATCAGCTCATTTTCCGTGTGATATTTACGTGGAATCATATCTACAATTCCTTCCTTACCAATTTAATCATGATTTTCTACTTTATTAAAACAATATTTGGAAAAATGTATTTTAAAAATTTGTTAATTACAAGAGTGTTTCTATAAAACAATATATATGAGAATATGATCGTACTGACAAGTTAAGAAAGAGAAATATATGATAAGTCTCCAAGAGGAGTATTTTGCAAAGTTAACAAATAGAGAATATTGCATTATGATGCTAATTGTTTACAATAAGGAGTATCCATAATCATAATTGTTTACAATAAGGAGTATTCATAATCTTAATTGTCTTCAATAAGGAGTATTCATAATCATAATTGTTTACAATTATGAGTATTCAGAATCCTAGAAGTGTTTACGATTAAGATTTTCCTGAATCAAGAATTGTTAGAAGAGTTTCAGAAATCCAAGTAAATTGCTTTGCTTGAGTGTAAATATTTACATGAAACGTTTGAAAGATATGATAATTTTTCTAATACTTCCCTACTAGAACAGCAAATAGGCAGAAGATTCTTGTTAACATAGGCAATTTTTATATTATACAAATAATTTTGAAAGAATTACTTCAGAAATAAGGTCTAGGATTTCAAACTGTACTACTTGAATAAGAGAATATTCTCCTTAGAACTTTCACCTTATGAATATATACTACACATCCTTATATAGCCACAAGATTTGGCTTTGTCTTAGTCGATTTACCTAGTTTAGAAATATAGAACTCCTCCAACTAAGCCACTCTGATTCTTAATGAGACATTTAATCTTTCTAAATATTGGATCAATAGCTTAAAACAGAAAAAAAACAAATCGCTAAAAACAGAACGATAAATTGTTACGAAAATAACATTTTTCAGTTTCTGAACATGATCTTTAAAAATCATTCCTTCGACGTAGAGGTAAAATATATTAAAAACATCCAACCAATTTAAATTATTACATTATACAATATTGGTTGGCTAAAATGATATATTACATTGTCCAAAAAAGTACGTCCAATTATTAATTTAAAATTCCCGGCGCTTATGGAATTTCAATTTTCTTCTTTTTTAGGTTGCTGGCACTGTCCTTGACATCTGTCTGAAATTTGACGTCAAAATATTCATTAGTGTTTGAGTTACGCTTGGCTTTGTGAGACGCTAACACTGATTCCAGCTATTTTTGAAACGTCTGAATTAATTGAGCAAAGAACTTCCATTCAATTTTGTTTAGTAATCGTACAGAATGTTGCAGAAGGCATTCGGTGAACATCAACCTCAACCGACGAAGCTATAAAAAAATAAAGATTTGGGACTTGCAAACCGTCGATTTACAATTACAGACTGAATTACTTGCTGATTACAGAATTACTTGCTGATAATGTTGGAATTTCAAAATTATCGGTCAATTTCATTTTGGGCCTCAAACTCGTCAAATTTCAATTGATACCGAAAACACTGAAGGATCTCGCTTACACTGCATTGACTCTTCGTGACGTTTTCGCCAAAAATGAAACTCATATCATTCCGAAACCACCGTCTTCACCCCATGCGACTTCTGGCTATTCCCTAAACTCAGAAGTCTACTCCGAGGACACCGTTTTGAGTCGATTGAAGAGATTCAACGTGCAACATGTCCCGCGCTTTGAAGGCCATCCCTGCCGATGACTTTTAAACATGCATTGAAGAATGAAAATAAGGTGGCATAAGTGCATTGTGTCCGGAGGGGATTACTTTGAAAGCGATGAAATAAATTTGGAAGAATAAATAAAGAGATTTTGAAAAAAATATTGGTCTTATTTTTTGGGCCCAGTAGTGGTTCATATTATACCTGAACATGGTTCAATATTTAAATAACTCTAAATAAAGCAATATTACATTTCTCTTTAAATTTCTATGCATATAATTAAAAAAAAAGAAAGAAAAGACCCATGGGTTTGAAAAGAGAACTAAACTAAATATTCGAAAGATTAAAATAATTTCCATAAATCTGATATTCAATATCCTTTATCTTAATTAAATCTAAATTAGCAATTTATTTCATGAAGCTATAGAATATCAGTAATGAGACAGTCATTATTAGAAAGAACATTTTTTCTCTTATTAATAAATACCAAAAAAATACTTTGAAATTCTGCATCTAAATTGTTAACCAAAATTTAACATGCTATATTAAAGAAACATTTTCCATATTGTAAATTGAATGAAGGATTCCTAATAGCTGGCCTTTGTATTTAGTGAAGATATGATAAAATTGGAATTACTTGTTCATTTAAAATGTTCTGTAAATAAGTGAAACAATGCAAAATATTAGATTTTTCTCATTAAAGATGCGATAGAAGTCGCTTTAAAAAATTATAGATGGTTAATTTTAACAAAAGAAAATTAAAATCTTATACATTACACACCCACCCACACACACACATACATAGATACATTGTTATAATACATATATATATATATATATGTATTATAACAATAATAACAGAAACTAAACGAGAAGACTTTAAAACATATTATTGTATGATACATTAATCCTCTCATGGCACTATAGCAAAAATAATATCTTCTGAAATGGTATTTATGTGATTTTATTATGCCTTATTTTGATATTTTATTTAAACTGTACATAATTACTAATACAGAATAATTGAAAAAGGTATACAGTTTAACCTAACATACGCATTATAAAATTTATTTATTAAAATATAAATAATAAATAATAAAGTATAATTTAATTTTATTGTAGTTTATTATTTGAAACTACATCATTTTTTGCACGAATTCTTTAAGGAGACATTTTCATGAATGGGTGCTTGCAATATTTTTTTTCGTCTATTTGTAATTACTTCACTCAATATTAATATTTATTTTTTTAACTGCAGTTCCAACAATTACTTTCAATTTATTAATTGAACTTGATTGCAAATATTCCTGATGTAATATAAATTATCAGAAGCTGATAAAATTGGGTGAATTTGGGAACATTTTTTAAAGAACAAAATTGAATAATGACTCTTTCGATGAAAAATTTGATGCTTTTCCCATGTTGTAAAAAAACAATAAATAATTCATCTCTGTCAAGTTAACTTACTAAATTACAGGATTAAGTTTCGACGAGCAGTTTCATCTATCATATTAAAAAAAAATGAATACATTATTTAATAACATTACCTATCTATCTTTTTATTGTTATACAGTAATGTCTAGAAATATTACTTGTCAATTATTATCACACTTGTTTAGTCTAGAATAAATTCTGTTCTTAGTCAGTTATAAAATATTTTAAGTAACATTCAGCAATTCAGGATCTAGTGGCAATTTTATTTACAATTTATAAATCCAATATGAACAAGAATATCTTTATTAAAGTATTAGACTGATAAGAGAGTTTTGTCGTTTTTCTGTTGATTCAACTGAAAACGAAAAAAGCGAAAAAAATATGGCAGATTGAAATTCTATTGCTTTGCACGCAAAAAGGCTTGCGAACTGATTACATTCGTATAGTGTCGGTTTTGTAATGGATCACAGTATTTTTAAACTTCTGAAAGGCGACTAATGACTGACTCATAAGGGGAGAAAAAGGAATTTGCTTTTCTTCCTCTAACTGCAACGCTGAGGAACAAACAAACATTGGTGAATGTTTCAGAAGTGAACGCGACTAAAAGGATCTAAAAATATACTTCTGATCTTGGAACACAATCTAATATTTAATCGCTGTTAGGCAACCGACACTTGAAATACTGATGGGGGGCATGGACATTTGCCAGGGGTTCGGAATCCACGTTAAACTGTAGGTCCCGTTCTAATTAGCTTTAAGTGTGCCCAAGATGACAATAGATCGACAAACCAAACCAAATCGACACTTCAAAATGCACTGATAAAAAAATAATTATTTAATGAATTTCTTGTACCACTCACATATGTTTAATAGCAATTACATTCCCTTTAATGATAGTATTGTTTAGCAACAGTTTAATGACAACAACAGCAATTGTTTAGCAACAGTTCTTATTTACACTCACACTGTTTCTCTCGTTTTACTTGATTTTCCTCTGCCAATCTCGAGAAATTTTCGATTCCAATAAAATTTCAGCACATTGAAGAACATCTTAAATACATAAATTAAATAAAAAGAAATTGGGATTACATTCCTTCTTATGCTTGATTTTTTAAAAATGTATATTAAAAATCAAAATACGAGCATAATAAAAATCAATAATTTCAACAAAAACTTATAAAAATCATTATATTCCGTATAGGTTTTTTTCTTCTAAATGTTTAAAATTTCACGTCGGATCTCACCGGAGGACATGTTCCATGAAATAAACAATCTCCCCCTGTTCTCTCCGAGATCTGCGCGTGCTCAAGTGTTCTGTTTGCCATTTTCTTCTACCTGTCCTGATTCCTCTCCAATTTCAACGATCTCACATCCCGTCTTAGTTGCCATAAGAACGCAATTCACTCGCAATTGCAAGGTATTCGAAAGTACGAAACTTTCTCGTCTGGTAAGGGTCCTCGATGAACGATTCGAAACAAAGCTGGAACCCGAGGAAAAAACCCTATTACTTTAAGATTTGTAATAGTGCGCTGAGTTCATTTCCGTTACCAGGGTTTCTTTTTTCTTTTCTTTCTTTTACTTTGTTGTTTTGTTCTTCTTGCAGTATTCCACCCTTCTTCTGTTCTTTTTTTTCTATTTCTTGTTTCCTTGTTCCACAAATTTTTTTTTAGGAGACTTCTTTTGCCATTTATTTTTTTCTTCAACACTGGTAAAAATCGAGAGGTTCACAAACTAAATGAATGCTGTCGATGGTGAACTTGGGTTTGATTAGAAGGAGGATTTTGTAACAAGTGGTGTGTTTGTTCTGTGATGTTTTGGAGGAAGATATTTTTATTTTTGTCGATGTACAGATTTAGGAACAAAAACTTTTAACTTCTGGAACGTTGTCAATGTCTATATTTATATATATTTAAAAAATTGCAATTTATCAAATCCAGTTTGTCTCAAAGCATTGCAGAATTTACCTCAAAAGATCACAAGGGTTTTAGCTAATCTTGTGTTTCATTAGAAGGGGGATTTTATAACAAGTGGTGTGTTCGTTCGGTTATTTTTATGTTTTTGATGTACAGATATAGGAGAACCTCGGGGAAACTAGAGCTTTTGAATTTTTTAAACATTGTATATATATATATAAAAAAATCATAACATAAAAAATCCAGTGTACCTCAAAACATCGCAGATTTTTCACTAATCGCGGGTTTCATTAGAAGGAGGATTTTATAACAAATGGTGTGTTTGTTCTGTGATGTTTTGGGGTAGATTATTGTTATTCTTTCAAAGTACAGAAATAGGAGAACTTCATTGAAGCTAGAGCTTTTGATTTTTTTTTAACTTGGTGGTTTTGAAACCACTTTAAATTGTAGATTCCTGTCCTATTAGCCCAAAATGTGCAGAAAATGACCGTAGGGCGACAAGCCAAACCAAGTTTAAAAAGACAGTTAAGGATATCGGAAGTGTCTTTTAGCACATGACTGGTACTCCAGATATCACCCTGGTGGTACCCTGCTTTCCGGGGCCAAAAAAGTCAACGATATGGCTTATCATGTTTTACCAGTGGACACTTGAGGAGTCTCACTTATGAACAACCAATTTGAGTTCCTGGACCTGGGTTTCGTCTTGATGTTGCTGTATACCAAGTGGGGCAAAGAATCAAAATACAAATTCATTATAGAATAAATTTTACAGCACTGAGATTTTTAAACGCAAAGGAAAAAATGTAGTTACAGAAACACTGGTTTTATAAATAATTTCATTAAAAAACTCATTTAAAAAAATATGATCTAAACCAACCTTAAAGATTAATAATTAAATTACCGTAGCCTGTACATTTTGTGAATATCATATTTGTTAGTTTAAAATAGTATTAATATTTGTAAAACCCACAAATATTCTAAATATTTTATTTCCTACAAATTAAAGAAAACAATTTAGTAACTGTAAGAAATATTTCAAACAAAATCCAGTTTATCAAATTACATTTATGTATCCATAAAACAACAGCACGCATTAATAATAATTATTTAAAAAAACCCCTCTATTTTGCGAACCTCTATTTTAGTAAATTCTATTTAAAATAGTCAAAGCTATATCAATACAGCTAATTGTCAAATAAACAAATAAATAAAAGCTAATCTCCATCACGTAAAAGGGGAAACAAATTATAGGATAACTTTAAGAAATTCAAGAAACATGATTAATAAATTTCCTAATTTAAGAATTTCAAAAATAAATCTTTCTACGAAATTTTTTTAATAAACATAATTCAATTACCGTGTTATATACATAACCAAAGGTATTCTACGATAATTAATGAAATTTAAAATAAAATTTACATTAGCATTTTCAAAATTACAAGCTAAACTCAGCATATACTTTAACAAAAATACAGTAAAAAATAAAATAAATTAAAAAAAAAATCAGAATCTTTGTTACATTAGAGAAAAAAAAATTAACATAAGAGTAGATGAGGGGATATTAAATTAACGAGGGGATATTGTGAGTGAAATACCCATATAATCGACAACATTTTTGAAAAAGTAAACAGAAACGGTTAAAAAGGAAAATTATAACATTTACAAAGATAGGAATAATATTTACACATATATATTATAAATATTTATAATATAATAAATTTTTATACATATATTTTTCAACGAACAGAATTCAATTACCATATTATATATACATCCTTAACATCAAAAAGTTATTCTTCAATAATTAATGAAATTTAAAAGAAATACTTACATTACCATTTTAAAAGTTGCAAGTTAAAATCAGCAAAGACTCTAACAAAAAGTACATAAAAAATGAAATGAATTTTAAAAAATAAAAGCGGTATCTTTGTCACATTAGAGGGAGACAAAAAACAATTAAGTTTCGAAAAATACAAAAGAAAAAAATAAAAACATTTATTTTTTATTTATTTATTTATTTTTATTTTTTTTTTTTTGTATTTTTGTATTTTTTTTTTTTTTTTTTGTATTTTACGAAATTTAATAAGCTATTAATGATGGGAAATTCTTCAAAGGAATATCATGGAGATGAATAATGCAGAGGACAGACAGCATCCTTCACAGCCTGAATAACAATCTGTGGTAATAAAAATGACAGTTATGAGCGAGGAATTCAAGAAGAAAAACAAGTTGGGAAGGGGATGAATTAAGAGTGAAATTTTTGTACAAAACTTTCATCCAGAAATGAGAACGAAACGAAAAAGTGAAGTTCTGAAATGGAAATGGAATAAATTACATCATCAAAAAGCCACTTGTTTCGATCGACTGAAAGCTCATCCTCTTCTAATTTTTTACCCGCGCTTTTCATTCTGTTCTGATGAATTTAAAAAAAAGAAAAAAAGAAAAGAAATAATATCACTAGAGTTGTGATGAAAATGACATAGGGTTAAGCATTCTAATTTTTTTTTATTTGAGAAAATTTATATCCCCGAGATATTTTTTTTTCCTTTCTTATGCCATATTAAAGTGACGAGAAAAAAATTTGGAACTCACTGACTGGAAATACTTCAAAAAAAGTGTTTTTGGCATTCGAATATTGATTGATATTTATTTCTTACTCGAAAAAGTTTGTTCTTAATGAACTTCCAAATGAATGAAAATATAGATTTGTTGGGTGGATTCAGATGACAACCACTGATCCGTGGTGATAATTTACTACTTTTTCATGAAACTATTATAATTTATTAATCTTTCGCTGGGAAATGAACTTTTAATTAAAGAATTGCATTAAACTTATCCTGAACTAATAAATCATAAAGGAGATTTCCCCAAATGGTAAAATATACTAGAAATAAATCAATTGAACTGCATGATAACTAATTTAACTATATCTTTATTTTTTTTTTGTAATTTAATATTTAATAACACATAGTGAATATTATTTAATATTTCATTTATTTAAGCATAAAATGTAAAATGTTATTAACATTTTATTTGATGTAATATTATTATTTTATTCATACATAATAAATTATCTACTATAACATTATTTTTTATTAATCACTCTTTGAATTTCTAATTAAATAAATGCGTCCGATTTATAATGACACAAGAAACCGTAATAGAAATTTCAACGCATGGTAAAATATATGGGGTATAAAACAACTGAACTGCATTTTGATTATTAATTTAGGGATATATGTTTAATTTATTTAAACATATTACTGAACATTTAATATTTTATTTATATTTTTTATCATTTATTTAGTCATATTATTTAGTATTTAATTTTATTATAACATTATTTACTATTTTAGATGTACACTATTCAAAATAATTAGGGAATATTGTGAGTTCGGTATCAAATAACCATATAATCTACAATATTAACAAAAATTAAAAAGAAAAGGGTAAAAAGGACAATTATAACATTTACAAACATGGAAATAATCTTTATACAAATATTTTTCAATAAACAATAACCGTATTATATACACATCCTTCTTTGATAATTAGTGAAATTAAAAAAAAAATACTTTACATTAGCATTTAAATAACTGCAAGCAAAAATGAGCATACTTTCTAACAAAAAATACAGCAAAAATAAAATAAACTTTTTATCGTATTAGAGGGTAACAAAAAACAATTAACATTCGATATATGCCGGAAAAAAAAACATTAAAAAGACTGATCCAATTAAAAAATTTTAATGCTATTAATAATGGAGGATTATACAGAAGAATATTATGGAGATGAATAGCGCAGAGGAGCGCATGCTTCACAGCCTGAATAATAATCTGGAATAATAAAAATGACAGTTATGAGTGAAGAAGCGAAGAAAGAAGAAAGAATTTTGAAGCAACAAAAACAACAGAAAGGGGGGAGGGGTGAATTAAGAGTGAAATTTTTGTACGAAAACTTTCACCCAGAAATGAGAATGAAATGAAAAAGTGAAGTTCTGAAACGGAAATGGAATAAATTTCATCATCAAAAAGCACTTGTTTCGGTCGACTGAAAGATTATCCTCTTCTCATTTCTGATGAATTTAAAAAATGTTCTGATGAATTTAAAAAAAAAAAAAGAAAGAAAGAAATACATAGGGTTAAGCATTCTAATTTTTTTTCTTTTTTTTCGAAAAAATTTATATCCTCGAGATAGTTTTTTTTTCTTCTAATACCACATTAAAGTCGCGAGAAAAAAATCTGGAACTCACTGACTGGAAATGCTTCTAAAAAATATTCTTGGCATTCGAATATTGATTGCTATTCATTTTCTATTCGAAAAGGCTTGTTCTTAATGAACTTCCAAATGAATGAAAATATAGATTTGTTGGGTGGATTCAGATGACAACAGCTGATCCGTGGTAATAATTTAATACGTTTATTAGAACATTATTATTTATTAATCATTCGCTGGTAAATGAACTTCTAATTAAAGAAATGAATTAAATTTATGAGGAACTAGTAAATCATAAAAGAGATTTCTTCAAATGGTAAAATATACGGGGAATAAAACAAATGAACTGCATTATGATAATTAATTTAACTATTATTAATATTTTATTTTCTTAACATACATTTCAAATTATTTAATATTTTATTTATTTAACATAGAGTTTAATATTATTTATTATTCTATTTATTATAACTATATTAACCATTATAATTATAAGAGGACTTAACTGTAAGAGGCATTATAATTTAACAGTGCTTAATTGCTTATTAACATTTTATTTTAAATATTAATATTATTTATTACAAAATACTTAATATTTTAAATCATATTAACATTTTATTTATTTATAATTTATTTATTATAGCATTATTATTTAATAATCATTCTCTGGGAAATGAACTACCAAGTTACCATATTATATACACAAGCAAAGGAATTCGGCGAAAAATAATGGAATTTAAAAGAAATGTTTACATTAGACTTTTAATAAATACACTTTAAAATCGGCATACACTTTAACAAAAAATGCAATAAATTAAAAAAAAAAAAAAAAAAAAAAAAATCAGAATCTTTGTCACATTAGAGGTAAACAAAAAAAAAGTTTAGGTAATGAAATGAAGTTTAAATTTAGAAAAAAAACCATTAAAACAACAGACCTAATAATTGTGGAGAATTACCATAGTGTATACTCATCCTTAAAATAAAAAAAAGCATTCTTCAATAATTAATGAAATTTAAAAGAAAACCTTTGCATTTGCAATTTAATAAGTGCTACTTAAAATCGGCATAGACTCTAACAAAAAATACAGCACAAAATGAAATAAATTAAAAAAATAATGAAAACAGAATCTTTGTCACATTAGAAGGAAACAAAAAAAAAAAAAAAAAAAGTTTCAACAAATGCGAGAAAAAACATTTAAAACGACTTATCTAATTTAAAAGTTTTAATGCTATTAATAATGGAGGATATTTCACAGTAATATCATGGAGATGAATAGCGCAGATGAAAGCATGCTTCACAGCCTGAATAGCAATTTGTGATAATAAAAATGACAGTTATGAGTGAGGAATTCAAGAAGAAAAAATTTCGAAGCAACAAAAACAACAGAAAAGGGAGAGGGGGTGAATTCAGAGTGAAATTTTTGTACAAAATCTTTCACCCAGAAATGAGAACGAAATGAAAAAGGGAAGTTCTGAAATGGAAATGGAATTAATTTCATCATCAAAAAGCCACTTGTTTCGGTCGACTGAAAGCTTATCCTCTTCTAATTTTTTTTCCCACTCTTTTATTTTTATCTCATGAATTTAAAAAAAAAAAAAGAAATAACATAACGAGAGTTGTGATGAGAATGACATAGGATTAAGAATTCTAAATTTTTCTTTCGAGAAAATTTATATCCTCGAGATAGTTTTATTTTTCCTTAATACCATATTAAAGTGCCAAGAAAAAAAATCTGGAACTCACTGACTGGAAATGCTTCTCAAAAAAAGTGTTCTTGAAATTCGAATATTGATTGCTATTCATTTTCTATTCGAAAAGGCTTGTTCTTAATGAACTTCAGAATGAATGAAAATATAGATTTGTTGGGTGGATTCAGACGACAACCACTGATCCGTGGTAATAATTTAATACGTTTTTATTACAACATTATTATTTATTAATCATTCTCTGGGAAACGAACTTCTAATTAAAGAAAAGCATTAAATAATATTAAACTTTTTTTGTTTAAACATATAATTTAATATTTAATAATGTATGTGTAATATTATTATTTATTTTTTTATTTATTATAACATTATTAACCTTTATAAGAAGACTTATCTGTAACAGGCATTGTAATTTAACACTACTTAATATTTTATTTGATACATTATTATTATTTATTGAAAAATACGTAATAAACAATATATTAATATTTTAATTCTATATAATTTATTTATTATAACATTATTAATTATTAATCATTGTCTGGGAAATAAACTACCAAATTACCATATTCAGTTACCATATTATATACTAAAACAAAGGTATTCTACGAAGATTAATAAAATTTAAAAATATCTTTACATTAGCATTTTAATAAATACAAGTTAAAATTGGTCTAGACTCTAATAAAAAATACTGAAAAAAATGAACTAAATTTAAAAATAATAATTATAAAAACAGAATCTTTTTCACATTAGAGGGCAACAAAAACAATTAAGTTTCGATAAATGCGAGAAAAAAACATTTAAAAAAACCGACCTAATTAAAAATTTTAATGCTATTAATAATGGATAATTCTTCAGAAGAATATTATGGAGAGGAATAGCTCCGATGAAAGAAAATTTAAAAGAAACTTTTACATTAACATTTTAATAATTACCAGTTAAAATCCGCATAGACTGACAAAAAATTCTGCGAAAAAAAAACACACCTAAATTAAAAAGAATAACAAAAATAGAATCTTTGTACAATTAGAGGAAAATAAAAAACAATTAAGCTTTGATAAATACGAGAAAAAAAAACATTGAAAAACTTATCTAATTTAAAAATTTTAATGCTATTAATAATGAAGAATTCTTCAGAAGAGTATTACGGAGATGAATAGCGCAGAGGAAAGCATGCTTCACAGCCTGAATAACAATCTGTGATAATAAAAATGACAGTTATGAGTGAGGAATTCAAGAAGAAAGAATTTGGAAGAAACAAAAACAACAAAAATGGGGGAGGGGATGAATTAAGAGTGAAATTTTTGTACAAAAACTTTCACCCAAAAATAAGAACGAAATGAAAAAGTGAAGTTCTGAAATGGAAAGGGAATAAATTTCATCATCAAAAAGCCACTTGTTTCGGTCCACTGAAAGCTGATCCTCTTCTAATTTTTTTCCCCGCGCTTTTCGTTTTGTTCTGATGAATTAAAAAAAAAAAAAAAAAAAGAAATAATATCTCGAAAGTTGTGATGAAAATGACATAGGGTTAAGCATTCTAATTTTTTTTTTCTTTTTGAGAAAATTTATATCTTTCAGATAGTTTTTTTTTTTTTTCCTAATGCCATATTAAAGTGGCGAGAAAAAAATCTGTAACTCACAGACTGGAAATGCTTCTAAAAAAAGTTTTCTTGGCATTCGAATATTGATTGCTATTCATTTTCTATTCGAAAAGGCTTGTTCTTAATGAACTTCCAAATGAATTAAAATACAGATTTGTTGGGTGGATTCAGATGACAACCACTGATCCGTGGTAATAATTTCATACGTTTTGATTAGAGCATTATTATTTATTAATCATTCTCTGGGAAATGAACCTCTAATTAAAGAAATGCACTAAATTTATCCTGAAATATCAAACCATAAAAGAGATTTCACCAAATGGTAAAATATACAGGGAATAAAACTCCTGAACAGCATTCTGATAATTAATTTAAATATATTCATATTTTATTTATTTAAAGATATAATTTAATATTTAAAAATGTACTTTTAATATTATGTAATATTTTATTTATTATAACTGTTAACTTTATTATAATTATTATAGGATTCTGTAATAAGCCTTATAATTAAACACTGCTTGTTATTTTATTTATTCAAGCACAATATTTATTATTTTATTAAATATTGATATATTATTATTATTTTATTTTTATTTTATTGGATTCTATTATTCTATTATTGACATATTAATATTATTTATTTTTATTTATATTTAATAATTTTGTTAATACAACATTACTATTATCTTTAATCACTCTACAGAAAATGAACTTCTAATTAAATAAATACATCCAATATAATATTTAATAATGTATGTTTAATATTATTTAATATTTTATTTATTATAACATTATTAACCATTATAAATATTTTACTTAACTGTAACAGGAATTGTAATTTAACACTGCTTAATATTTATAATGATGTAATAAACCATAATTGAGGTTTCAGCAAATGCTAAATTATAAGATGACCAAAACATTTGAACTGCATTCTGGTCATTAAGTTATGGAATCTAAATATTTTACTTATTTAAGCATATTACTTAATATTTAATATTTTATTTATATGATTTATCATTAATTGAAGCATAATAATTAATATTTAATTTTATTATAGCATCATTTATTATTTTAAAAGTATTCTACTCAAAATAATTAGGGGATCTCGTGAATTCAGTATGAAATAATTATATAACCGTCAACACTTAAAAAAAAGTAAAATGAAGAGGTTAAAAAGGATAATTATGATATTTACAAAAATGGGAATAGTCTTTATACATACATATAATAAATCTTAATAACATAATAAATCATCATACATATATTTTTTAATAAACAGAATTCCATTACCATATTATGTACACATCTTTAAAATAAAAAGGTATTCTTTTATAAATAATGAAATTTAAAAGAATCCTTCACATTAGAATTTAAATAATTGGAAGCTAATATCAGTATACACTTTAATGAAAAATACAGCAGAAAATAAAATAAATTTTTAAAAAATCAGAATCTTTTTCATATTAGAAAGAAACAAAAACAATTAAGATTCGATTAATGCGAGAAAAAACATTAAAAGAAACTGATCTAATTTAAAAATTTGAATGCTATTAACAATGGAGAATTCTTCAGAAGAATATCAGAGAAGATGAATAGCGCAGAGGAAAGCATGCTTCACAGCCTGAATAACAATCTGTGATAATAAAAATGACAGTTATGAATAAGGAATTCAAAAAGAAAGAATTTCGAAGCAACAAAAAACAACATAGAAAGGAAGAGGGGGAAAATTAAGAGTGAAATTTTTGTACAAAAACTTTCACCCAGAAATGAGAACGAAATGAAAAAGTGAAGTTCTGAAATGGAAATGGAATAAATTTCATCATCAAAAAGCCACTTGTTTCGGTCGACTGAAAGCTGATCCTCTTCTAATTTTTTTCCCGCGCTTTTCATTTTGTTCTGATGAATTAAAAAAAAACCGAAAAGAAATAAAAGCACTGGAGTTGTGATGAAAATGACACAGGGTTAGGCATTCTAATTTTTTTTTAAATTTATATCCTCGAGATAGTTTTTATTTTAATACCATATTAAAGTGTCGAGAAAAAAAATATGGAACTCACTGACTGGAAATGCTTCTAAAAAAAGTGTTCTTGGCATTCGACTATTGATTGCTATTCGTTTTCCGTTTGAAAAGGCTTGTTCTTAATGAACTTCCAAATGAATATAAATAGATTTCTTGGGTGGATTTAGATGACAACCACTGATCCCTGGTAATAATTTAATACGTTTTCATTACAGCATTATTATTTATTAATCATTCTCTGGGAAATGAACTTCTAATTAAAGAAATGCATTAAATTTGTCATGAACTAACAAACCATAAAATAGTTTTCGCCAAATCGTAAAATATACAGGCAATAACACAATTGAACTACATTCTGATAATTAATTAATATATAGTAATATTTTATTTATTTAAACATACAGTTTAATAATAAATAATTTATTTTTAATATTTTATTTATTATAACATTATTTACCATTAAACTATTGTAATCTGTAACAGACATTATAATTTAACACTGCTTAATATTTTATTTATTTAAGCACTATAATTAATATTTCATTAAAATTTTATTTGATAAAGTAGTATTATTTATTTTATTTATAATTATTAATTTATTTATTATGTCATTATTATTTGTCAATCACTCTATGAGAAATAAACTTCTAATTAAATATAAGCATCCAATTTAAAATGACCTAATAAATCGTAATAGAGATTATATCAAATGGCAAAAAATACGGGAAATAAAACTTAATTGGCTACTGATAATTAATTTATGGATACTTAATATTTTATTTATTTAAACAAATTACTGAACATTTAATATTTTGCTTGAATTAGTTATCATTAATTGAGAGATATTATTTAATATTTAATTTTGTTATAGCATCATTTATTATTTTGAATACACAATACTCAATATAATTAGGGCATATTGTGAATTCGGAATGAAATACATATATAATCTACAACGTTTCAACAAAAATGGAAAAGAAAAGGTTAGAAAATAATAACATTTACCAAGATGGGAATAATCTTTATAAATTTATATAATAAATCTATTATATGCACATCCTTAACATAAAAAAGTCATTCTTCAATAATTAATGAAATTGAAAAGAATCCTTTACATCAGCATTTAAATAACTGCAAGCCAAAATCGGCGTACAATTCTAACAAAAAATATAGCAAGAAATTAAAAAAATAACAAATAAAAACAGAATCTTTGTCACATTAAAGGGAACTAAAAACAATTAAGATTCGACATATGCGAGAAAAAACTTTAAATAAAACTGAACTAATTAAAAAATTTTAATGCTATTAATAATGGAAGAGAATTCTTCAGAAGAATATCATGGAGATGAATAGCGCAGATGAAAGCATGCTTCACAGCCTGAATAACAATTTGTGATAATAAAAATGACAGTTATGAGTGAGGAATTCAAGAAGAAAAAATTTCGAAGCAACAAAAACAACAGAAAAGGGGGAAGGGGGTGAATTCAGAGTGAAATTTTTGTACAAAAACTTTCACCCAGAAATGAGAACGAAATTAAAAAGTGAAGTTCTGAAATGGAAATGGAATAAATTTCATTATCAAAAAGGCACTTGTTTCGGTCGAATGAAAGCTTATCCTCTTCTAATTTTTTTCCCGCGCTTTTCATTCTGTTCTGATGAATTAAAAGAAAAAAGAAATAATATCACGAGAGTTGTGATGAAAATGACATAGGGTTTGGCATTCTAATTTTTTTTAAAATTTATATCCTCGAGATAGTTTTTCTTTTAATACCATATTAAAGTGTCGAGAAAAAAAATATGGAACTCACTGACTGGAAATGCTTCTAAAAAAAGTGTTATTGGCATTCGAATATTGATTGCTATTCGTTTTCTGTTTGAAAAGGCTTGTTCTTAATGAACTTCCAAATGAAGGAATATAAATAGATTTCTTGGGTGGATTTAGATGACAATCACTGACCCCTGGTAATAATTTAATACGTTTTCATTACAGCATTATTATTTATTAATCATTCTCTGGGAAATGTACTTCTAACTAAAGAAATGCATTAAATTTATCATGAACTACTAAACCATAAAAGATATTTCACCAAATGGTAAAATATACGGCGTATAAAACAACTGAACTGCATTTTTATAATTAATTAACTGTTGTTTATATTTTATTTGTTATAACCCTTATATAACTATAATAGGACTTATTGGAATAGACATTATAATTTAACATTACTTAATATTTTATTTATTTAAAAATGTAGTTTATTAACAAATAATGTATGTTTAATGCCATTTAATACTTTTTTATTTCAACATTATAAACCAATATTACTATAAAAAGACTTATTTGTAAAAGGTATGATAATTTAACAATGCTTAATATTTTATTTATTTAAGAGCAATATTTAATATTTTATTAGCATTTTATTTGGTATATTATTATTATTTATTTTAAAATACTTACTTTTTAATATTTTATTAATAATTTATTTAGCTTCATCAACATTGGCGTAATAGCTCCATTGTGGACCTAGGACGTCAGCCTACTGGCAGATTATGAGACGAACAATGTTTTTCTTTTTACTGGGTAGGGTTGTCAGCCGTACTCCCAACGTACAACAATCATTTTAGACAGGGACCTACGGTTTAAAGTGAATTTCGAATCACAAAAAATATCCTTTTTCAAAGCCGGACGCGAAGCTTAGATTTGTGGCACTGGGTGCCAGAGTGGTAGTCACTCGACCATCGGGACCCATTTTATTTATACTTATTAAATTATTTATTTTAAGATTATTATTTATTAATTTTAATCTGGGAAATGAACTTCTAACTAAATAAAGACATCTAATTTATAATGAACTAATAAACTGAAATAGAGATTTCACCAAATGCCAAAATATACTAAGGGGAACAAAACTATTGAACTGCAATTTACTGTTAATTTATTACTGTTAATTAATTTCTGGATACTTAATATTTTTTTTATTTAAACATATTACTGTGTCTTTAATGCTTTATTTATGTTATTTATCTTTAATTTAATCAGATTATTTAATATTTTACTTAATTATAACATTAATTTATTATTTTAAATATACACTATTCCGAACAATTACTGGATATTGTGAGTTTGGTATGAAATAACTTTTCAACTACTTTTTAACAAACAGCAAAAATAAGAGGTTAAAAAGTAAAATTATCACATTTGCAAAGTTGATAATATACAAATTTTTTCTGAGTCGTAAATTACGCGTTTTATATAAGGAGTGAATAGTTTGCAGCACCCCTAGTAGATAAAAACAGTTAACAGGCTTTGAATGTTTTGTATCAATGACTACGATGTCTCAGCAAGATGTCATTTTAGCGTATGCTGAATAGCTATATATTATGCTAATAGCTGCTGAATAGCTATATATGCTGAATAGCTATATAATAGTATGCTGGTAGCGTGAATGGCTGAATTTCTAGCGTGAATGGCCGTCAGTCGTTCAGATTCATGTCAAACGCAATCTATTATAACTATTGCACAATGTGTTGTTTATCCGAGTGTCACTTTAAGACCATGGAACAGGTTTTTGGAAACAGGAAATATTCGAAGATTCGGAAAAGGTCATACGCGTACAACACAAGGATCGGTATTTAACACTACCGGTCAGAAGAAACCTCAGTATTAACACCACGTTCATATAACAGTACGCTTCGAGAGCTATTGGTACCACAGTTTCGACTCACCATGTCGGGTTATATGGAGCAACAAGCTCTTCACGGACTGAGTCCTACCTTAGTGTACAACCTGACAAGACGGGGTTTCATCTGGAGAGAACCTGGTAAACAGAATACTCCTGAATTTGGGCATGAAACTGCTCGAGGAGGCAAGTGAAGGGTCTGTCTCGGTGTTTCTATCAATGACCGCACCAATCTGCATATTATCAGGTATGGAGCACTAACGACTCTGCGATATTGGGCTGAGATCCTCAGACCTATTGTGGCCCTTTACACTGCAGCAATCGGGGATAAATTCATTCTCATGAATGAAAACAGCAGCCCACATCGTGTTCCACTAGTGGACAATTTCCTTTTCAAGGAATCCTTCGAATGAATTTGTCAGAATATTCCCCAGACAGGAAATCCATATACCATGTTTGTGACATTCTAGGGAGAATGGTTGCTGGTGGCGTATTAACCACAGAAACAGTTCAACAGTTGGAAACTCTATTCTACAGGAGTGGGAGGGTATACCCCAATGGCTTATTGATAACCTCATTAATTTCATGCCTCGTAGGTGTGAGACGTTACTTCAGTCAGGGGGAAAGCATACCCCTTGTTGAAACTCTTTTGTATCCGAGAAATAACATTCTTTTTGTTTGTTTGTATAATATTCATGAATTATGCATTTTTTGTTTACCACAAATATAGTCAACAAAATTTAATTATTCCTTAATCGTTGCTTTTTCTTTCTCATCTCTTACAACACTTACACATCATATATCAGTCACCAAACCATTTACTCATCAAGAGTTTAAACCCAAAATGCACAGTATCTCCTAATTGTTTCAACAACGTAGGACTTAATTACAATGGACATCAGAATAATTAACTTAGCGATGATTAATATTTTATTTAGTATATTTTTTATTATTTATTTGAGCTTATAACTTAATATATTATATTGTATTAATACTTTTTATACTTAGTAACATATTAATATTATTATTTATTAATCATTCTCAACAAAAATAACTTCTAATTTAATAAATGCAACCCATTTATAATGCACTAATAAACCGTGAAAGGAATTTCACCAAATTTTAAAATTTCTGAAGAAAAAAAAACCAGAGGACTACAAGCGGACAATTAAATTAGCATTGCTAATATTATATTTATTTAAGTAATCCTATAAAAGGTAAATATTACACTAATATTAGTAGAATTACTTTTTCTACTAATATTTATTGTAATGCAACCATTATTTGCGATATTTAGAGAAAAAGACTTGAAGCTGCTTCAAATGTTTAATGTATCAATAATTTAACTTCCATAAAATTATTAGAATAACTAATTAATATTTATTTAATATAATTAAAATGTTTGAAATTAGTGAAGGTAGATTTTTTTCCTTATGTTACAAATATTTATTTCCTAGATTTGGTTTAAATGATTCTATAAATGCAAAATTTTCTTTGTCTTATGCTAGTATGGTAATAAGTATACTTTAGCTGGGTAAAATCCTATATTTATAATGTTAAATTTCCATTTTGGTTTCAAACATCCTCAAAACCCATTATATTTAGAACCAAAATATGTTTTGTATGCTAAACACAAGATTTATTACATAATATAAGCTTCATGCTTTAGCATTTTACTAAAATGAGTTTTTAAAATATATTCATGCAAATCTTTTAAAAAATATTAGCTTGATGAATTTTTAAAACTCTTATAAGAGGAAAATTTTATAAATAAAATTAATATTAAATAATAACGATATAATATACATCATTTAATTATTTTCTCAAAAAATTAGACATTCATTAAAATAACATTAAACAAGTTTAATTTTAATACATTTTTTAATTGAAATTCCCACTGCATGTACTATATTATATTGAATTAAAGATTATTATTCAGTAATTATTTCTAAATCAATATTTTTCCCTTTTAGATACTGCAGAACTAATAATGAATACTTAAAAAAAATAACAACCTTTTCAGGAAAATATTATAAAGAACTCCTTTTAATTAACACAAGAAGACATTTAAATTTTTTTTTATTGATACATAATACCAGAAATGATTATTTCTCTTCTTTTCAATTTAAATGAAATGTTTCGAATACTTTAGTATAACCAAAATAAAGAATGTAAAGATCTATGAATTAATACGAATTTCCGTTGAACTCTGTAATTAAGAAAAATAATAATAAAATATTATATACATTTAAAATAATTACATTAAACACTTATTAGTTTCATTTTATTTCAATATTCTATTATATCTAATTTTATTTTCTTATTCTATATGTTGAACTATTAAGAACAAATTACAGAAACAGGATTTAAAAAAACTCAGGCGTCAGCTCTTGTTTGTGAATTGTTTAATCATAAATTGTTATTGCTATTTTTTCCAGTAGGTTTGACCTTCCTTTCAAACTTTGTTTATAAATTGGTTTCGCTCTCGCACTCTAATGTTCACTTCAAGCTATTCCTCATAACCATTAATATTAATTATTTATAAAAGCAAAGTACGTGTCATTAATTATGCATGTATCTTTTAGCTGAGAACAAGCATTTCTCTCGGTGATTAATATTTCCAACCTACTCATGCTAGAATGTAAAGGAATACTAAAAATACTGGATTTCTATTCTTGCTAAATAAAACTTATACAAGTAGGATGCATTTAAAAAACTTCTCAAAGCATTGCAATGCTTTTTTTTTTATGAATGTCGGTATTTCTGGCAGTGGAATTTATGTTATTAAATTTATTCAAAATTTTTAGACACCAAAATAATATTTCTGAGCTTTTAAAATTAAATATTAGTATTGCATTGCTATATCATTCATTTCCACCATGAGTAAAATTTACACAAAGGATATATTGAGATACTCAAAAGACTAAAATAATACTGAAAAAAATGGACTTCTGTTCTTGTTTAATAGAACTAATCGAAGCAGGATGTATTTTAAAGACTTCTCAAAGCATTGTAAAGTAATTTTTTCGATGAATGTTCCTATTTCTGGAACTGAAATTTATTTTATTAAATTTTTTTCAAAATTTTTAGATTCAAAAATTTTTTTTTCTGAGCTTTTAAAATTAAATATTAGTAAATTCCAAAAATTTTGCGAACATCATTTCTATATCATTCATTTCCTTCAGGAGTAAATTTTGCAAAAGGTATCTATTTAGATCTTCAAAAGACTAAAATAATACTTATATTAAAATATATAGAAAGTTCAGGAATTACCATGATATATTTTGCCAACAACAGTGATGAATTTATAACAAAAATGTAAAATTTATTAAAATAATATTTTATGATATAAAATTTATAAATTATAAATTTTAAAATTAGATTTATTAATTGTTATTGAAATTTACAAATTGTTTTTAAATAAAATTTATAAATTACATCCAATATGTTATTTTTAATATTTATTTTATTTAAAAATTTCATTTATAAATTATAAATTTCAATAAAATTCATTGAAATTTTAAAAAATTATATATTTAGTTAGCCAAGCGTGAGATAAAACAACTTAAATTAGGAAAAAAACATTCATTTTTAAATTTTTTTTTTTTAATCATAACATTCTGCAGGTATAACCAAATTCTAAATAATATATACATAAGTTAATGTAAATAGGAAATAAATCAATAGAACGGACTATATATTTAATAACACATAAAACTTTATTAACCAATTAAAAGCTTTACCATCATCCAGTAAAATACATTTATTCAACAGAATCAGTTCTTTTTTGAAAACAAAATATTCAGTACTTTCTTCTTTTCATCATTCAAAAACTTGAAACAAGCATTATTTGAAATAAAAACTTATGAACGCATGGATTAATTTCAAGAAAAAGAAAATAATTCAAAAGAAATAAAAATGTAATTAAATATATTTATATGTATCTCATTCGAATTGCAATCGGAGACGATGTCAAATTTCCTCCAACTCCTCGATTGATTCGCCTGGTTGATTAAAACTTCGCCAGGAGCGAGTTGAGTTTCAAAACACTATTTCAATGTTGTTTCTGAAAGTGAGTTGCTGTGTTTCCCATTACAACCAGTAAAAAACACAAAAAAGAGAAAAAGCAACTTCCCATTTCGTTGTAATATGGAACATAGTTTTTATTTTCTAAAACTCCATACGAAGTTTTCTTCTAACAAAAGATTTTTTAGGACTTTTTTTGTTATACTTCTTCAGTAAACAGCAATTCAGTGTACACTTTTTAAAAAGTACAACATGCAAAAATTATGAGGGATAAAAAAATTTTCATTTTCTTTGTTTTCGAAAGTTGTTTTAACTCTCCGAATATTAAAACATTATTGAAGTCACGATAAAAGAGAAAAAAAAAAATTGAAAATCCAAAAAAAGGAAAAAAAACAAGATGAATGACAATTTTTTTTTATTATTTTTTTATTTGAGAGGAACAGTTTAAATTTTTAATAATAAAAGTGAAGTTAACTAGAAACATGTAACAAAAAACATTTTAGGATGAAATATGTCAATGTTCTTTTAATAAAAACTTTGATACATGAATTTTTCGTTCATTTGTCATTTATAATGACAAATATTTCTGTTTTATTTTCTTAATCTTTACCGAAATATTTATGAGCAATATTATTTGCATTCAGTGTTCTAAAACAGGTACAACATTATTTATTTAACGAATAATCAACAAAATAATAATTTTTCTATATTATTTTTGTAATACATTTCTGACAAAAAGAATGCTTTTTTATGAATAATATTTTATAAAATGTATTGAGAAAAAGGTTTTCATACATAAACGGAAATATAAATAGATACCACTTTTAAATTTATATTATTCTAAAGTTATTAAAAATTAAACAAATGTTTCATAAATTTATTAAAACATTCATTACTTTAAAAAATATTAATAATATAGTAATGTATACATATATATAATAATATTTTTTAAATTATAAATTGGCAGAAGATACTTATAAATACATGATACGTATTTTAAAAAATGCTTAAACTACTCTTTAAAAATCTTTTGAAAAAGAACATGGAAATGTATATAAGCATTCTCACATTTTCTATGTTAATATTTTTGCTTAGAATTTGTCCAATTAAACAGTTTTTTCGTATCTTTTATAAAGTAACAATCAAATTTAGGGTAATAGACGGCTGGCGAAGGAAAAAATCAAATTTCATATAGAAAACTCAAATATTTCCTTTAAAATCCAATTCTATAATTGTAATAAAATATTAGAGAAAAAATTCCTAAATTTAAAAAAAAATAATTCAAAAAAAGAACAAAAAAATTTATAAAAGCATTCCCAAAATTTCACAAGTTATTTTTAAATTTAAAGATTTACTGTCAAAATAAAAATTTTTTAAAAAACATATTTTACAAAGTGACAAACAAATTCATGATTCTAGACAGTTTGCAGGATAAAAGATGGACTCAAATCTTTTCTTTAAAATAAGCTCTAGCCTTAGAGCCCGAAAAACATTCTCAAGTATCGCATATCATAAGACTTTGCAAGGATATTTATATAAAGTAGACACATTTCCGAAAAATTATGTCTCCCCGAGTATCACATATTCCGAGCGGAAGCACCCCATATTTGGATCTGTTTTAGAAAGTAGGAATATCTGAAGTATGTTTGAGACGTAAACGACGAAAATCATGGGAATTTAAGGGATAGGATTATGCCGTTCAATTGTTCTTGTTATCTTGCTTCTAGGAGAACACAGACTTCGCTTCCAGCTACTACCGAGTAAATATTCCGATATGTAGTACAAGACATTCGTTCGTATAACTCGCAAGTAAGTATAAAAGTGGATGATATCACATAAGAGAAATGTAACATATATAAATGGTGCTTCAATAATGTAAAACATTTCTTGAAATGAAAGCGAATAATGTTAGGCAATTTGGAAGGTAAAAAAACCCCCCCAAAAAAAGTTGTTTACTGTCTGATAAATATCGAGACTTTATTTGCTAGATCATTATAATAAGTTTCTTATTTGTAATTCTTTATTTCCATTTATACAGGAAACTGAGTCTTTATGTGATATTGTTAATGAAAAATATACTCTTAAATGAGTTTTGTTTATAGCTCCTTTTTGTGTATTGGTGCAGCAGCAGCCATGGCGGGCCAATGCGAGATCTAATCCATATATTAGTTCATATTTTAAAGAAATTGGATTCAATAATATTTACTAAGTATCAATCTTAAATTATTCTTTAAAAATCGTTTGAAAATAAACAAATGTTTAAAAGCCTGCTTGAAATTTCTCTGATAATTTTTTTAGGATTTGTAATCAAAATAAGCATTTTTTTCTATATGTTTTATATCACGATTCTAGATATTTAACGAGAAAAAAAACTACTCAAATATTTCTTTTAGAATCCATTTTTATAATTGTTACAGAATAATCGAAAAATACTCTTAAAATATTGTTTTAAAAGTAATTCAAAAATGAACAAAAAAATTTTAAAAGCATTCTCAAAATTTCTTTAAATAATTTTTTTTTTTTAAATTTGCAGTCAAAATAAACATTTGTTTAAAAAAATATATTTTATAAAATGATAACAAATTTAGGATTCTAGACAGTTGGCAGGATAAAAGATGAACTCAAATCTTTCTTTTAAAATAAGCTCTAGCCTTAGAGCGCAAAAAAACATTCTCAAGTATCTGCTATACCAGGCTTTGCAAGGATATTTATATAAAGTAGACGCATTTCCGAAAAATTATGTTACCGAGTAAACCGAAAACCGAGTATCACATATTCCAGCCGGAAGGAGCCCATATTAGGATCTCTTTTAGAAAACAGGAATATCTGAAGTATGTCTCAGACATAAACGACGGAAATCATATGAATTTAAGGGATAGGATTATGCCGTTCAATTGTTCTTGTTATCTTGCTTCGAGTAGAAGATAGACTTCCCTTCCAGCTACTACCGCGTAAATATACTGATATGTAGTACAATACACTCGTTCGTATATCTCGTAAGTAAGTATAAAAGTGAATGATATCACATAAAAGGAATGTATCAAGGAATGTATCAAAAGGAATGTATCAATAAAAGAGTATTTGAACAAAGAAAACATTTCTTCAAATGAATGCGACTAATGTGGGGCAATTTGGAAGGTAAAAAAAAATAACGTTCTCTATTGCCACGATAAGTATCCGAACTTGATTTGCCAGACCATTATTGTAATCGGTCTCTTATTTGTAATTCTTTATTTCCATTTCATTAGGAAATTGAGTGTTTATGTTATATTGTTAATGATAAAAAATACTCTTACATGAGTTTTGCTTGTATTCTTCTTTTTGTTCAGTTTTGCAATATCACCATGGAGGGCCAAGGCCGTCTGCCTATAGACTGATTTTGAGACAGGGAGTTTTTTACGGGGTGGGGCTGTTAGCACTACGTCTAACAGTCTTACAGTCATTTTAGACCAGATTCCTGATGGTCTAGTACATAATACTCTGGCGCTCCGTGCCACAGGCTCCGGAAGTAACGGTGGTGCCATGAATGTTTGTAGTGGCTCGCATTTCACTTTAAATCTTAAAAATATTGATTAATTTTTTAAATTATAAATTTACCGAAGGCGCGTATAAATACATGATATATATTTTAAAGTATTTGGGTTCTATAAATTTCAAATAATGAAAGATATTCTCTAATTATTCTTTCATTGTCACTTGAAAAAAAAATGTATAAAGGTATTCTTACATTATTTATATTATTATATTTATTTTAGTATTTGATGTCAAAATAAACAGTTTTTTATATCTTTTATAAAATGAAAAACACATTTGGGGTTCTAGGCAGTTGGCAGGATAAAAGACGAACTCAAATCCTTCCTTTAAAATAAGATCTAGCCTTACATCCCCAAAAAACATTCACAAGTAACTACTATCATAGGCTTTGCAAGGATATTTATATAAAGTAGACACATTTCCGAAAAATTATGTCTCACCAAGTATCCCATATTCCAACCGGAAGGACCCCATATTTGGATCTGTTTTAGAAAGCAGGAATATCTGAAGTATGTCTGAGACGTAAATGACGAAAATCATGTGAATTTAAGGGACAGGATTATGCCGTTCAATTGTTCTTGTTATCTTGCTTCGAGTAGAACATAGACTTCCCTTCCAGCTACTACCGAGTAAATATACCGATATGTAGTACAATACACTCGTTCGTATAACTCGCAAGTAAGTATAAAAGAGAATAATGTCACATAAAAGGAATGTAACTTACATAAAGATTGCTTGAACAATGTAAAACGTTTCTTGAAATGAATTCGAATAATGTTGGGCAATTTGGAAGTTAAAAAAATAACAAAAAATAAGTTCTTTAAGAGTTCCTGATAAATATCCGAACATGATTTGTTAGACCATTATTACTACTGTGCCCGAAAAGTAAGACCAATTTTTTTTTTCAAATTTTTTTTTATTTATTCTTCTGGATTTATTCCTTCGCCTTTAAAGTAAACCCTTCCGGACACTATGCGCTTATGCCAATTTATTTCTAATACTCAATGCATGCTTAAAAGTCATCGGCAGGCATGATCTTCAAAGCGAGCGGTGATTCAAGTTGAATCTTTTCAGCCGACTCAAAATGGTGTCCCTGGAGTAGTCTTTTGAATTCAACGAATAGCCAGAAATCGCACGGTGTGAATACGGTGGTGTGTGGAACGCTATGGGTTTAATTTTTGCTAAAATAGTCACGAAGAATTAATGCATTGTGAGCTTAGTGTTTTGTACCAGTGGTACAAAACACTAAGTACTCGATTGGTATCAATCAGTGTTTTCGTACCAATCGAGATTTGACGCGTTTGAGGCCCAAAATGGAATTGACCGATACTTTTGAAATTCCAAAATCATCAGCAAGGTCTCTAATTGTAAATCGACGGTTTGTTAGCACCAAACCTTTAATTTTTTGGGACGTGAGCTTCGTATGTTGAGGTTGATGGTGGACCGAAGGTCTTTTCGTCTTCAACGCGTTCTCTGCCTTCTTTGAACTGTTTATACCCCTTGTAAACATTTCTTTCCGATATAGGAATTCCCACCGAATGTCTTCTGCAACATTCTATACGTTATCGCATACAATATTGAATGCAAGTTCTTTGCTCAATTAATTCAGACATTTCAAAAATCGCCGGAATCAGTTTTAGCGTCTCACATAGCCAAGCGTAACTCTTACTCTAATGAATATTTTGACGTGAAATTTCACAGAGATGTCAAAGACAGTGCCAACAACCTAAAAAAGAAAGAAGAAAAAAATATTGAAATTCCATAAATCCCGCGAATTTTAAAATGAAAACTGTTCTTACTTTTTGTACACAATAGATATAAGTCTCTTATTTATAAGTATTATAGCTCTTATTCGTAATTATAGGTCTCTTATTTGTAATAGTATAGTTTTCTTATTCGTAATTCTTTATTTTCATTTCTCCAGGAAAATCGACTGTTTATGTTATATTGTTAATGATAAAAAATACTTTAAATGAGTTTTACTGGTATTCTTCTTTTTAATTTGTGGAACAGCACCATGGCGAGCCAAGGCCGTCTGCCTACTGGCAGATTTTGAGACAGATATTTTCCTTGTTACAGGCTGGGGTCATCATTTTAAGACCAGTGGCCTATGTCCACTGGTCTTACAGTCATAGAAGAACGTGCCCGGAAGTGTCCACACGAGAAAGTCTAGCGCTCTGGCATTCGGTGCAATAGATTTCGGGTTCGAGTCACGGCGGTGCCATGTAGGTTTGTAATGGTTTTGTATTCGCTTTAATCGTAGGTCGATGACTAATAAAACTGTTATGGGTAGGGTTAACAACCTTACTCTTAAAAAGGCGGTCTTTTCCCACCAATGGTCTATGTCGTCACTAAAGAAGTACAGCAAGTAGTTGAATTTGTATATGAATACATTACTAAATTGCTTGAACGACAAATATATATGACATTTTACATAATAACTATAGCACATTTAACTGAATAATCTTATTTATTTACATAATAATTTTCATGGAATCAAGTGAAGTTTATAGTTTCGTGATTCATCTATTTAGAATTTAAGCACGTCTTGTGTAGAAAGGTAAATATCGATTTTAAATGCGGATACGTAGGGATGCTAGCCAAATATACGAGGCGCAAAGTAGTTTTTACATTTATAAAATGAAAAGCAAATTCAGTTTTCTAGATATTTGGGAGGGAAAAAAAATAACTCAAATCTTTCCTTTAAAATCCAATTCGACAATGTAAGACATTTCTTGCGAATAATGTTGGACAATTTGGAAGATAACAAAATAACTTACTTTATTACTCTGATAAATAACCGAACTTGATTTGCTAGACCATCATTGTAATAAGTCTCTTATTTGTAATTGTGTATTTCCATTTCATCATAAAATTGAGTGTTTATCTGATATTGTTAATGATAAAATATACTCTTAAATGAGTTTTGCTTATAGTTTTATTTTTGTTCATGGGTGCAACAGCAGCCAGGGCGGCCCACTGCAGGGGTCTTCCCAATAACTATACTATACAGAAATTCATACTATAAAGAATTTGGATTCTATAATAGTTACCAAGTATGAATCTTAAATTATTCTTTAAAAGTCATTTGAAAAAGAACAAGAAAATGTGTAAGAGCCTTCTTGAATTTTCTGTTATAATTTTATTTAGGATTTGTAATCAAAATAAGAAGTTTTTTATATGTTTTAAAAAGTGATAAGCAAATTCAGGATTCTAGATTATTGGCGGGAAAAACAGACAACTCAAATATTTCCTTTAAAAACAAGTTCTATCTAACAAGTCGTAACAAACTATCTTCTAAAACTAGTTCTCAGAATAATTTATTTAGGATTATGCCGTTCATTTCTTAAAATATTTTTAATAATTGCAATTCTTCGAAAAATA
Organism: Caerostris darwini; assembly: GCA_021605075.1. Classification (NCBI taxonomy): domain Eukaryota; kingdom Metazoa; phylum Arthropoda; class Arachnida; order Araneae; family Araneidae; genus Caerostris; species Caerostris darwini. The sequence continues at coordinate 229,852 of BPLQ01003448.1, read as the reverse complement.
TTCTTAAAATATTTTTTTTAAAGTCACTCAAAAAAGAACGAAATAAATATAAAAGCATTCTCAAAATTTCTTTAATTCATTTTTTTTTAATATTTGCAGTCAAAATAAACATTCGCCTTAAAAAATATATTTTATAAAATGATAAACAAATTCAGGATTCTAGACAGTTGGCAGGATAAAAGATGAACTCAAATTCTTCCTTTAAAATAAGCTCCGGCCTTACAGCCGCAAAATACATTCTTAAGTATCTGCTATCATAGGCTTTGCAAGAATATTTATATACAGTATAACATATTCCGGGCGGAAGGACCTCATATTTGGATTGGTTTAGAAAGCAGGAATATCTGAAGTAAGTCTGAGACGTAAACGACGAAAATCATGTGAATTTAAGGGATAGGATTATGCCGCTCAATTGTTCTTGTTATCTTGCTTCGAAGAAAACAGAGATTTTCATTCCAGCTACTGCCGAGTAAAGTTACCGATATGTAGTACAATACACTCGTTACTGCTTGTTCGCATAACTCACAATTAAGTATAAAAGTGGATGATAACACATAAAAGGAATGAAACATACATAAACAGGGCTTGAACAATGTAAAACGTTTCTTGAAGTGAATGCGGATTATGTTGGGCTATTTGTAAAGTAAAAAAAAAATAACGTTCTTTATTACCCCTGATAAATTGGAAGGTAAAAAAATGACAAATAAATAAGTTCTTTATTGCCCTGATAAATATCAGAACTTGATTTGCTTGACCATTATTATAATAGGTCTCCTATTTGTGATACTTTATTTCCATTGTAACAGGAAATTGAGTGTTTATGTTATTTTGTTAATGATAAAAATAGTCTTCAATGAGTTTTTCTTTTTTTTTTCAATCAATGGTGCAAAAGCAACATGACGGTCGAAGGCCGTCTGCCTACTGGTAGAGGTTGAAACAAGAGATGTTATCATTAATGTTATAGGGTGGAGTTGTTAATTCTACGTCCACCCGTCTTACAGTCATAATAGACCTGTGCCTGAATGGCCGAGTGTCTAGAGCTCTGGCGCCCGGTGCCACAGGTTTCAGGTTCTAATATGACTGCAGAGCGTCACGGATCCCAGTCAAACTTCTCAAAGCAAACTGTATAAGGCAACTCAGCTCTTGGCACAGTGATGTGTTGTGGTGTAGTAATAGTAGACCAGGACCTACTGTTTAAAGTAGATTCCGAACCACTACAAACATCAATAATAACTCTGGATTCGAACCCTGTGGCACCGAGAACCGGAGCACTAGTCACTCAGACATCAGGCCTCCATGCTTACATTAGAGATTTCAATTATGAATACTGAGCTCCTTCTTTATACACTCAAGAGCCAAAATATTATGACCACCTGTCAATAACGAGTTGGCCCACCTTTGGCGCGCAACACAGCATCAACCCGCCTTGGCATGGATGCCACAAGTCCTTGGTAGATGTCCGGAGGCAGATTGTACCAGATGTTTAAGCAACGGTCACCAAATCCGAGATATTGCGAATTGGTGGTCTTTGAACTCTGAGCTGCCGTCCCAGGACATCCCAAATGCGCTCTATCTGATTCAGATCCGGTGAGTTAGGTGGCCAGGACATTAACTGGAATTCAGCATCATGTTCCTGGAACCACTCCAACACAATTTTAGCCTTGTGACAAGGGGCGTTGTCCTGTTGGAACATTCCATTTCCAGCTGGAAAAACAGATGCCATGTAAGGGTGCAACTGGTCCGCAATGATGTTCAGACACCCTGTAGCATTCATGGTCTGCTCTACCACAACCACGGGTCCAGGAGACGCCCAAGACAACGTGCCCCAAAGCATAATACCGCCACCACCGGCCTGTGTATGACCTACTGTACATTGAGGGAGCAACTGTTCGCCTGGAAGACGGCGTATCCTGACACGGCCATCGGCCTGATGAATGACAAACCTTGATTCATCTGACCAGGCAACTCTCTCCCACTGATCCATGGACCAGTCACGATGTTCCCGGGCCCAGCGCAGGCGCAGTTGGCGATGACGCTTGGTCAGCAAAGGCACACGAGTGGGACGTTTGCTGCGTAGCCTCATATCCAACGGTGTCCACTGAACAGTGTACTCCGATACTATTCTACTTGGCCCTGCATTGTATTGGGCTGTCAGCTGAGCCACTGTCTGGCTCCGGTATTGCTTCACCATGCGAGACAGTCTCCGACGACCTTTTTCTTTGATAGCGTGTGGACGTCCAACACCATGTCGTCTACTACTGGTTTCATCGTCACTCATCCACTTTGCATAATTACTAACAACTGTAGTTCGCGAACAACCCACGAGTCGTGCAGTTTCGGAAATACTTGTTCCGAGCCTTCAAGCCATTACAATCTGCCCTCTATTAAAGTCGCTTAGATCCGCAACCTTTCCCATCACACACAGAAGTAAGTGAAAGAATGATTCTTCAGACTTTCCAGCAGCAGTTAAACACCACTTCCACCTGATCACGTGCCTTCCACGTCATCCAGGCGAGTTCATTGCAAAATGTAGGGTTGGTCATAATGGTTTGGCTCTTGAGTGTATGTGTCAGCCATAACATAGTAGACATCATTCACATTCATGAATATACCTCTTATAAAATTATACTTATTTATAAAATTGTAACTGAATGAAATTAATAATAATACCGATTGAAAGAAATTTTAAATATACGTTATTTATTCAAATAACTTTCAATTATTCTGAAATAAAAAATGCATTTCCACATGCAGACAACATTTAACTACTTAAAGTTAAACTCCTTTTATGCTCAAGTAACTGGTGAATCAAGGAAATATATGAATATTATATCTAAGGTACAGTTATGAATATAGAAAGGGCTTTGCAATATTCGATGAGGTACCTTGAAGTTCCCTGTGGACATAAATTCAGGAGTATAGATTGTATTTCGTATCTAAAGAAAATAACGACCGAATATTCATACGACCAAGTTGTAAGGTATCCTCGATTTCATATGATAATAAATTGCACACACAGATACGATAAATAGTTGTCTGTATAGTCCCTAACCGAAATCCCGTGAAACCATTCGCTGTAATATTTGAATAATAAAGACGTGAATTCCTTTGTAAAGTTGTAGATACCCTCCAGATTGTAAGAAAATCAATTATAGACAAGAATTCGATTAATAGTTGTCTGTATAGACACAAACCAACTATGTTATAATATATGAATAATATAGACATTAATATGAGAAATAAACTAGAACTTAATGGAAAAACAATACATATTCTTATACAGTACCGGTCATCTTGAGCACTTACTTAAAAGTACAAGAGCTTTCGCAGGAGGAATAGGAACTAATACGCTCTTTATGAAGATGTTTTGAAGGTATGCTATGATGAATGTTTTTAATGGATCTCTAGTAGAGTATCTTCTGTCTGTTAAGCAGTGTTTAGAAGAAATTTCTTTTTTGTGTGGCTGTCGAATTTATCTTTTATTAAAAATTTCCATTTGAATGATTGAAAGTTTTTTGAATTTCCTTTTTGTAAGTAAAATTTTATTATCATATCTATTTCGCTCTCTTATCCTTCTATCTATCTCTCTCTCTCTCTTTATATATATATATATATATATACATATATACAGAGAGAGAAAGAGAAAGCTTGCAAAATAATGATTTTTTTAAATAAAATAAATTCAAATTTTAAAAGGAAATATTTATATTATGGTTTTAATAATATTATTTTAATGTTTTATATGATGAATAATATTATTTTAAATTTATTAATCGTCAGTTAAACTCGTTTGCATCCCAAGTTTGATATAACGAGACTTTAATGTACAAAACTAAACTTTTGGTTTTGTTTTCTTTACTTATAGCTTATGATGTACATCAATGTCCATATATATGTATTGATATTCCTCCTTGAGTCTCAATTTTTAAGTCCTTCCTTGAATCTCAGTTTCAAACTTGCATAATGGAGATCAATTAGTGGAATCAGATTTAAAATCATAAATATTTATAAATTTGAAGCTATTTAAAGATACCCTCAGAGTATACTGAAATATTTTAGTCTTTAAAAATCTTATAATTGTACTAAATAAGACTTTTAAATCCGGAATTTGCTTCTAGGAGCGTTATAAAGCAAATTATCATATCATTATATTATATGATAATAAGGTGGCATTTTACTATGCTTAGACATTATATACATAGTTGAGGCTGATTCAGTCCACATGTTATTTGAGCCGAATTGGATATAAGTGATCGAATATACATAATATTATATATATGAATATCTTCGCTGGATCATAATAATGACTGGGAAATCATCAGTCCGATTTTAAACTAGTACAACGTGGATTTATTAGTTTTAATCAGATTTAAGATTATAAAAATAAATTCGAAATCATTTAAATACACTTTCAGAATGTGCTGAAGTGTTTTAATCTTTAATAATTTTATCTGATACTTGTATACATAGGACTTTTAATTCTGGAATTTGTCTATAGGAGACGTGGTAAGGCAAACCATCACATCATTATGTTACACACGATAAGATGCGTGATATAATGACTATCATTTAATTATGCGCACCCATTATATACATGGTCGTGGCTGATATAGTCCATGCGTTTTTCATCCGGATAAAAATATTCAAATGTAATGTATATTACATATATATTGAATATCTTCGCTGGATCAGAATAATGACTTTGAAATCATTAGGCCGATTTTAAGCAAATATAATACGGATTTTTTAGTGTTGTGAAATTTAAAATCATTAAAATGAATTCGAAACCTTTTAAAGATATTCTCTATACTGAAATATTTTAGTTTTTAATAATCTTATCTGATGATTACATATAGTTAAATGATCAAAAATAAAAAAAATAATGAAAAAATAATAACTAATAAAAAGAGATATAAGAATAATAAATTTAAAAAAAAGGTTATATAATAAAGATTAAATTTTCGCATATATAACTCTTTTCACCAACTTTTTCAAGAAAGCAATTCTAAAAGAAATCAGAAATGCATCTTTTAAAAGTTTTCAAATTGTTTAGCGAAATACTTCTTGTTTACAACTGTACTGCCATAATATTTACTTGGTAAAGCTAGTTCGAAGGAAACTTCTGAAGCAGAATATTTTTATTCGCAAGATTTATTCCGACAGATCAGGAAGCTATTTTAATCATTTTGTTCTTTTTAACCGTACATGTGATGTAGTGCTACTTGCAATTTTATGAACACACACATAGTCGGTGGAATAAGGAAAGGACATGAAAAAAAGTATTAAACTAAAAATTTTAAAGTTAGTGCGATATTAAATTTGTTTATTCCATCAATAATACATTTTTAATAAGGGGCAGAAAAAAGATAATAAATGTATACGTAAATATTAGAAAACAGATTGTAGCGGGATTAACTAAGGAATTCTGAAAATAATGTTTTTATGCTAGTTTGTTTTATTCTAAAATTATTTCATTATCTCATAAAATAAAATTACTCAAGTATTCATTTACAGAATTCAAGCTTAAAATAAATAAGAATTTCTTTTTAATAAAATATTCAAAGAATTATTAGTGCGACAATGATATTGAAATACTTTGATTAGAAGTTACATCCCCAATTATAAAACAAATATTTTCAAGTCACCGTACAGCAAGTATAGGGCTTGATGGCCTAACAAGTAAGACACTGGCGCTATTTACAAAACGTTCCTGGTTCGAGCCCCAGCTGTAGAATGGATATTTGTAATGGCTCGTAATCCACTTTAAACTGTAGATCCCGGTCTAATATGACTGTTGGGCATAGGGTGACCACTCTACCCCGTAACAAGAAAAGCCTTCCCATATTTCGGAATCTGGCAGACCGCCTTGACCCACCATATGCTTTTCGTGCCATAGGGCAGTTGATAGGCCATATGGCTGAATCGTTGAAGACGGATTTAATTATAAGGCAGAGTGACTAGCGCTCTGTTGCTTGATGTCACAAATTTCGAGTTCGAGATCCAGCGGTGCCATGGATATTGTAGTGATTCAAAATCCCCTTTGAACAATTGGTCCTAGTCTAATATGGCTATTGGGCGTGGACGTAGGGCTGACAACTCTACCACTTAAAAAGAAAAAAAACATCCTTTGTTTAGGAATCTGCCAACAGGCAAAAGGCTTTGGGACATGGGGCTGTTTCGTTACTGAAGAAGAAATACAGCAAGTAGGGAAATTTATATATGAATATATTATCAATACATATGACAATTGACATAATAATAACACCACATTTATCTGAATAACCCTATCTGTATACATAATAATTTTGACAGAATCATTTGCATGTTCACTATGTCGGGATTCATCCATTTACAGTTTAATCACCCATTGGATTCGAAGGTAAACATTCGTTTTAGAAACAGGCCCATAGGGATGTAGGTGTCTTTAGGGATGCTAGTGTGATATATGAAGCACAGGAGAAAGAAAGATTCTTTTTATCTCAATTGATACAGAGTAAGACCCCTTGTGTAGTCCATGAATTCGTGTGGTCTCATGAGAGGATGAAAAGGGAGGTCAGTTTCTGTTGTGATGGAGCACCACAGGTAGAAGTCTCACTTGGCTCTGTGACGGTGAAGAAGGATGACAGTACTTTCCGGGTGGACGTTTAGGGGGAACTAAATGGGTGGAGTGCTCCATTTACATATCGTATGGAAAATCTGAAAACCTTCCACCAGATAGTCCGACTCACGAGGCAAGAGGGCTGAACGTCACAGATGTCATCGTGTCTCCTCGTTTTTGAAACAGTGTCTACAACAAAGTCGCCAGTTGATTGAACCTCAGCACTAGTGGTCACTAGTGATGCACGTTGCCACTGAGCCACGAATCAGGTTGAAAAAGATTTAATAGTTATCATAAGCATTTTTTTAATCAAACAGCTTTTGATAATTAATAAAATTAATTGATAATTAGATAATTGATAATTAGCTTTTGATCATTAATAATTATAATAATTATAGATAATTAATAATTATAATAATTAAAAATAATTACTAATTATAATAAGTAAAGATAATTAATTAATTAATCATTAATTTTAATTAATACAATTAAAATAATTTTTATTGCAGTTAAAATCATTTCTATATTCCTTTTTTATAAGTTTGAATATGTCTCGTTTCGTTGCTGTTCAATTTCTCACACAGTTAGTGGGAATCAAATATAATTATATTTCCTTGTCATATCTTGAAATTCATAGATTCGATTTACATGAAAATAAGAACACCCTTGCTGATAATAATTTGTTTTGCCTTTTAAACAACATGACATTCTAATTTCACAGTTACTGAATATTTATTCTGCGCATCATAAAATAACTATATTCTGCTTATTATTATCGTGACAGTTGAAACATAAAAATGAGAAGTAGTTAGATTATTCACTGCGACTTCAATTAAATTAAATGTCAAAAAAATTTGAGGGAAATTTAAGAAGTAATTAATGTAATGTAATTTAAATTTGAGAAGTAATGCAAATTAAAAAAGTATAGCAGGTTTCAAGATCTAACTTCATGCATAAATTCAAAAAAGTATTCATACGCATTTAAAGTATTATAATTTTAACTATTATAAGAATACTAAGATAGATAACTCATAAATATATGTTATGCTATAAGCAAGGGCTGCACCGCTGTTTCACCGCATTTAGCATTACCCAGTCGTCCCGTGTAGCTTGAAGATATGCAACGGACGCGAACAATACTACACTCAAAATGCTCTACTATCATATTAGACCGGAATCTACGTGGATTACGAACAACTACATAATTGCATAGCATCGCCGGGACTCGAACACGAAACCTGTCCTACCGAGCGCTAGCCCCATCAGGCCCCAATGGATGTTTGTAGTGGTTCGGAATTCATTTTAAATAGTAGGTCCCGGTCTAATATTATTGTCGAACGTGTTGCGCAGGATTTACAACCCTATTCCCTAAAAAGAAAACATCTACTGTTTTTAAATCTGCCTGTAAGAAGACGGCCTTGACCCATCATGAGGCTGTTGCGCTAGTGTGATGAAAAAGAAGAAGAAATAATTTTAAAAAACCCGCTTAATTCGCAATTTATAAAATATTTATCTTGCAAAAATTATTTATAAAAAATATCATGCAAAAAAAAATATATATCTTCTGGGTTACGGACCCGAGTAACACTACACTCACACAGCTCTATGATCATATTAGACCGGGATCTACGGTTTCAAGTGGATTCCAAACCACTACAAGCATCAATGATACCGCCGGGACTTGAACGCGAAACCTGTGGTACCACGCACGAGACCGCTTGCCACTCGGCTATCAGGACCCCAATTGGAAACCTTTTAATAATATTTTTAGATTGTGTTAAATTATTTAAGTCTAATAATCTTATTTCACGATTACATATAATTGAATAATCAAAAGTTGCAAAAAGAATCAAAAATAAATATTCAATAACAAAAAGAAATTATATAAGAATAATAAAATTTGAAAAAAGCGCTATATAACAAAGATTAAAATTTGAAAAAAGCGCTATATAACAACGATTAAAATTTGGTATATAGAACTCTTTTCACCAACTATTTCAGGAAAACTACCCTAAAAGAAATGAGCAATGCATCTTTTAAAAGTTTTCAAATTGTTTAGCGGAATACAGGCTATACTGACATAATATTTACTTGGTAAAGCTAGTTTGAACGAAACTTTTGAAGCAGAATATTTTTATTCGGTGAAACTAAGAAAGGCGTAAGGAAGGACAACATAAAACAGTATTAAACTAAAAATTTTAGAGTTAGTGCAAGATTAATTTTTTTTATTCCATCAATAATACATTTTTAATTAGTGACATAAAAATATAATAATAAAAACATACGTAAATATTAGAAGAGAGATCGTAGTGAAATTAACTAAGAAATACTAAGCATAATGCTTTTATGCTATTTTTTATTTTAAATTTATTTCATTATCACAAGAAATAAAGCTACTTAGCTATTCATCGATTGTGGATGCTATTTTTGTATATAATTTAATACAACATAATTCATGCTTAAAATAAATAAGAATTTATTTAAATAAATAAAAATTATTAGTGTGACAATGATTTCGAAACACTTTGATTAGAAGTTATATCCCCAATTATAAAACAAATAATTTCAACAAACTGTACAGCGAGTATGGGGCCTGATGTCCGAGTGACTAACACACTGACGCTATTTGTCACAGGTTTCAAGTTCGAGCAATGGCTGTAGAATGAATATTTGCAGTTGCTCGAAATCCACTTTAAACCGTATTTACTGGTCTAATATGACTGTTGGGCATAGGGATGACAATCCAACACCACAACAAGAAACACCTTCCCATATTTCGGAATCTGGCAGACTCCCTTGACCCACCATACGGTTGTGTGTGACATAGGGCTGTTGAGAGTTCATATAGCGGTGTCATTCAACAAGGATTTAATTATAAGGTCTAGTGACTCGGCCTCTGGTGCTCGATGCCACAGATTTCGAGTCCCAGCGTTGCCAAGGATATTGTAGTGATTCGATATCCACTTTAAACCTTAGGTCCTGGTCTAATATGACTGTTGGGCGTGGGCTTAGGGCTGACAACCCTACTACTTAAAATAAAAAAAAACATCTTTTGTTTCGGAATATGCCAATAGGCAAACGGTCTTGGCCCGCCGTGGCACTGTTTCGCTATTGAAGAAGAAGCTACAGGGGAAGAAGAAGAAGAAGCTACAGTAAATAGGGCAATTTATATATGAATACATTACCAATAACCAGTTTACATAATAATAACACTACATTTATCTGAATAACCCTATCTGTATACATAATAATTTTCACAGAATCAAGGGAACTTTCACTGTGCCGAGATTCATCCATTTAGAGTTTAATCTCCTATTGGCTACAAAGGTAAACATCCGTTTTAGAAACAGGCCCATAGGGATGTAGGTGCCTTTAGGGATGCTAGTGAGATATATGAAGCGCAGGAAAAAGAAAGATTTTTTCATCTCAATTGGTAGACAGCAAGACCCCGTGTGAAGTCCTAGAACCCGTGTGGTCTCATGAGAGGACGAAAAGAGAGGGCAGTTGCCATTGTGATGGAGCACCGTAGGTAGATAGATAAAAGTCTCACATGGCTCTGTGATGCTGAAGATGGAGGGCAGTGCTTTCTGAAAGGACTTTTAGAGTGAACTAAATGGGGGATACCCATTTGCATATCGTATGGAAAAGCTGAAAACCTTCCACCAGATAGTCCGACTCACGAGACAAGAGGCTGAACGTCACAGACGTCATCGTGTCTCCTCGTTTTTGAAACAGTGTCTACAACAAAGTCGCCAGTTGATTGGACCTCAGCACTAGTGGTCACTAGCGACGTACGTTACCACAGAGCCACGAATCAGGCTGAAAAAGATTTAATAGTTATCACAAGCAGTTTTTTAATCAAACAGCTTTTGATAATTAATAAAATTGATTGATAATTAGAATTTGATCATTAATAATTATAATAATTACAGATAATTAATAAATATAATAATTACAGATAACTAATAATTATAATAATTAAATATAATTAATTAATAAATTATTAATTTTAATTAATAAAATTAAAATAATTTTCATTGCAGTTAAAACCATTTCTAAATTACTTTTCTATAAATATGAATATGTCTCGTTTCGTTACTGCCCATTTTCTCACACAGTTAGTGGGAATCGAATATAATTATATTTCCTTGTCATATCTTGAAATTCATAGTTTCGATTTACATGAAAATAAGAACACCCTTGCTGATAATAATTTGTTTTGCCTTTTAAACAACATGACATTCTAATTTCACAGTTACTGAATATTTATTCTGCACATCATAAAATAACTATATTCTGCTTACTATTATCATGACAGTTGAAACATAAAAATGAGAAGTAATTAGATTATTTACTGCGACTTCAGTTAAATTAAATATCAAAGAAATTTGAGGGAAATTTAAAAAGTAATTAATGTAATGTAATTTAAATTTGAGAAGTAATGTAAATTAAAGAAGTATAGCAGGTTTCAAGATCTAACTTCATACAGAAATTCAGAAAAGTATTCATATGCTTTACAAATATTTATTTAATTTAATTATTATAAGAATATCAAGATCGATCAATTATAAAATATACTTTATATTTTACAGTTGCACTCTAAACTTTCCTAAAAAAATAAAATTCTGTAAATCTAAAATTTAATAACAGAATAACAATTGATAAGTATTGTTATTACTGAAAAAAGGGCCATAAAAAAATATTCAGCCAATCAGTTTTAATAAAAGCAAAAATACGTATGGAACAGATTTAATATTTTATTGTATTTTCAGAAAAAAAAAATATTCTATTTTTCAGAAAAAATATTAGGAATTAAATAGAATTTAGTTAACTGTAAAAATAAAAATCGTTGGATTTCTTATGAAATCGGGTATTCAAAACATATGAAAAAATCTAGTACTGCAAAAAGACTTTCACCAAAATTATCATCACTTTATTAAACGTTAGTAATTTTAAAATTAAGAAGAAAACAAGACACATTTTAAGATTATCTTCATGGAAGAATAACAATTTCTTTATGAGGTTTGATTTATAGGAGAAATATATTCTTCCTCCCATTTACTGATCATTTTTGTTAACCAATATTCTTCCAGTACTATGAATTGAATAAAAATAATAATAATAATAAAATAAAACAAACAGCCTCGAAAAAAACCGAAACACATCACATTTCCCCATTCTGCTCCTCTCCAACAGTATAACTGCACAAATTGTTGGATTTATTCTGGAATCAGGTATTCAACAAAATTATCATGACCTTATTATTAAGTAAGGTTAGTAATTTTAGGATTAAAAAAGAGTTTACACTTTAAACTTTTCTTCATGGAAGACAAACAATTACTTCAAAAAGTTTGATTTAAGGGAGAATTACAATCTACTTCCCATTTACTTAAACTTTTTTGGTAATCGATGTTCTGCCAGTACTATGAATTGAATAATAATAATAATAATAATATAAAACGAATAGCCTCGAAAAATAACGAAATTCATCACATATACCCATTCTGCATCTTTCTAATAATACAACTGCACAAATAGCTGGATTTGTTATGGAAACAGGCATTCAAAGAATTTGAAAAATCTGGAATTGCAAAAGGTATTCACCAGAATTATCAACACCTTATAAAACGTTAGTAATTTTAAAATTAAGAAGCGCATTTTAAATGGGATTCATGGACATTTTACATTCATGGAACAAAAACATTTTCTTCAGGAGGGTTGATTTAAAGGAGAAATACATTTTGCCTCCCATTTACTGATAATTTCTTGGTATCAGATGTACATCTAGTAGTATGAGTTGAATAATAATAATAATAGTACTTGTAAAATAAAATACATAAGTTATATGTATTTTAAGTTATACATAATTTAGTTAAATAGTAACTTGAAAAATCTGGAATTGCAAAAGGTATTCACCAGAATTATCAACACCTTATAAAACGTTAGTAATTTTAAAATTAAGAAGCGCATTTTAAATGGGATTCATGGACATTTTACATTCATGGAACAAAAACATTTTCTTCAGGAGGGTTGATTTAAAGGAGAAATACATTTTGCCTCCCATTTACTGATAATTTCTTGGTATCAGATGTACATCTAGTAGTATGAGTTGAATAATAATAATAATAGTACTTGTAAAATAAAATACATAAGTTATATGTATTTTAAGTTATACATAATTTAGTTAAATAGTAACTTGAAAAATCTGGAATTTTTCTTCAACACCTTATAAAACGTTAGTAATTTTAAAATTAAGAAGGGGATTCATTTAAAAACATTTCTTCAGGAGTTGATTTAAATACATTTTGCCTCCCATTTACTGATAATTTCTTGGTATCAGATGTACATCTAGTAGTATGAGTTGAATAATAATAATAATAGTACTAAAAATAATGTAAAACAAACATCCTATCCTCGAAAAATAGCAAAAATAGCGAATTAGTTTATCTACATGAAAAAAGTAATTGCTATCAATCGGTATATTCCGATTTAAATCAAAATATTATTTCTTATTTTTAGTTTAAAAATCTGTTAAGCATCCTATTTCCATTTCATATTCAAATCTCTCAAACGGTTACTTATAGCAGCAGATTTATTTTCTACAACACACAGCATATCGAACAGACAAATGGCGAAACTCTTAGAATTAATTATATGATAACTGACGCCATTTACACATTAACGAAACGAAATCCCCATCATCCCATTGGCCGCTCAAGAATGGAATTAGAGAAGTTAGCCCAGAAGTGCAGTTAATAATTGCCTATAGAAGGTCTATTACTTATCCCTCAATCCAGAGTATCGGCCTCTCCAATAGGCGGTATATCCCTGGAGATTGGATTTTGTCATTTGGCGAATGATGGCGAATTGGGGGGTGAGCGGCTATTCCTTCTGCACCAAATAAAGCTCTTCCAACCTTTTGCGGATGTCCCTGTGGGATGGTCCGTTGGTTTAAAGCACTAGAGGAAGCAATTATTATTTGAGCTTTGATTCTGAGTTTATAACGACAGACTCAGCGGGTTGGAATTTGTGGAGATCACAGACCCAGTGATCGGATGGATTTTGCTGATATAATTATTTTACGTTTATCTAGGTTGGTCTGGATTGGGAATTTCAACTCAGATTGATGGAATATTCTAATGATGTCCAGCAGGATTTCAGATTTCATTGTAGACTTAGTTGTTCCATTAAAAATGGAGACAAATTCTGATAAATCTTTCTTTTTATTTATATAAAATATTCGTGGGACATTTTAATGATGTCTGGTTATTTCTGATTTATTGAAGAATTAATTGTTCTGGTAAGACAAATAAAGACAAATTTTGATAAATGTTTATTATTTATTAATGTACGAAGTCTGGTTAAAGATTCTAGTGATGTCTAGTGTGATGTCAGATTTGATTTAAGATTTATCTCCTTGATCAATAATGAAGAAAAATTTTGTTAAATATTTCTTATCTATTTATATGCGAAGACTGTTGGAATTTTCTAATGATATACGGAAATTTGAAGGTTTCCTTGTAAAATTAGATGTTTCATTAAAAAGAAAGAAATATTCACTTTGTAATACAATTTATTGCATTGTACAACTAATAGTGCAAATATCTTCTTTATTTATTTATATAAAAATACTGGTGGAAGATTCTATTAATGTCTGGCTGATTTCCGATTTTCACCAAAATGACAGTCACCTTTCTTATAAAACTTTAATCACATTAAAATTGAGAAGAAAAAAAGTTTACATTTTAAACTTTTCTTCTTGGAAGAAAAACAATTATTTCCAGAAGTTTAATTTAAAGGAGGAATATATTCTTCCTTCATTTGCTGATCATCTCTTAGCAACCGATGTTCTTTCAGTGTTATGAATTGAATAATAATAATTATTAAAATAATATAAAACGGACAGTTCAAAATAAATAAAAAGAAAAATAGCAAGAAACAGAACTAATTTCCCTGTATGAAAAAAGTAATTACTAGCAATCAATACATTCTGATTTAAATTGAGATATCACTTCTTATTTTTGGTTTAAGAATCTGTTAAGCGGCCTATTTCCATTTAATATTCAAATCCTACAAACGGTCAGTTATAACAGCAAATTTACTTCACATAACGTATAGCATATCAAAGAATTACCAGGACCTTATGAAACCCTAGTAATTTTAAAATTAAGAAGAAATAGAATTTACATTTTAAACTTAACTTCATTGAAGAAAAACAATTTCTTCAGGAGGTTTGAGAAATATATTCTTCCACTCATTTACCTATTCTATTTTAATAACCGATGTTCTTCCAGTACTATGAATTGAATAATAATGTAAAAAGTGCAGCCTCGAAAAATTTGAAAAAAAGCAAAACAACGAACTAATTTCCCTGTCAGAGAAAAAATTAATTACTGGCAATCGAGAAATTCTGATTTAAATTGGAATATTACTTCACATTTTTAATTTAAAAATCTGTTAAGCGTCCTATTCCATTTAATATTCAAATCCTTCAAACGATCACTTACAACAGCAGATTTACTTTCCACAACGCACTGCACATCGAACAGACAAATGGCGAAACTCTTAGAATTAATTATATGATAACTGACGCCATTTACACATTAACGAAACGAAATCCCCATCTTCCCATTCGCCGCTCAAGAATGGAATTAGAGAAGTTAGCCCAGAAGTGCAGTTAATAATTTCCTATAGAAGGTCTATTACTTATCCCTAAATCCAGAGTATCGGCCTCTCTAATTGGCGATATATCCCTGGAGGTTGGATTTTGTCATTTGGCGAATGATGGTGAATTGGGGGGTGATCAGCTATTCCTTCTGCACCAAATAATGCTCTTCCAACCTTTTCCGGATGTCCCTGTGGGATGGTCCGTTGGTTTAAAGCGCTAGAGGAAGCAATTATTATTTGAGGTTTGATTCTGAGTTTATAACGACAGATTCAGCGGGTTGGAATTTATAGAGATCACAGATCCAGTAATCGGCTGGATTTTGCTGATATAATTATTTTACGTTTATCTAGGGTGGTCTGGATTGGGAATTTGAATGCAGATTGATTGAATATTCTAATGATGTCTAGCAGGATTTGAGATTTCGTTGTAGACTTAGATGTTCCATTAAAAATGGAGACAAATTCTGATAAATCTTTCTTAGTTATTTATGTATAAAAAGCTGATGGAAGGTTCTATTGATGTCTGATTTGATTTAAGAATTAACTGTTTGATTAAAAATGGAAGCCAGATTTTGATAAATATTTCTTATTGGTATATAAAAAGAGATTGAAGATTCTAAGGATTTTTGGGTGATTTCAGATTTCATTGTAGAATTAGCTATCCTGTTAAGAGTGAAGACAAATTTTAGTAAAAGTTTCTTATTCATTTATATACGAAGCCCGGTGAAATAATCTAATGATATCCGGGTAATCGGAGAATTAGCTGTTCCATTAAAACTGAAGACAAATTCTGATAAAAAATGTATTATATATTTATATACGGAAAGATTGTAATAATTTCTGAGTGATTTCCGATTTGACTGTAGAATTAGTTGTCCCAAAAAATTATAATGTTTTCTAAAATTTCTTATTTTTATATACGGATTGGAGTAGATTCTATTGATGCCTAAAGTGATTTCAGAGTTGATTTAAGAAATATGTCCCTGATTAAAAATGAAGAGAAATTTTGCCAAATATTTCTTATTTGATATGCTTATAACAACATCTTTATTTAAGGATGGAAGAATCTAATGATGTCTGAATGATTTCAGACTTCATTGAAAAATTAGTTGTTCTATTAAAAATGAAGTTACATTTTGTTAAACCTTTTTTGTATATTCATAAAAAAAACCGTTGGAAGATTCTAATAGTGCCTGACTGATTTCAGATTTTATTTTAGAATTAACTGTTGCATTAAAAAAGAAAAACACATTTTATAAATTTTTATTTATTTATATACAAAGAATGGTAGAATATTGTAATGATGTCTAGAGCATTTCAGATTTTATACTACAGGAAAATTAATTAATCAATTACATATATATATATATATATATATATATATATATATATATATATATATATATATATATATATATAGATAGATAGATAGATAGATAGATATTAGTTTAATGACTTAGCTGATTCAGTAGCCTTTAGAGCTATTGGTCGTTTAGAGGCAAGTCAAACGCAATCCGTTAGTTACAAAAGCGTTAAGGTTTTCTCAGTGTCACTTCCAGACTTTGGAATCGGTTTTTGGAAACTGGAATATTCTCTCGAAGATCAGGATAAGGTCATACGGCCATAAGGTCATAAGGTCATATCAGAATAAGGTCATAATATTAACGGCCTTAAAAAACCACACTATGAACACTTCGCTCTTGTAACAGCACCTTCAGAGGGCTATTGGTACCAGAGTTTCGACATAGACTATTCGAAACTGACTCCACCATGCTCGGCTATATGTATAGTGCGTTTCGTTGACATTGAACCAATGTGCTTCCCTCAGAATGGGGGCACAGGAGCGTCTCAAATGGAGTTGAGATGAATGGAGCAACAAGCTCTTCACAGACGAGTTCTACTTTAGTGTACAACCTGATAAGGCGGGGTATCAACTGAAGAGTACCTGGTAGACAGAATACTCCTTGCATTTGTGCATGAAAGTGTCCGAAGAGGCATATGAATGGTCTGTACTGGTATTTCTATCAATTGCCGCACCAATTTGCATATTATCAGGTATGGGACATCAACGGCTCTGCGATATGGGAGTGAGATCCTCAGACCTATTGTGGTCCTTTACGCTGCAGCAATCGGGAATGAATTCATTCTCATGGATGAACACACCAGTCCACATTGTGTTCCACTAGTGGACAATTTCCTTTTCAAGGAATCCTTCAAATGAATTGGCCAGTATATTCCCCAGACAGGAACTCCATGTACCATGTTTGTGGCATTCTAGGGAGAATGGTTGCTAGTGGCGTATCAACCACAGAAACAGTTCAGCAGTTGAAAACTATTCTACGGGAGTGAGAGGGTATACCCCAATGGCTTATTGATAACCTCATTAATTCCATGCCTCTTAGGTGTGCGACGTTACTTTCAGTAAGGGGAATGTATACCCCTTGTTGAAACTCATTTGTATCCGAGAAATAACATCTTTTTGTTTGTTTGTATAATATTCATGAATTATGCATTTTTTGTTTACCACAAATATAGTCAACAAAATTTATATATTCCTTGTCCATTGCTTCTTCTTTCTCATCTCTTACAACACCTACACATCATATATCAGTCACCAAAACATTTACTCATCAGCAGTGTATACCAAAAATTCACAATATCCCCTAATTGTTTGAACAGTGTAGGACTTAATTACAATGGACGTTAATGATAATCAATTCAATAATGATTAATATTTTATTTAGTATATTGTTTATTATTTATTTAAGTACATAACTTAACATAGTATATTATATTAATATTTTGTATACTTAATAACTTATTAGTATTTTTATTTATTAAACATTCTCAACAAAAGGAACTTCTAATTTAATAAATTCACCCAATTTATAATGAATTAATAAACCGTTAATAGGATTTCATCAAATTTTTCTATTTTTGTGGATACAAACCAGTGAACTACAATCTGACAATTTAATTATAGTTGTTTAATATTATATTTATTTAAGTAATGTTATAAAAAGTAAATAGTACACTAATATTCTCTTAGTAATTCTACTAATATTTGAAAGTAATGTAGTTATTATATGCGATATTTAGAGAAAAGACTTGAAGCTGAATCAAATATTTAGTGCATCCATAATTTAAATCCATAAAATTATTAGAATAACTGATTAATATTTATTTAATATATTTAGAAGGATAATTTTTAATTAATATGTTTGAAACTAATGAAGGCCAAATATAGGAAATAAATATTTATAACCTTCTGTTATAAATATTTATTTCCTATATTTGGTTTAAATGGCTATATAAATGCAATATTTTCATCGTCTTATGCTAGTATGACAGTAAGTGCACTTTAGCTGGGTTAAATCCTATATTTATAATGTTAAATTTCCATTTTAGTTACATATTTCCTCAAAACCTATTGAATTTAGGACCAAAGTATGTTTCATATATTAAACATAGGATTTATAACATAATATAAGCTTTACTAAACGGTACTTTTAAAATATATTCATATAAACCTTTTAAATTTTTTAGCGGATTATAAATACAAGAATAAATAATATAAAATTTGTTGTTGTATTATTAATATTAAAATTAAAATTAAATAATAGCGAGATAACATGCATTCTTTAACTATTTTCCCAAAAAAATAAACATTCAATAAAATATCATTAAAAAAAAGTTTAATTTTAACACATTTTTAATTGTGCTTCCCACTGCATCTAATATAAAATTTGAAATATATTGAGTTCAACATTATTTTTCAATAATAATTTCCAATTTAATACTTTTCTCTCTTAGATGCTGTAGAACTAATAATAAATACTTTAAAAAATAACAACCTTTTTAAGAAAATATTGTAAAGAACCCCTTTTAATTAACACCAGAAATCATTTACGTCTTTCTTTTTATTGACACATTATATCAGAAATGATTTTGTCACTTCTTTCAGTGTAATTGAAATGTTTCTCTGATATTAGCATAACCAAAATAAAAAATGCAAAGATCTATGAATGCATATGCAATGAATTAAACTAATTTCCGTTGAATAATAATAATCAAATATTATAAACAATTTATATGATTACATTTAACACTTATCAGATTTATTTTATTATTCTATTCTATTTATTTAATTTTATTTTCATCATTCTATATGTTGAACTATTAATAACAAATCGCAGAAACAGTATTTTAAAAAAACTCAGGCGTCAGAGTTTGTCTGTAAATTGTTTAATAATAAGTTGTTATTGCTATTTTTTCCAGTAGGTTTGACCTTCCTTTCAAACTTTGTTTATAAATTGGTTTCGCTCTCGTACTCTAATGTTCTCTTCAAGCTATTCCTCATAACCATTAATATTAATTATTTATAAAAGCAAAGTACGTGTCATTAATTATGCATGTATCTTTTAGCTGAGAACAAGCATTTCTCTCGGTGATTAATATTTCCAACCTACTCATGGAATACTGAAAATACTGGATTTCTATTCTTCTGCAAGAAGGATGTATTTAAAAGATTTCTTAAAGCATTGTAATGATTTTTTTTTGATAAATTTTCGTATTTTTTGCAACTGAAATTTATGTTATTAAAGTTATTTAAAATTTTTAGATACCAACATATTTTTTCTGAACTTTTAAAATTAAATACTTCCAAAACTTTCGCCACTTACATAGTAATATCATTCATTTCCTAGACGAGTAAATTTCACAAAAGGGATCTATGAAGGTTTTCAAAAGACTGAAATAATACTGAAAATACTGGATTTCTGTTCTTGTTTAATAGAACTTACGCAAGTAGGATGTATTTAAAAGATTTCTCAAAGTATTTTAAAGATTTTTTGTCGATGAATGTTCGTATTCCTGGAGCTGAAATTATTGTTTTTAAATTTATTCAAAAATTTTAGATACTAAAATTATTTTTCTGAGCTTTTAAACTTAAATATTAATAACTTACAAAACTTTTACCAACTGTATATTGCTATGTCATTCATTTTCTTGACGAGTACATTTTGCAAAAGGCATCCATAGAGTTCTTCAAAAGATTAAAATAATACTGAAAATACTGGATTTCTATTCTTGTTTAATATAACTAATACTAGTAAGATGTATTTAAAAGACTTTTCAAAGCATTGTAATGTTTATTTTTGGTAAATGTTCTTATTTCTCGAACAGAAATTTATGCTATTAAATTTATTCAAAATTTTTAGGCACCAAAATATTTTTCTGGGATTTTAAAAAGAAAAAAAAAATCAATACTTTAACCAACTATATTGCTATACCATTCATTTCCTTGAAAATTAAATTTTACAAAAGGTATCCATGGAATTCTTCAAAAGACTAAAATAATATTTACATTAAAATATATAATGCGAATAGCCTGATGGCCGAGTGACTAGCGCTCTGGCGCACAGTACCCCAAGGTTGCAGGATTCAAGTTCCGGCGGTGACATGGATGCTTGCAGTTGTTCGAAATCCACTTTAAACCGTGAGTCCCGGTCTAATATGATTGCTGGGCGTAGTGCTGACAATCCTACATTGTAAAAAAGAAGCCGTCTCCTGTCTCGAAATCTGCCAGTAGGCAAACGACCTTGGCCCACCACGGGCTACTGGTGGATGAAGAATATTCTGGAACTGCCAGGAGATATTTTGCCGACAATATTGCTAATTTATTATAATAGTGAAAAATTAAATTTATAAATTATTCCTTCTTCATTGGTGCAACAATCCATTAGTGGGCCAAGGCTGTCTGTCTACTGGCAGATTTCGAGAAAGAGATGTTTTATTTTTACTGGGTAGAATTGTCAGCCCTATGTTAATTATAAAATATTATTTAATTATAAATTATGATTAATTTCATTTTAAAAATATAGATATTATTTTTAAATTATAAATTTCAATAAAATTTATTGAAATTTGAAAACAAAATAGTTAGTTGGCCAAGCATTAAAACAAGTCAAATTAGTCTTGTTGCAAAAAAAAAAAATTTTTTTAATTATTTTTTTTTCATAAACAAATTATAACGAAATTCCAAATAATATCAACATAAATTAATATAAAAGTAAATAAATCATTAAAACGAACTATGTATTTAATAGCACATTAAACTATAAACAATAATTAAAGGATTTATATTCATCCAGTAAAATACATTTATTCAACAGAATCAGTTCTGTTCTGAAAAATAGCGAAATATTCAGTATCTTTTTTTTTCCTCATTCAAAAACTTGAAATAAGCATTATTTGAAAGAAAACCTTATGAACGCATGGATTAATTCCAAGGGAAAAAAATAATTCAAAAGAAATAAAAATCTAATTAAATATATTTATATGTATCTCATTCGAATTGCAATCGGAGACGATGTCAAGTTTCCTACTCCGCGATTGATTCGCCTGGTTGATTAAAACTTCGCCAGGAGCGAGTTGAGTTTCAAAACACTATTTCAATGTTGTTTCTTAAAGTGAGTTGCTTGTGTTTCCCATTACAACCAGTAGAAAAAACAGAAAAAAAGAGAAAAAGCAACTTCCCATTTCGTTGTAATATGGAACATAGTTTTTATTTTCTAAAACTTCATACGAAGTTTTCTTCTAACAAAAGATTTTTGAGGACTTTTTTTTATTATTATTCTTCAGTAAAAAGCAATTCAGTGTATACTTTTTACAAAGTACAACATGCAAAAATTATGAGGGATAAAAAAATTTTCATTTTCTTTGTTTTCGAAAGTTGTTTTAACTCTCTGAATATTAAAACATTATTGAAGTCACGATAAAAGAGAAAAAAAAATTGAAAATCCAAAAAAAAGGAAAAAACAAGATAAATGACAATTTTTTTTTCTGATTTGAGTGGAATAGTTTAAATTTAAAAAAAAAAAAATGAAAGTAAAGTTAACTAGAAATGTGTAACGGAAAACATTTTAGGACGAAATATGTCAATGTTCTTTTAATAAAAGTTTTGATACCTGAATTTTTCCTTCAATTGTATTTTATAATGAGAAATATGTCTGTTTTATTTTCTTAATCTTTACAGAAATATTTATGAGCAATATTATTTGCATTCAGTGATTCTTAAGCAGATACAACATTATTTATTTCACGAATAACCGACAAAATATTATTTTTTCTATATTATTTTTGTAATACATTTCTGACAGTAATAATGCTTTTTTTCATATAAAATTTTATAAAACGTATTGTAAAAAAGGTTTCATACATAAACGGAACTATCAATAGGTACCACTTTTAAATTTATATTATTCTAAAGTTATTAAAAATTAAAAAAATTTTTCATAAATGTATTAAAATATATATTGCTTAAAAAAGTATTATTAATATAGTTATATATATATATTTTAATTATAAATTGGCGGAAGATACATATAAATACATGATACGTATTTTAAAGAATTTGTGTTCTCTAATAGTTACCAAGTATTTGGAAGTCATTCTTAAACTATTCTTTAAAAATCTTTTGAAAAAGAACACGGAAACGTATAAAAGCATTCTTACAATTTCTATGTTAATATTTTTGTTTAGGATTTGTTGTCAAAATAAACAGTTTTTTTTATATCTTTATAAAGTAACAAGCAAATTCGGGGTAATACACTGCTGGCCAGGACAAAAATCAAATTTCAAATAAAAAACTCAAATATTTCCTTTAAAAGTTCCAGTTCTATAATTGTAACAAAATATTAAAAAAATATTGTAATTTTTTTTTTTTAAATAATTCAAAAAAGAACAAAAATATATGTAAAAGCATTCTCAAAATTTCTCTAGTTATTTTTATTTTTAAAGATTTACGGTCAAAATAAACATTAAAAAAAACATCTTTTATAAGATAACAAACAAATTCAGGATTATAGACAGTTGGCGGGATAAAAGATGAACTCAAATCTTTCCTTTAAAGTAAGCTCTAGCCTTACAGCCCCAAAAAACATTCTCAAGTATCTACTATCATAGGCTTTGCAAGGATATTTATATAAAGTAGACACATTTCTGAAAAATTATGTCTCACCGAATATCACATATTCCAACCGGAAGAACCCCATATTTGGATCTTTCTTAGAAAACAGAAATATCTGAAGTATGTCTGAGACGTAAATGACGAAAATCATGTGAATTTAAGGGATAGGATTATGCCGTTCAATTGTTCTTGTTATCTTGCTTCCAGGAGAACACAGACTTCGCTTCCAGCTACTACCGAGTAAATATTCCGATATGTAGTACAATACACTCGTTCGTATAACTCGTAAGTAAGTATAAAAGTGGATGATATCACATAAAAGGACTGTAACATAGATAAATGGTGCTTCAACAATGTAAAACATTTCTTGAAATGAAAGCGAATAATGTTAGGCAATTTGAAAGGTAAAAAAAACCCTAAAAAATAAGTAGTTTACTGTTTGATAAATATAGAGACTTTATTTGCTAGATCATTATAATAAGTCTCTTATTTTAATTCTTTATTTCCATTTCTACAGGAAACTGAGTCTTTATATGATATATTTAATGTAAAATATACTCTTAAATGAATTTTGTTTATAGCTCCTTTTTTGTTTATTGGGGCAACATCAGCCATGGCGGGCCAATGCGAGGTCTAATCCAATATATATAAGTTCATATTTTAATGAAATTGGATTCTATAATATTTACCAAGTATCAATCTTAAATTATTCTTTAAAAATCGTTTGAAAATAAACAAATTTTTAAAGCCTGCTTGAAATTTCTCTGACAATTTTTTTCGGCTTTGTAATCAAAATAAGCATTTTTTCTATATGTTTTATATCACGATTCTAGATATATAGCCAGAAAAAAACTACTAAAATATTTCTTTTAGAATCCATTTCTATAATTGTTACAGAATAATCGAAAAATACTCTTAAAATATTGTTTGAAAAGTAATTCAAAAATGAACAAAACAATTTTAAAAGCATTCTCAAAATTTCTTTAATTAATTTTTTTTTTAAAATTTGCAGTCAAAATAAACATTTGTTTTAAAAACTATATTTTATAAAATGATAAACAAATTTTGGATTCTAGACAGTTGGCAGGATAAAAGATGAACTCAAATCTTTCTTTTAAAATAAGCTCTAGCCTTAGAGCCCAAAAAACATTCTCAAATATCTACTATCATATTCTTTGCAAGGATATTTATATAAAGTAGACGCATTTCCGAAAAATTATGTCTCACCGAGAGTCACATATTCCAGCCGGAAGGGCCTCATATTTGTATCCTTTTAGAAAGCAAGGTTATCTGAAGTATGTCTGAGACGTAAACGATGAAAATCATGTGAATTTAAGGTTTAGGATTATGCCGTTCAATTGTTCTTGTTATCTTGCTTCCAGGAGAACTTAAACTTCCCTTCCAGCTACTACCGAGTAAATATACCGATATGTAGTACAATACACTCGTTCGTATATCTCGTAAGTAAATATAAAAGTGGATGATATCACATAAAAGGAATGTAACATACATAAAGAGTACTTGAACAATGTAAAACATTTCTTCAAATGAATGCGACTAATGTACGGAAATTTGGAAGGTAAAAAAAATAACGTTCTCTATTGCCACGATAAAAATCCGAACTTGATTTGCCAGACTATTATTGTAATAGGTCTCTTATTTGTAATTTTTATTTCCATTTCATCAGGAAATTGAGTGTTTATGTTATATTGTTAATGATAAAAAATGCTCTTACATGAGGTTTGCTTGTATTCTTCTTTTTATTCATTTTTGCAATATCACCATGGCGGGCCAAGGCCGTCTGCCTCTTGACTGATTTTGAGACAGGAAGTGTCGTCTTTTTTTACTGGGTGGGGCTGTTAGACCTACGTCCAACGATCTTACAGTCATTTTAAATCAGATTCCTGATGGTCTAGTACCTAATACATCCAATTATATACCCATACGTCTAATACATACGCTCCGGAAGCAACGGTGGCAACGGTAGGCCATGAATGTTTGTAGTGGCTCGCATTTCACTTTAAACCTTATAAATATTTATTAATTTTTTAATTATAAATTTACAGAAGGCGCGTATAAATACATGATATATGTTTTAAAGTATTTGGATGCTATATATGTCAAATATATGAAAGATATTCTCTTATTATTCTTTCTTTGTCACTTGAAAAAGAACAACAGAATGTATAAAGGCATTCTTACATTATTTATGTTATTATTTTTATTTTAGTGTTTGTTGTCAAAATAAACAGTTTTTTATATCTTTTATAAAATGACAAACGAATTTGGGGTTGTAGGCAGTTGGCAGGATAAAAGATGAACTCAAATACTTCCTTTAAAATAAGGTCTAGCCTTAGAGCCCAAAAAACATTCTCAAGTATCTACTATCATAGGCTTTGCAAGGATATTTATATAAAGTAGATGCATTTCCGAAAAATTATGTCTCACCGAATATCACATATTCCAACCGGAAGAACCCCATATTTGGATCTTTCTTAGAAAGCAGGAATATCTGAAGTATGTCTGAGACGTAAACGACGAAAATCATGTGAATTTAAGGGATAGGATTATGCCGTTCAATTGTTCTTGTTGTCTTGCTTCCAGGAGAACACAGACTTTGCTTACAGCTACTACCGAGTAAATATACCGATATTTAGTACAATACACTCTTTATAACTCGGAAGTAAGTATAAAAGTGGATGATATCACATAAAAGGACTGAAACATACATAAACAGTGCATGAACAATGTAAAACATTTCTTGCGAATATTGTTGGGCAATTTGGAAGGAACAAAAATAACGTACTTTATTCCTCTGATATACACTGAAGTGAAAAAAGTCATGGGATAGCAATATGCAAATTTTCAGATGGCAGTGGCATCGCGTAGAACAGGTATAAATGCGCAGTGCTTTCGCAGAGCTTTCATTTCTGTTCAAGTTATTCATGTGAAGAGGTTTTGACGTGATGATGACCGCTCGACGGGAATTAACAGACTTTGAACGCGGAATGTTAGTTGGAGCTAGACGCATGGGTCCTGCCATTTCGGAAATCGTTAGAGTCATTCAACATTCCCAGATCCACTGTGTCAAGAGTGTGCCGGGAGTATAAATTTCAGGCATAACATCCCACCATGGACAGCGCAGTGGTCGACCGCCTGCACTTAACGACCGAGACCGACGACGTCTGCAAAGAGTCGTAAATTCTAACAGACAATTTAATACTGCGTCAAATAACCGCAGAAATCAATGTGGGACGTAAAGGGACTTGTCTGTTAGAACTGTGCGGAGAAATTTGGTTTTCTTGGGCTATTCCAGAAGAAGACCGACGCGAGTGCCTTTACTGACAGAACGACATCGCTTGCAGCGACTCTCGTGGGCACGTGAGCATATCGGTTGGTCCCTAGATGAATGGAAAACCGTGGCCTTCCGATGGGTCACGATTTCAGTTGGTAAGAGCTGATGGTAGGGTTTGAGTGTGGCGCAGACCCCACGAAAAAGCCATGGACTCAAACTGTCGGCAAGGCACTGTTCAAGCTGGTGGTGGCTCCGTAATGGTGTGGGCTGTTTTTTCATGTCATGGACTTGGCCCCCTGGTGCGACTGGACCGAACATTGACTGGAAAGGCTTATGTTCAGCTACTTGGAGATCACTTGCAGCCATTTATGGACTTCATGTACCCAAACAACGATGGGATTTTTATGGATGACAATGCGCCATGTCACCGGGCCACAACTGTTCGCGATTGGTTTGAAGAACATTCTGGACAATTCCAACGAATTATCTGGCCACCTAGATCGCCCGACATGGACCCCATCGAGCATTTATGGGACATCATCGAGAGGTCTGTTCGTTCCCAAAATCCTGCACCATCAACGCTTTCACAATTATGGACGTCTATCGATACAGCATGGCTCAATATTCCTGCAGAAGACTTCCAACGACTTGTTGAGTCCATGCCACGTCGAGTGGCTGCACTTCGCCGGGCGAAAGGAGGGCCGACACGATATTAAGAGGTATCCCATGACTTTTGTCACTTCAGTGAATATCCGAACTTGATTTGCTAGACCATTATTTTAATAGGTCTCTTATTTGTAATTGTTTATTTCCATTTCACCAAGAAATTGAGTGTTTTTGAGTTGTTAATGATAAGAAATAGTCTTTAATGAGTTTTTGTTTATTTTTTTCGTTTTTTCATTGGTACAACATCACCATTGCCGGCCAATGACAAATGCATGCTGGCAGGTTTTGAGACAGGAGATATTATCTTTTTTACGGGGTGGGGTCATCAGCCCTCCTCCACCGATTTTACAATCATAGTAAATCAAGGGTCTAATGGCCGAGTGCTAGCAAGCACTCTGACTTTCAGTCCCACAAGGATCGAGTTCGAATCCCGGAAGTGCCATGGTCGTTTGTAATGGGTCGGAATCCACTTTAAGCCGTTGGTGCCGGACTCAAATGACCGTAGAGGGTCACAGAGCCCAGTCAGGCTTTTTCTCACCCACATCATTCCCAAACTGTATAGGGGCAACTCAGCTGTAGGCACAGAGATGTGATGTGATGCAATAGTAATAATCAGAGTACAGTGGGATCAACTGGGACTAGTGGATTCCGAACTACTACAAAAATTCATAGCCTTTGCCAGGACTTGAACCCATAACCTGTGGCACCGAACCCAGTGCTCTAGATACTCGACTATTACGCTCTATTGATTATATTAGTGATTTTATTTATAAACACTGAGATCTGTTTTTCAATTCCTTCTATTAGCTCACACGCTCCCTATATATATCTTGTTCAAATTTTCAATCATTAATAAAATAATTTTTATTCATCCACTCAAGTTCAAATACATTTTTTTTAAATTGTAGTGGATGACACTGGATGTTAATACAGTTTTTTCAAATATTAATTCAGTAATTAAATTTAATTAATTAATTTCAGTTTTTTTTTACATTTAAGTTGTATATATCTACCAACAGATGGCGCCAGATAAACTTTGAAAAATATGAATGAAAATTATTCATAAAGGACTTTCTGCAAAAATAGTGAAAAATAACGTATGAATTGACATAATTTTTTTTTTTTTTATATTACTTTTTTAATATGTGCCAGCCATGGTATTATGGGCATCTTTCACCCTCATGAATATAAATGTTATAAAATTGTAACTGAAAGAGATTAAAGTAGATTAAAGAAAAGGATGCTACCAATGGAAAGAAATTTTAAACATAAGTATTTTTTCAAATACCTTTCAGTTGTTCTAAAATAAAAAGTGCATTTTTGCAGGCTGACTACTTTTATATGTTTAAAGTCCGTTTGGACTCGTGTAACTGGCGAATCAAGAAAATATATGAATATGATGTCTAGGGTACAGTTATGAATATAGAATTTGGCTTTGTAATATTCCATGAGGCACCACTGAAGTTCCCTCTGCGCATAAATTCAGGAGTAGGCCTTGTATCTCTTATCTTAAGAAAATAACTACCAAATATTTATACGATCAGGGCGTAGACCATCCTAGGTTTCGTATGAAAATAAATTGTACACAGTACATAAATAGTTGTCTGTATAATCCCTAACCGACGTGAAACGATTCTTTATAATATTTGAATAATAAAGATGCTAATTCCTGTACAAAATTTCAGGACACCCTCGAATTTGTAAGAAAAGCAATTTTAGACACGGATACGATTAATAGTGTCTGCATAGACTCCAATAGACGAAAACGAAGTTATAATATTTAAATAATAAAGACATTAATATGAGAAATAAAATACTATACAGTACCGGTCATCTTGAGCACTTACTCAAAAGTTCAAGGGGTTGGCAAGAGAAATAGAAACTAATACTCTCTTTATAAAGATGTTTCGAAGACATGCCACGATGAATGTTTTTAACGGATATCCAGAGGAGTTTCTTCTGTCTATAAGTAGTTTTTCGAAGAAATTTCTTTTAGTATATAGGCTATCGAATATTTTTTCTAAGAGCCATGAATTTATTATTTGTAAGAAAAATTTTATTTTCGTATCTATTTCTCTCTCTCCCTCTCTTTATATATATATATATATGGTGTTGCCTATCATTTCTAACAAAATAAGGATTTTTTAAATAAAATAAATTCATATTTTAAAAGAAATTATTTATATCAATATTTGAATAATATTATTTTAATGTTTCATACAATGAATAATATTATTTTAATATTATTAGTCGTCAGTTATACTCGTTTGCATCCCAACTCCGATATAACGAGACATTAATCTACAACTTTGAACTTTAGGTTTTGTTTTCTTTACTTGTGACTTTATGAGATAGTAGTACATCGATGTCCATATCTATATATACGTGCATTGATATTCTTCCTTGAGTCTCAGTTGTTGAGGTTCCTCCTTGAATCTCAGTTATTGATAATTCTCCTTGAGTCTCAGTTATTATGCCGTTCCTTGGGTCTTAGTTGTTGAGTTCCTCCTTGAATCTCATTTATTGATAATTCTCCTTGAGTCTCAATTAATTTTCCTTGTTAACAACCGCTTTTACCATTGTTAAACATTTAACTAGCATTACTCGATTATACTCATATACATCGACAGTTTGATATAAAGAGAGATCAATATTAACTCTGAATTTATAGTTTTCATTCCTTTACTTGTAACTTTATGAAATATACCGGTGTCTATGTACATGTACTGATATTTCTCCTTGATTATCAGTTATTATGTCCTTCTTTGGGTCTCACTTGTTGATGTTCCTCCTTGAGTCTCATTTATTGATAATATTCTTGGAGTCTCATTTATATTTCTATTGTTATTTCGTGAACTTGCACAGTTACCATTATTAAGCATTTTCCTAACATTAGCTGTCGGTTGTATATATATATATATATATATATATATATATGGCGAATGAGAAATAACGATATCTTTATGTACAACTCGATTTTTGGTTTTGTTTCCTTGTAATTTTAAGACATACATCAATGCCTATATATTTGTATTGATATTTCTTGAGACTCAAGAAGAAATATATTATCTCTTTATTTTTTTTTTTATCTCTTGAACTTCCATCCCTTCTTTCTACTGTTAAAACATTTAATTACTATTAATCGTCAGTTTTACTTATATATGAGGGTATAACGAAAAATATTAATGTATTTTAATAAAATGCAAAATTCACACATCGCACATAGTATTATTAGTAAATATAATTCCCATATACGTACTAGTTTAGTACATGACGTTCACATATTTTATTAATCCGAACTAAAATTTTATGGTTAAGATAAATTTGGAAATGAATTAAACAAAGGTGACTCAGTCCACACGTTATTTGAGCCGAATCGTATCATAAGTATTCGAAGCTCTTTAAAGATACTCTCAGATATTACTATTTTTAGTCTTTATTTTAGTCTTTAAAAATCGTATACTTGCCCTAAATAAGACTTTTAATTCTGGAATCAAATAATTATATCATTATGTTACATGATAAGTTGACATTTTACTATGCTTAGACATTGTATACATAGTTAGGACTAATTAAGTCCACACATTATTTGAAACGAATTGGATGTAAGTATTCATATATAGCATATATTACATATGTATTGAATACCTTAGTTGGATCAGAATAATGACTGGGAAAATATAGTCCGATTTTAAACTTATATAATGTGCATCTATTAAAGGGATCAATTTGAAATCCTAAAAAAAAATCAAAATACTTTAAAGATACTCTCAGATTGTACCGAAATATTTTAGTCTTTAATAATCTTATCTGCACTTGTCCTAAATAATATTTTTAATTCCGGAATTTACCTCTAGGATTCGCGGTAAATCAAATCATTATATGATTATATTATTAATGGTAAGGTGACATTTTGCTATGTTTGGACATTATATACATAGTTGTGGCCATTCAGTCCACATGTTATTTGAGCCGAATTGGATATAAGCAATCATATATATATAATATATATTGCATATATATTCAATACCTTAGCTGGATCTGAATATTGACTGGGAAATAATTAGTCTAATTTTAAATTAATACAATGCGTATCTTTTAGTGTTATCAAATTTAAAATAATAAAAATAAATTCGAAACCTTTTAAAGATATTATCAGATTGTGCTAAAATATTTTAGTCTTTAATAATCTTATCTGACACTTACATATAGTTGAATAATCAAAAAATAAAAAACTTAGTAACTAACAAAAATAAATATAAAAATAATAAATTTAAAAAAAAGGTTATAAAGATTAAATTTTAGCTTA
The DNA here is from genome assembly GCA_021605075.1 of Caerostris darwini. NCBI lineage: Eukaryota > Metazoa > Arthropoda > Arachnida > Araneae > Araneidae > Caerostris > Caerostris darwini. The sequence goes on along the minus strand of BPLQ01003448.1, from coordinate 198,348 downwards.
TATAACTCTTTTCACCAACATTTTCAAGAAAACAACCCTAAAAGAAATGAGAAATGCATCTTTTAAAAGTTTTCAAATTGTTTAGCGAAATACTTCTTGTTTACAAGCTGTACTGCCATAATATTTACTTGGTAAAGCTAGTTCGAAGGAAACTTCTGAAGCAGAATATTTTTATTCGCAAGATTTATTCCGACAGATCAGGAAGCTATTTTAATCATTTTGTTCTTTTTAACCGTACATGTGATGTAGTGCTACTTGCAATTTTATGAACACACACATAGTCGGTGGAATAAGGAAAGGACATAAAAAAGTCTTAAACTAAAAATTTTAAAGTTAGTGCAACATTAAATTTTTTATTCCATCAATAATACATTTTTAATAAGTGGAAGAAAAAGGATAATAAATGTATACGTAAATATTAGAAAACAGATTGTAGCGGGATTAACTAAGGAATTCTGAAATAATGTTTTTATGCTAGTTTGTTTTATTCTAAATTTATTTCATTATCTCATAAAATAAAATTACTCAAGTATTCATTTACATAATTTCGTACAACAGAATTCAAGCTTAAAATAAATAAGAATTTCTTTTTAACAAAATATTCAAAGAATTATTAGTGCGACAATGATATTGAAATACTTTGAATAGAAGTTACATCCCCAATTATAAAACAAATAATTTCAAGTCACTGTACAGCAAGTATGGGGCGTAATGGCCTAGCAAGTAAGACACTGGCGCTATTTACAAAACGTTCCGGGTTCGAGCCTCAGCTGTAGAATGGATATTTGTAATGGTTCGAAATCCACTTCAAACTGTAGATGCCGGCCTAATATGACTGTTGGGCATAGGGCTGACCACTCTACCCCGTAACAAGAAAAGCCTTCCCATATTTCGGAATCTGGCAGACTGCCTTGGCCCACCGTATGCTTTTTGTGCCATAGGGCTGTTGATAGGCCTGAATCATTAAAGAAGGATTTAATTATAAGGCAGAGTGACTAGCGCTCTGTTGCTTGATGTCACAAATTTCGTGTTCGAGATCCAGCGGTGCCATGGATAATGTAGTGATTCGAAATCCCCTTTGAACAATTGGTCCTGGTCTAATATGGCTATTGGGCTTGGGAGTAGGGCTGACAGCCCTACCACTTAAAAAGAAAAAGAAAACATCCTATGTTTCGGAATTTGCCAATAGGCAAAAGGCGTTGGCCCGACATGGGGCTGTTTCGTTACTGAAGAAGAAATACAGCAAGTAGGGAAATTTATATATGAATACATTATCAATACATATGACAATTTACATAATAATAACACCACATTTATCTGTATAACCCTAACTGTATACATAATAATTTTCACAGAATCATTTGCATGTTCACTATGTCGGGATTCATCCATTTACAGTTTAATCACCCATTGGATTCGAAGGTAAACATCCGTTTTAGAAACAGGCCCGTAGGGATGTAGGTGCCTTTAGAGATGCTAGTGTGATATATGAAGCGCAGGATAAAAAAAAGCTTCTTTTTATCTCAATTGGCACACAGCAAGACCCCTTGTGAAGTCCAAGAATTCGTGTGGTCTCATGAGAGGACGAAAAGGGAGGTCAGTTTCTGTTGTGATGGAGCACCACAGGTAGAAGTATCACTTGGCTCTGTGACGCTGAAGAAGGATGGCAGTACTTTCCGGGTGGGTGTTTAGGGGAACTAATTGGGGGAGTAAGCCATTTACATAACGTATGGAAAAGCTGAAAACCTTCCACCAGATAGTCCGACTCACGAAGCAAGAGGCTGAACGTCACAGACGTCATTGTGTCTCCTCGTTTTTGAAACAGTGCCTACAACAAAGTCGCCAGTTGATTGGATATCAGCACGAGTGGTCACTAGTGACCTACGTTACCACAGAGCCACGAATCAGGCTGAAAAAGATTTAATAGTTATCACACGCAGTTTTTTAATCAAACAGCTTTTGATAATTAATAAAATTGATTGATAATTAGATAAATGATAATTAGATTGAGATCATTAATAATAATTATAATTAAAGATAATTAATAATTACAATAATTAAAAATAATAAATAACTATAATAATTAAAAATAATTAATAACTATAATAATTAAATATAATTAATTAATTAATTATTAATTTTTAATAAAATTAAAATAATTTTTATTGCAGTTAAAACCATTTCTAAATTACTTTTCTTTAAGTTTGAATACATCTCGTTTTGTTGCTGTCCAATTTCTCACACAATTGTGGGGAATCGAATATAATTATATTTCCTTGCCATCTTTTGAAATTCATAGTTTCAATTTACATTAAAATAAGAACACCCTTGCTGACAATAATTTGTTTTGCCTTTTAAACAACATGAGATTCTAATTTCACAGTTACTGAATATTTATTCTGCACATCATAAAATAACTATATTCTGCTTACTATTATCATGACAGTTGAAACATAAAAATGAGAAGTAATTATATTATTTACTTCGACTTCTGTTAAATTAAATGCCAAAGAAATTTGAGGGAAATTTAAGAAGTAATTAATGTAATGTAATTTAAATTTGAGAAGTAATGTAAATTAAAGAAGTATAGCAGGCTTCAAGATCTAACTTCATGCAGAAATTCAGAAAAGTATTCATACGCATTACAAGTATTATAAATTTAACTATTATAAGAATATCAAGATCGATGAATTTAAAAAAAAAATACTTTATACTTTACAGTTGCACTCTAAACTTTCATAAAAAAATAAATATCTTTAAATCTAAAATTTAATAACAGAATAACAATTGATAAGTAATGTTATTACTGAAAAATGGGCCACAATAAGTATTCAGCCAATTTGTTTTAATAAAAGCAAAAATATGAATGGAACAGATTTAATATTTTATTGTATTTTCAGAATTTTTTTTAAAATTTTATTTTTCAGAAAAAACATTAGGAATTAAATCGAATTTAGTTAACTCTAAAATTACAAATCGTTGGATTTGTTATGAAATCGGGTATTCAAAAATATGAAAAAATCTAGTACTGGAAAAAGGCTTTCACCAAAATTATAATTACTTTATAAAACGTTAGTAATTTTAAAATTAAGAAGAAAACAAGACACATTTTAAGATTATCTTCATGGAAGAATAACAATTTCTTTATGAGGTTTGATTTGTATAAGAAATATATTCTTCCTCCCATTTACTGATCATTTTTGTTAACCAATATTGAATTGAATAAAAATAATAATAATAATAAAATAAAACGAACAGCCTCGAAAAAAATCGAAACACATCACATTTCCCCATTCTCTTCTCCAACAATATAACTGCACAAATTGTTGGGTTTATTATGGAATCAGGTATTCAAAACATTTGGAAAATCTGGTATTGGAAGAAGGTATTCAACAAAATTATCATGACCTTATAAAACGTTAGTAATTTTAGGATTAAAAAAGAGTTCACACTTTAAACTTTTCTTCTTCGAAGAAAAACAATTACTTCAAAAAGTTTGATTTAAGGGAGAATTACAATCTACTTCCCGTTTACTTAAACCTTTTTGGTAACCAATATTCTTCCAGTACTACGAATTGAATAAAAATAATAATAATAATAAAATAAAACGAACAGCCTAGAAAAAAATCGAAACACATCACATTTCCCCATTCTGCTCCTCTCCAACAATATGAACTGCACAAATTGTTTGATTTATTATGGAATCAGGTATTCAAAAAATTTGGAAAATCTGGTATTGGAAAAAGGTATTCAACAAAATTATCATGACCTTATAAAACGTTAGTAATTTTAGGATTAAAATAGAGTTTATACTTTAAACTTTTCTTCATGGAAGAAAAACAATTACTTCAAAAAAATTTGATTTAAGGGAGAATTACAATCTACTTCCCATTTACTTAAACTTTTTTGGTAACCGATGTTCTTCCAGTACTATGAATTGAATAATAATACTAATAATAATATAAAACGAATAGCCTCGAAAAATATCGAAATGCATCACATATCCCCATTCTGCATCTTTCTAATAATACAACTGCACAATTAGCTGGATTTGTTATGGAAACAGGCATTCAAAGAATTTGGAAAATCTGGAATTGGAAAAAGGTATTCACCAGAATTACCAACACCTTATAAAACGTTAGTAATTTTAAAATTAAGAGGCGCATTTTAAATGGAATTCATGGACATTTCTGGACATTTTACATTCATGGAAGAAAAACATTTTCTTCAGGAGGGTTGATTTAAAGAAGAAATACATTCTGCCTCCCATTTACTGATCATTTCTTGGTATCAGATGTACATCTAGTAGTATGAGTTGAATAATAATAATAATAGTTGTAAAAATAATGTAAAACAAACATCCTATCCTCGAAAAATAGCAAAAATAGCGAATTAATTTATCTACATGGAAAAAGTAATTGCTGTCAATCAGTATATTCTGATTTAAATCGAAATATTATTTCTTATTTTTAGTTTAAAAATCTGTTAAGGGTCCTATTTCCATTTCATATTCAAATCTCTCAAACGGTCACTTATAGCAGCAGATTTACTTTCCACAACACACAGCATATCGAACAGACGAATGGAGAAACTCTTAGAATTAATTATATGATAACTGACGCCATTTACACATTAACGAAACGAAATCCCCATCATCCCATTGGCCGCTCAAGAATGGAATTAGAGAAGTTAGCCCAGAAGTGCAGTTAATAATTGCCTATAGAAGGTCTATTACTTATCCCTAAATCCAGAGTATCGGCCTCTCCAATTGGCGATATATCCCTGGAGATTGGATTTTGTCATTTGGCGAATGATGGTGAATTGGGGTGTGAGCGGCTATTCCTTCTGCACCAAATAAAGCTCTTCCAACCTTTTGCGGATGTCCCTGTGGGATGGTCCGTTGGTTTAAAGCACTAGAGGAAGCAATTATTATTTGAGCTTTGATTCTGAGTTTATAACGACAGACTGAGCGGGTCGGAATTTGTAGAGATCACAGACCCACTGATCGGATGGATTTTGCTGATATAATTATTTTACGTTTATCTAGGTTGGTCTGGATTGGGAATTTCAACTCAGATTGATGGAATATTCTAATGATGTCCAGCAGGATTTCAGATTTCATTGTAGACATAGTTGTTCCATTAAAAATGGAGACAAATTCTGATAAATCTTTCTTATTTATTTCTATAAAATATTCGTGGGACATTCTAATGATGTCTCGTTATTTCTGATTTATTGAAGTATTAATTGTTCTGTTAAGACAAATAAAGACAAATTTTGATAAATGTTTATTATTTATTAATGTACGAAGTCTGGTTAAAGATTCTAGTGATGTCTAGTGTGATGTCAGATTTGATTTAAGATTTATCTCCTTGATCAATAATGAAGAAAAATTTTGTTAAATATTTCTTATCTATTTATATGCGAAGACTGTCGGAATTTTCTAAGGATATCCGGAAAATTGAAGGTTTCCTTGTAAAATTAGATGTTCCATTAAAAAGGAAGAAATATTCACTTGGTAATACAATTTATAGCATTGTACAACTAATAGTGCAAATATCTTTTTTATTTATTTACATAAAAATACTGATGGAAGATTCTATTAATGTCTGGCTGATTTCCGATTTTCACCAAAATTACAGTCACCTTCCTTATAAAACTTTAATCACATTAAAATTAAGAAGAAAAAAAGTTTACATTTTAAACTTTTCTTCTTGGAAGAAAAACAATTATTTCCAGAAGTTTAATTTAAAGGAGGAATATATTCTTCCTTCATTTACTGATCATCTCTTAGCAACCGATGTTCTTCCAGTGTTATGAATTGAATAATAATAATTATTAAAATAATATAAAACGGACAGCATCAAAATAAATAAAAAGTAAACTAACATGAAATCGAACTAACTTCTCGGTATGAAAAAAGTAAATTACTAGCAATCAATACATTCTGATTTAAATTGAAATATTACTTCATATTTTTAGTTCAAAAATCTGTTAGCGTCCAATATCCATTTCATATTCAAATCCCTCAAACGGTCACTTATTACTTACGGCAGATTTACTTTCCACAACGCGCAGCATATCGAACAGACGAATGGCGAAACTCTTAGAATTAATTATATGATAACTGACGCCATTTACACATTAACGAAACGAAATCCCCATCATCCCATTGGCCGCCCAAGAATGGAATTAGAGAAGTTAGCCCAGAAGTGCAGTTAATAATTGCCTATAGAAGGTCTATTACTTATCCCTAAATCCAGAGTATCGGCCTCTCTAATTGGCGATATATCCCTGGAGATTGGATTTTGTCATTTGGCGAATGATGGTGAATTGGGGGGTGAGCAGCTATTCCTTCTGCACCAAATAAAGCTCTTCCAACCTTTTGCGGATGTCCCTGTGGGATGGTCCGTTGGTTTAAAGCGCTAGAGGAAGCAATTATTATTTGAGCTTTGATTCTGAGTTTATAACGACAGACTCAGCGGGTCGGAATTTGTAGAGATCACAGACCCACTGATCGGATGGATTTTGCTGATATAATTATTTTACGTTTATCTAGGGTGGTCTCTGGATTGGGAATTTCAACGCAGATTGATGGAAGATTCTAATGATGTCTAGCAGGATTTCAGCTTTCATTGTAGAATCAGTTGTTCCATTAAAAATGAAGGCATATTCTGATAGATCTTTCTTAGTTATTTATTTATAAAAGGCTGGTTGAATATTCTATTGATGTCTGGTGTGATTTCAGATTTGATTTAAGAATTATCTCCTTTATTAAAAATGAAGACAAATTTTGATAAATATTTCTTACTTATTTATATACGGAGACTGATTAAAAATTCTAACGATGACTATTGTAATTTCAGATTTGATTTAAGAAATATCTTCTTAATTAAAAATAAAAACGAATTTGGATAAATATTTCTAATTTAAATAAAAAAAAATATTCGTGGAAGATTCTAAGGATGTCTAGGTATTTCCGAATGAGTTGTTCTATTAAAAATGAAGACAGGTTTTGATAAAACTTTCTTATTTATTTATATACGAGATTGATTAAAGATTATAATGATATCTAGTGGGATTTCAGATTTTATTTAAGTAATATCTCCTTGATGAAAAATGAAAACACATTTTGGTAAATATTTCTGATTTAAATACATAAAAAAATTGGTGGAAGATTCTAATGATGTCTTGCAGGATTTCAGATGTCGTTGTAGACTTAGATGTTCCATTAAAAATGGAGACAAATTCTGATAAATCTTCCTTAGTTATTTAGTTATATAAGGCTGGTGGGCGATTCTATTTATGCCATGTGTGACTTAAGATTTGATTTAAGAATTATCTCTTAGATTAAAAATGACGACAAATTTTGATAAATATTTCTTATTTATTTGGTATGATGACTGGTGGAATATTCTAACAATGTCCGGTTTATTGGAGGTTTCATTTTAGTAGCTGTTCCCTTAAAACGGCAGGCACATTTTGATAAATCTTACAATACATATATATCATGTATATAAAATATATTATGTATACATATATACAATCATATGTTCAGTTTACATACAAAGAGTAGTGAAAGATTCTAGTGATGTCTAGATGGTTTCCGATTTCAATACTGAATTAGCTGTTCCATAAAATTAAGATTAATTTTGATAAATATTTCTTATTTATTTATTACGAAGAATGGTGGAATATTCTAATGATGTCCGGGTAATTGGAGGTTCCATTGTAAAATTAGTTGTTCAATTAAAAGGGAGACACATTTGGATAAATCTTTATTTATTTATATACAAAGAGTGGTGAAAGATTCTAATGATGTCTAATGATATCAAGCTTCATTATAGAATTAGTTGTTCCATTAAAAATGAATACAAGTTCTGATAAATTTTACATATAAATTTACATAAAAGAAACTGGTGGAAGATTCTGATGATATCTTACTGATTTCAGATTTCAATATAGAATTAATTACTCCTTTAAAAAGAAAAGCACATTCTGATAAAGCTATATTTATTTATATACAAAGGGCGGTGGCATATTATAATGATATCTAGTTTATTTTAGATTTCTTTATAAAATTAGCTGAACCATTAAAAATGAAGTTAAATTTTGATAAATATTTATTATTTATTTATATACGAAAACTGGTGGTATATTTAATTATATCCGGGTAACTGGATGTTTCATTGTAGAATTAGCTGTTCCATGTTAAAAAGAAACACACATTTGTTAAATTTTTATGTATTTTTATTCAAAGATTAGTGGAAGATTGTAACGATGTCTAGATGATTTCAGATTTCATATTATAGAAAATAGGTTTCTAAATTTAAATAATTTATATATTATCCGCAGTTCTGGAATACTGGTTGTCCCAAAATTATTTAGCTAACTATGCTATGCTTATAACAAATTATCTTTTCAATTATGAAATCAGTGCGTAAATTGCATTTAATATTAAGATAAATTTAACGTAAAAACGAAAGTCACTAACAGTCATACAATTTTACGTTATCTCTCTCTTTCAAAATAAAGTTTATGCTTTCGATAATCATATGCTTTCGAATTGTAAATAACACTTACTTTACTGGAATGCCAGATTCGCCACAATAAAGTAAATTACAACACAATTACACTCGTAAGTTAAAACGCAACAACAGACATTTTTATTTTTCTTAGAACATTAATAAAGTTGCCAATTTTGCTTAACTAAACATTAACACGTGTAAATATAAAACTACGCGTGTAAATATAATTTTATGCTACACATGCAAAGAATATAACTTACCACAACATTAACTTAAGACGCACGCGTTTAACTTACCCGCGCTACACATGTAAATATAATTTAACGCTACACGTGCAAATATAACAATAAAAATGAAATACATACTTGTAAATGTAAAAAAATAACTTTAAAAAAATTAAAATCCTCTGAAGAAAGTACAGACACACAACTTATTATAATTAAAATTAGAAAAATGTATTGATTGCAATATATTGAATTGAATTATCCACAGCTTACTTGTCGAAAAAAGTTACTACTTTCTTTAAGAGTCTTCTACAAGAATAAAAGTTTTAAAAATTAATTAAACAAAATAAATATACAATAAAATAATAAATTACAATATATATATATATATATATATTAATTTGAAGAGAAACAATTGTAAATTTATACTGAAATTAGCATTCTTTATAAAAATCTTCACTAAAATATTTAATAAAAAAGGAACATATCTGAAGATATCGTTTTATTTAATAAGAGTGTCTTGAAGAAAATAAACAAAAATAAATTGAAGCATTTTTAATCCAGTCTTTTTTAATGTCTATAAAAAACGAAATTTCAAATAATAAAAAAAAATGTATTCAAAATTTTTAATATCGAGCATGAAGTAAGATCATTATTTTTTTTGAAATCAACAAAATTTAATCAAAAATCATTCTAAAAAAATATTTTTTTTGATTTTAAATATGCGATTTTTCAGAAAATAAAATTTTTTCAGAAGTAAAATGCTTGTTGACATTAAATAATTGCATCCTATGCAAGAAAAAAAACCCTTTAGATATTTTCTTCTTAATATGTTCTTGACATTTGATATCTATTTTTTTTTCTTTCGAAAAAAATTATAAATTTAAAAAAGAGATACTTATAGGAATTTGATTAAAGAGTAAAATTTTATTTTCTTTTAGAGCCTTAAACTACTTACTCAATAAAAAATTTCAAGAGTGTATATTAAAATTATGATAAAATTTGGAAAAAACACGACGTTCAAAAACATAGAAAATAAGTATTACTTTTGTCCTTATTATATTTAAACTGTTAGAAACGTAAACAATTTGTAGCAATTCAACAATTACAAAAACAAAGTCACATAACATTACAATAATTGAAAAACATTGAACCTAAATATTACTGTTGTCCTTATTATATTTAAATAGTTAGAAACGTAAAGAATTTATAGCAGTTCAACAATTACAGAAGCAAAGTGACATACAAGTACAATATTTAAAAAGGTTGAAACTAAATATTACTGTTATCTTTATTATATTTATTTTACTATTGTTAGAAACGTAAAGAAATTATAGCAGTTCAACAATTACAAAAACGCAATAACATACAATTACAACATTTGAAAGCATTGAAAATAAATATTACTGTTGTCCTTATTATATATAAAATGTTAGAACCATAAAGAATTTATAGGAATTCAACAATTATAGAAACAAAGTGACATAAAATTACAATAATTTAAAACATTGAAGAAAAAGATTGAGAATAAATATTACTATCTCCATTATTATATTTAAAATATTAGAAACGTAAAGATTTTATAGCAGTTTTTGTAATAACAAAAAAAAATGCCATACAATTACAATAATTGAAAACATTTAAAATAAATACTATTGTTGTCCTTATTACATTTGAAATGTTAGAGACTTAAAGAATGTATAGCAATTAAACAATTACAGAAACAAAGTGATATACAATTACAATAATTGAAAATATTGAACAAAAACATTCAAAATAAATATTACTATTATCCTTATTATATTTAAAATATTAGAAACGTAAAGAATTTATAGTAGTTCAACAATTATAAATACAAAGTTACATAGCATTACATTAATTTTTTCATAGTTATTTGCAATGTGAAAAAATTATTATTAAATTAAATATTTTATTTGTTGTTCACAACCTAATTACGTAGTCAATTTTGATTTATGTTAAAAATTATTCAAAATAGATTAGCTATTTTTAGCATTCTACTTGATAACATATTTGCCATCGGTTGATACTAATCATTAATTACAAAATATTTAAATGTTTTAAAAATTCATTTTTCTGTCTTTGCATGTGAAGACAAAAAATTTAAACTATTTTTGCATCTGATTGCTGAAAATTCATATGTTTGATTGTTTTTCGAATTTTTAGTTTTATTTTTCAAATAAAACTAACAGCTGGAGAAATAAGAGAAAATATATCACGATAACATCTTTATTTACAGTAGAAGGCAAATAAATCTACTCCCTGTATATTTATCTATGCTCTTTTTTGTATTATACGTATGTTTCCTTATTTAGTTTCGTCGATTTTTTTTAGGGTTGTAGCTAATTTAAGCCCCTGACATTGCACATGAAACGGTGGTACTTCAGTTGATATCTGGCCACTGTGGCATTTTTGGGAACGAACAAGCCGATTGTCTAGCAAAAAGAGGTTCAAAACTACTCCAAATGAGATCTTCGTCACTGTCACTCCATTCTATAAATCTTTATATCAAACAAATAATGACTAAAAATCACAAGTTACAAATTCAAGATGGGATTAAGTCAAAGCATTGGAGAGCTGAAGGTTTTTTAACAATATCCAACAATCCGCGATGGCAGCTGTCGCCCAGTTCCGACTTCTGGCTGGCCATGACTGTCTATCAGAACATCTCCATCGCTTTAAAATCTTTTCGAACCCTGGTTGCCCCCTATGTGGTTCAACAGACCCAATGAACGGAGACCACCTCTAACAATAATGTGTGCGGTACTTGACGGCGACTCGGAGACAGCGCTTTACTGGCGTGCGAGAGAACTCTTAAAGCAATGACTTCGGTCATCGTTGCATTTTTTGGACGTTTATTCTTTTGTATTTTTTTCCTTGTTATTTTTGTTATTATTACTATTTTTATTCTTCTTGTACTTGCCTTGCCATTGGAAATAAAAAAAAATTGAACACCATCCAATGATAGTGCCATAAAGTTGTATAACTCAAAAAGTAAGACGACATATTTGTGCGCAGGAAAAAAGAAGCGAAATAAGAATATACTTTTATATTCCAATGGACACCAAGATAAAGAAAAGTGTGAAAATAAAAGATTTTTAATACTGTCGGTTATTTGTGCATCTGGATCTGGGTGTAGTTAGATTGAGACTTGAGAAACAAGTTTGAGAATACATTACTGTATTTACACGCGCACAAACACCACATATACATACAATTAAAGATAAACAATTTTTAACACATTTAAATACATATAATTAAAGATTTGTAGACGGATTCCATTTCTAAGCTTAAAACAAGTATTATAAAAAAAAAATTTTAAGTCAATTCCTACTTTTTTTTCACTGTATTGCAGAAAGTCCTTTATAAATAATTTTCATTCATTTTTTTAAGTTTATCTGGCGCCATCTATTGATAAATATATGCAACTTAAATCTAAAAAAAGGTAAAATTAATGAATTAAATTTAATTACTGAATTAATATTTGAAAAAAAAAACTGTATTAACATCCAGTGTCTTCCACTACAAGTTAAAAAAAATGTACTTAAACTTGAGAGGAAGAATAAAAAGTATTTCATGAAGGATTGAAAATTTGAACGAGATGTATATAGGAGAGTGTGAGCTAATAGAAGGAATTGAATAAATATGTTTCTTCTCGGGATGAGAGATTGTAAACTGAACTCTTCTGAGGCAACGCGGTTGCGCAGTACTTCCTCTTGGTTCTCAGTTTGAAAAAGGAAGAATATATATTAAATAAATATTATCTATATCGATCCAATCATAAATAATTAAAATAATTATTTTCTTATAGAGATAAAAAGTTTAAATAGATGAGCCAATAGATTTATTAATAAGCAAAGAAAAGTTTCTTAAAAATTTTGCAGCAAATCTTAATTAATACGAATTTTTTTATAATAATTTTTTCCATCGAAGTCCTGTTCCCTTTCCTCCATTTTCCAAATAGAATTCATACAATTGCACATCGAAAAGTTGAATGAGACATATAAGCTTGTTTATTCCAAATTTGTGTATTTTATGCAGTAAACCCGAAAACTTCTACCAAGCAATTTAATTGTAGATAACACACTGTTGCTGCTAATTGTTAATGGAGGCTTACTTTTATTAGATACATTAATAAAATAGGTGTATTATAAACAAAAACACATAATACAGGGTGTTTATAAAAAAGTGAAATAAAAAAATGTAAAATAGTATTCACTTTTGGCCTGATGGCCGAGTGACTAGCACTCTGGCACTCATGCTACAGGGCTCGAGTCACAGCGATGCCAAAGACGTTTGTAGTGGTTCGAAATCCCCTTTAAACAGTAGGTCCCAGTCTAATATGACTATAGAATGTCGGGAAGACAACCCTAACTCGTAAAAAAAGAAAACATCTCATGTTTCAGAATCTGGCAGACGGCTTTGGTAGCTATTTAGCTATTGAAGAATAATTTAATTATAAGGGAACTCATGGCCGAGTGATTGGATCTCACAGGTTTCACGTTCGATTCTCGGCGGTGCCATGGATGTTTTTTAGTTGTTCGAAATCCTCTTTACACCAGGTCTAATATGAATGTTGGGAGCAGGACTGACAGCCATAACCTTTAAAAAGAAAAAGAAAAAAACATCCCAAGCTTTAGAATCTTGCAGTAGGCGGACGGCTTTGCTATCATGTCGTTGTTGTGCCATTGAAGAACTACAACATGTATTTGAATTTGTACATCAATAGATTTCTAGATATATATTACAGTTTATGTAATAAAACACCACATTTAATTGCCCACCATGGGCTGTGGCTCCAATCGTATTAAGTCCAATGGTAATGGTATTAAGAAGTATTAAATTAATCAGTCATTCATTGAATATAAAGCAGGAAAAGTATTCTGTCGTATAATCCAGAAAGGAAGAAATAATTTAATATTTTAACAGATCAGCTGAATTATAAGATAAGAATCTATAAATCAATATGTTGTAATAAATTTCAAAAATATTCAAACAACATAACCTATGCGGTATCATTTCTCATTTTAGTAAAAAAAAATATGTTTGAAACATTATTTTTTTCATTTTTTGCCAGTTTCTTCCTCCTTTTACAGAGAAGAAATATGAATGGAATAACAATTTGATCTGTTTTGATCTTCTGAAAAAGTACTTATTCCATGTACCAGAAGACATATAAATGCAGCATACATACAAGGCTATATATACACAAATTCGAATATAAATATACAAGAAAAAAACTTTGCTTCCTTGTGAGGATACACCGAATTGAAGAAGATGAAAATAACTGTGATTCCCCAAGCAAACCACAAACCTTGTGCAGAATATAAAATCCCAGATTTTGTGCCATTTTCTTTTTCAGTTTTTCGAACATTTCCCCCTTTTTTTCTTAGGGAGGGGGGAATAGAGGGAAGGTGCTGTTATAAGCTTTTGTGGATCCAGTTTTATTTTCACAGCATATTTCTTATTACTGGCACCATTTTGCAGTTTCCCTTTTATTTGTTTCTCGGCAAAACATTTTATGTTTATTTGTCACAGAGATGCCGTAATAATCAGGACGTTTAAATGCGGTGGAATTTTTAGGCTTATGCTCTTCTATTCGGCTGTCCGAATTTTTTTTGTGAAGCCACTAGCAGTTGGTGAATCTGCGAAGAGATATCCACAGAAGGAGTTCTTTCTTATCGCTTTCGCTTCAGAAATCTGCCGCGTAAGCAAGTTTTAACAATACGCCTTGGAAATAAAATGGAAGTGTTTGGGGGAGGGGGTGAAAGTTACAGTTGAATTCTTTTCTCGCATTGGATTTGAAGTGTTCTTTGATCTGGGCAGAATTTCGTATGAAATTTATATCTGCTGAGATAAACTGGGGACTGAAAAGCAGTCGCCCTTTTTGCTTTTAAGTATTTATCTGAAAATGTATTGCCGGCTGAAGAGAGCTGCGAATATTATATTTTGTAAAATATATTAAATTTTTTGTGAGGCTTAGGAATTCCGGTATTGGAATTACGGATCGAAATATTGCGCTGTGGTATATATATATTTCCATGTATGTAGAAATGAATGGATGGATATGTGTTCCAAACATCCATGTGTTCTAGTTTAAATTAAAAATTTAAATATTTTATTTCTCTGAATTTACTGTTATAAAACTTAACGTTTGCTTATAAGTTAACTATTGTATAACTTAATTGTAACTATTAAAATAATTTTTATCTCTGAATTAGTTATTTAATTCTAGATTATAATACTGTTTTTTGTTATATATGTTCTTCTATATATGCAATGTATACATTCTATGTTCTACTTCTATATGTATGTATGTAAAATGTATGTGCTCCAATATAACTTCTTCGTAACTAAAAAAATTATTTTTATCTTCGTATTTGCAATTTCATTGCAGATTGTAATACTGCGATGTTGTTATGTACTTCTATATATGCAATGTATATATTCTATGTTCTACTTCTGTGTATTCTACGTAAATGTATATGCTCCAATATAACTTAATTGTAACTCTAAGAATGATATTCCTCCCTGAATTAGTTATTTAATTACAGATTGTAATGTTGTATATGTACTTCGATATATTAATGCATGTATTCCATGTTATATATGTATTCTATGTATGAATGTACATGAGTATACTTCAATATAACTTACTTGTAACTCTTAGAATAACTTTCCTCTCTGAATTGATATTTCATTGCAGATTGCAATATGGCGTTGTTGTTATATATGCATTTCTATTTATACAGTGCAGGTTTTCTTTGTTCTATTTCTATGTATTTTAAGTAAATATGTAAATATGCATGTTACAATATAACTTAATTGTATTCCTTAGAATGATTTTCATCTCTGAATTTGCTATTTATTAGAATATTGTAATATTGAGTTATTGTTATAGATACACTTCTATATATTCTTGTATATACAATTTCAATGTATTCTATGTATGTATGTAAATGTGTATGCTCCTATATACTCGTAATGTTTCTTTTGAAATGATTTTAATCTCTAAATTTGCTGCTTATTTACAGATTTTAATACTACTATACATTATTAATATTACTGTACCGTTATTGTTATAGATGTACTTCTTTATATGCATGTATGTACAACTTCTATGTATTCTATGTATGTATGTAAATGTGTATGCTCCAATGAAACTTAATTGTATCTCTTAGAATGATTTTCATCTCTGAATATTATAATTAATTGTAGATTGTAATACTTCTTTGTTGTTATATAAATATTTAAATGTAAAAATGTATGTATGTGTATATCCCAAATATATTAATGGTAAGTCTTACAATTAGAAATTCAATTTAACTTACTCTTTGAAATTTAATTTAAAGTTTTAAAATATTTCATTATTTATAAATATAATTGAATTTGTATACTTCTTATTACATAAAACACTTGATATGTAAAACGAAATTGCTCGTCTACATATTAGTTTCATACACGTATCTGTATTGTGCAAGTTATGCAATTTGAGGCTCTGGAAAAAAATAAATTTTTTTTCTAGATTTGTTTCCTTTTAATACTACAATTTTGGTACTGCAGCAAAAGTAAATTTATTAATGATATTAAAATATCTCCAAGCCAAAAGGCCATTCAGTATTTAAATATATAAAAATTTCTATAGTCTTTCTGATAGAATTAAAGTTATTATGCTGAGCAATTTTTTTTTAATTCTTTCTCTCAATTTGTTTGATGTTCTTGTTACCATTTTTCTTAATTGAAATTTATTAAAAAATAACAAAATTATAATTTCACTGAAACTGAGCAAATTGCGATAATTTTAAGTTTATAATGCATGTCATTTTGTAGATAAGATAAACAGTTTTAAGTATATAAATCGTGCAATTTTGTAGATAAGATATATATTTTTATGTTTATAATATGCATAATTTTATATGCATATTACATAAATGGTATTTTTAATGCCCTAGTTTGATATAATAAATAAAGTATATTGATTATTAGTGAGTTGAAATTAAATCAGAATCTTCTATATCCTGTTATATAAAACATATATGTTTATAACGAGTGTAATTTTGTAGATCAAATATACAGTTTTAAGCTTATAATGTGTATAATTTTGTTGATAATATATACAATTTTCAGTTTATAATGCGTGCTATGTTGTAGATATATACAGTTTTATGTTTATAATATGTATAATTTTATATATAAGATACATAAATGCTGTTTTTTTTAATAATAGAATTTGTATTGTGTAAAATATTCATATAAGTTACATATTATAGCTCGTATTTATAATCTAAAGACTGCAGAATCGAAGATCATAGCTGAAGTGTTTACTGCTTGTGTTTAACTGCCATTTAGCTACACAAATAGTCATTTGAAGTAATGTATTACTATCACTGGCACCATAAGGCCTATGGGAATTTACCACCTGCTTAGCAGTGATTCAATTTTATGCCGTGTATCTATCGTCAAATGATGGCCATAATGTGAGAAGCGATATTTATTCCTTGCAGTAGTATGGAGTTATACTTAACGAAAGTGAGACATTGTGTTAATAAAAATATTAAAAGCTTGCACTTTCTTTAAAATAAAAATGGATGAGATTAATCTTGTATTTTTTTAAGCTGAACTATTGACAAAAAAAATATGGCATGTAAAGATAATCTAAAAGTGAAACATTATAACATATAATTTGTGGACTTTTAAATAATTTGTTAATTTAGATTTTGATTGATCTTTATTACCAGATTAAACTTAAAATTGATTTATATAAAGATATAAAGAAATTAAATATAATATAAAAAATTAAATATGTATAAAGAAATTAAAAAAATATATAAAAATATTTTTTTAATAATATAAAGAAATTTTTAAAATACTACTACTTTACAATGTAATTAAATACTTCACATAACTTATTGCAATGTTACGATGCACTAGGGAATATTGATAACTATAGTTTTTATAAAATTATGTATGTACTCATTATAGAATGATAATTATACCTTCTTTATATGTTAGAAATTTATGTTTAAAAAATGTTTTAATTTTATATTTATTATTAACTCTCCTTCCTGATCTAATAGTAGCACACAAACTAATGCTGAAAATTATCCATCTATTTGGAATTATTGTTAAATTTTCTACTTTATATTAAACGTTTATAACGATAAGGCTTATATAGCCTTATGTAAGCCTATAAAATTTATTTATTTGTTTTCGTATCCCTAAATAGATATTCATAGAGCTCTTCGTCTTCTTTTTCAATGGCATTACAGCCTCTTTGTAGATCAAGGCCTTCTGCCAGATTCTAAAACATGAGATTTTTTTTGTTTCTTTTTAAACAGTTTGGGTTGTTAGCCCTATGCTCTGCAGTTACATTAGACCGGGACCTACTGCTCTAAGTGGATTCTGAAACACTGCAAACATCTATGACATCGTTGGGACTCGAATCCCGTGGTGCTGAAAGCCACAACGATAATCACTCAGCTATTAGTCCCCATAGAACTATTAGTTTTGCATATTTAAAGTAACAATATGTCATTTTATTAATCATCACCATATTGCACTCTTAGCGAAACAACGAATTAAGTACCATTTACACAAATACATTTGCTAAAACAAATTTTAATTGAAGTTATTTATTTCGTGTACATCATTATAAATTAAAAGTCATGAAATATATTGATTATGGGTTCCAGCAAATCTTGGTTTTAATAACTTCATAGCTGCAGTCTAGTAAGCATCTCTTTAATTAACCAAATCTTGCTGCGAGTAAATCGATGATAATGAATACCTACAGTGCTTGTCCGTGATAGGAAATTTGATATCATAGTTAAACTACTTTCAGTATTGGTATTTGTCTATTAAGCGTCAGCGTGTGGCCAATCAATTGATTAATGTACTAAAAGCGTGATTACATGGTTTGGCATTTGTAGTCATTAGTGTCTGCGAAAGTCTGATGATATTTAAACTGTGTAATATCGTAGAACACACAAGCTACGACTCTAAATTTAATGACAGATATAATTCTACAATCAGAAAAATCTATTTTCCTATTTAAACCTATTTTCAGTTAGAGTAGGCTGTCTAACTCCCAACTCGGATGCTGGATCATCATTGCTGTGAAAGCAGATGAAATAAATTTCCTTAAAACATTAAGAATTTTATATAATTATATTTTTTGTAACACTAATTACATGAATATATATATATATATATAAATAATGAAATTAATGGAGTTGTTATTTTATTTAAAGAACAAACTACACTTCAAACATTTATTATTTCCTTAATTAAAATTTCTTGAACTGAATAATGATTAAAGAACCTCTACATGAAAAGGTTATTATGTTTTTATTAATTGTCACTAAGGATAACTTAGATTGGACATTTTATTATCAATCTTGCTTTATCGCCATCTTTAAATTAACAATATGTGTAGCTTATGAGATATTTTTCCTTCAAATGTGAATCCAGGAAAAAAGGAGATTACATGTTTTAGCATTTGAAGTCGTTAGTATCTGCGAAACTCTAATGATATTTAAACAACATAATATAACAGAACACATAACTACGATTTTAAATCTGATGATAGCTAGAATTCTACAATCTGCTTTCTTAGAAAAAAATTACAAAAAAATTGTTCATGACATTTCAGTTGCAGTCTAAACTGTCTAATTCACAACTCGCATGCTGCCTCATTACTGTTATGAATGCAGATGAAATAAATTTCCTGCAAAAATTTACGATTTGCATGTAATTATATTTTTTGTTACACTAATTACAGAAATATATGCATATAAATAAAAATAACGAAATTAATGAAGCTTTACTTTTACTTAAGTAATAAATTATACTTCAAATTTTATTTACGGAGATATTTTTTATTTTATTAATTAAAATTTCTTGATCTAGTTAATGATTAAAAGATATCTGCATGAAAAGTATTATTATGTTATTATATCTGCATTTATTTGTCATTGTAGAATATCATAGATTGGACATTTTATTATTAATCTGCTTGCATTTAATCTTTAAATTAAAAATATGTGTGGATTATGACAAATTTTTCTTTCAAATGAGATTCTTGGAAAAAAGGCGGGATTATATTGTTTACCATTTGAAGGCATTATCTGCGAAAGTCTGATCATATTCAAACTAAGCAATATAATAGAAAACACAAATTACAATTGTAAATTTAATGACAGAACTATAAAATCTGCTTTCTAAGAAAAAAATTACAGAAAAACTTTTTCAAGACATTTCAGTTGCAGTCTAAGCTGTTTAATTCACAACTCGCCTGATGGCTCATCATTGCTATGAATGCAGATGAAATAAATTTCCCTTAAAGGATTACGATTTTTAAGTAATTATATTTTTTGTTACACTACCTAAAAATAATAAAAAATAATAATTACCTAAAAAAATAATGAAATATTGAGTTTTTATTTTATTTAAATAACAAACCACACTTCCGCTTTTTATTTACGGAAATATTTATTATTTTACTAAATAAAATTTCTTGATCTGGTCAATGACTAAAAGATCTCTGCATCGAAAGGATTATTATTTTGTTATAATTTTATTTAATTGTCATTTCGGAATTACTTATGACATCTTATTATCATTCTTGCTTTACTACTATCTTTATTATCCACATATTGTTAATATGAGTGGCTTATGAAATGGTTTTCCTCAAAAGTGATTCATGTTTTCTTTTCTTTTTTTTTGCACTAAATGCAACTAATGAAGTTAAAAAGTTAGCATTTTAAAGATAATATTCAAAGGTACAAATTGCGGGTTTTGTTATGTTGTCTAATTAAGTACCATTTTAAAAAATGACTATCTTCAGTAGTATATTTTATCATATTTAGGAACTTTATGAAAATCGTAGGTAGTTCTTATATTCAATATGAAACTGTTTGAATTGATTAATTAACTGATTAAATTTGATTATGATTAATGATTAAGATTTACTTATAAAATTAACTGATTTAAATTTAATTAACTGATTTAAATTTAATTAACTGATTTAAATTTAATTAACTGATTAAATTTTGATTGTTTCTCTTAAGAACATCATTTCCCTTACATGGGAGAAATGCCAGTTGGTGGAGATCTGTCTAATTTGTAACAGTTGTAGCAAATGAAGCAATGTCAAAAGTAAATATCAAAAAAGTATTCAAATATATATTTGAACATATATTTTAAAAATAAAATTTTCGTATCATTCTTCTGTACATTCTTAAAGAAGGTATTGTAAACAGTATAAACATGAATAGTGAATTGTGTAATGGACAGAAAGTATTCGATTTACCTTAAATTACTGCAGTATAATACAAAAGAAAATTCATAGCGTAATACATGCCGTATTCATTATTAATACAAAATTGATGAAATATAATACGCAAGACAGAATGGTTTGTATCTTTATATAATAACGTTTCTCATGTTAAAATTGGTTGTAAAAATTAACTAATTTGTAGCATAATTAAATTTACCATTCCTTTCAGAATGCCATGACCCTTTAAATCAGCTCCTACATTATATTATGGTTAATATCTAAACTATAATATACATAAAAAAGTATTAATATTGTTTCTCTTAAAAGCATATTAAAGACAATTGTTATATGATCAGTTGTTATGATAACTGAATCTTCACATGTAATCTTCTCCTATGATATCACAAAAAATAAACATTTCATATTATGAGGATTATTTCACAGGATGAGGGTATCTCAGCTATCTCAATGACAAAATATACTATTGATAGTTTACATATAATATAATATTGATTATTGTAAATCATATTCTATTACAGAAACACATTTTGCATCATATTTTAAAATCGTACTATTTAAACAAAGATGATGGAATCTGTAATCTTCCCTTTTTAAAGATTGTCTTTACGAAATTCAGTTGCTTTATGTTACATTTAAAAGGAAAATAAACACTCGTGTACATCGTTAATGTATCTAATTTCAAAGACTCTAACATATACTTTGGCAATATAATCCTATTACAGAAAACTGCAAAAGAATTCACTTGAAACTGTGTACTTATTTTGCTTTCAGCGAGATTCTAAAACATGGGAATTTCTCGAAGAATTCCAAAATGGCGACGAGTAACGAAAGGAGAAATCCCGGAGGAGTCCAACGCTATCTGAATTCGCATAATTTAGCAGTTAGAAAATCAAAGTGTGTTGTGCGGTGGAGTTGGGCGTAGGTGAATAGAATGCATAAAAGCAGGATGCAACAGAGCATGCAAAATTCTTTAGAAGATTGGATACACGATTTCCACAGAAACTTGGAATGACTCACGTTGTGGCCAGGGAAGATTGGAATTTGTCTCGACCTATTCTTCTGAAACAAAAGTAAGAATTTTTTGTAGGAATTAAGGTAATCTTTGAAACATAGATGTAGGAACATGTTGAACGAGGTAAATATTGTAGTGCTACAACAAAATACAAACATTACAGGTATGAGAATTGTTTTCTCAGTAATACATTATATGATACTGTTTCGTTTTTGTACATTCTACATTACATGCCTAATATGAAATATCTGTATTTCTTAAAATAGAAGAACTTTTTTCCTTATTCAGATGGTAATGAAACTTATTGCATAATGGGAATATATATAAATGAGTCACTTCAAGAAATAACATATAGTTTATCTTAATTTGTCAATTTCAACTTTGTCATTTAGGGTCATTTACTTACACATTTTGGGCTAATTAGAAGGGGACCTATTGTTTAACGTGGATTGCTAACCACCAACAAACATCCATGTAACCTGAACATTCATAACTTGAAGCCTATGGTATCAATGACCAAAACGTTAGCCAATTAGCAATCAGACCGCAAAATAAAAATATAAAACGCAACGTTTGAACGGAATAAATTTTGATGGTTTAGTTATATTGTTAAAAGTATTTTTTTTTTTTTTTTTTTTTTACATGTGGATATAGGAAAGGTTAGGAAAGGAAATTTTATCTTAAATGATTTCAATGCCATTGTTACAATTTCCATTTATGGTTTATTAATAATGCGTTCTCTCTTTAATCTGAGAGGGACCTGTTTTTGCTGGCAAGATAAGCTACAGTGAAGCAGTTTAAAACGTAATAGAAAATTAGCAAAAGTTAGGGCCGGATATGCGTGTTGTTTTGATTCTGTATTTTCCTGGATAGGAATTAAATTTTTTCTCAAAATAACAGACACGATGTTTAGCTGTCATATTTATTAAAAATTTCTAAGACACCATTATAAAGACAACAAACAACAAAGACAACTAAGACAACAAAAAAACACAATTATATTACAATTATTTACAAAATTATCTTTTAAGGATGCTCTTTTAAGGATCTTTGTACACTTAGTTCTCCCTGGAACTCTTCACTCGACTCCGCACACTCCCTCTTCTCATTCTCCCTCTCCCATTTTCGTCAAACTGGAAGAAAACAACGTGCAAAGTCCAAAGTCTATCGTAAGGTGAACCCGTCCTTGAATGGAGGATCTATCAACTTTGAACTCTTCTCCGTTGGCTATATTTTATTTCGAGAAGACATGGTGCATCCTTACTATATCATAAACTATTAGTACATACGTGGCGTCCATGAGTATATAGGCCATTTTTTAAACACACATAAAGAAGCATATTTTGTTTAACGACGTGAGATCGGAAATGAAAAATACAAGAAATGGTGAGAAAATGAAAATATAAATATTTGCAAAACAATTACAGTAAACGCTCAAATGTGCTACAGTCAACATCAATACAAACCTGTATTCGTCTAGCAAGTGATTGACGTACCCTATTGAATATGCTAAGTCTTTCATGAAAAGTTGCAGACTATACTGAAAGTTCTGCAATGATGTCCTCGTGAGAGTCAGTTAGAATCATAGAGTAGTAATAAAATAGAGAGCACCCCCCTATTCTAAAGGAATAGAAACTTGGAGAAAATATCTTCCGTTCTTTTCATAACAGAGTCGCCCCTGGGCTCCTCTTCACCGAGCGCATTTATTTAGAAAACGTAAACATGTTACGAAAAGCTTCTGAATTCCCAGAAATGCCTGAAATTCTCCACAAGCCACATATTTGTATAACTATGTGCTTACTAAAATACAAGTAATGTTACTTTGTTTCCGAATCTGATGACTTTATATAAAATATAATGAAACATTGCAAAAAAATTAATATAAATGAATATTTTATTTTTTAAATTATTTTCTTGGGGAAAATATTGCATAAGAAATTTATTAAACGAATATAAATGATAAATATTTAGAAAAAAAATCTATATTTATTTTCAGCTATAATGTTCAACGTAGACATTGTTAGCAAAAATCTCCAAGATACGAGTATCATCACATATATTGAACTAATAAACTATAAAATAGTTTCCTAAACCTCATTCTAAATGTGTGTAGTATATTTCCACAGTGTAAGCTATTATAACAAAATATTTTATTTAATTTTGAGAATGTAAACATGTTATGAACTGATCCTGAATTATGAGAAAGGCTTGAAATTATTCTTCGCGAGTTGTGGTGTCCCTCATGGAAGGAGGGAAGAGGGGTGCAGCTTCTGTTCTGATGGAGCACCCGTAGGTAGAAGTCTGATTTCTGCTCCGTGATGCTCTTACAATCATATGAGACCGGGACCTACGGCTTAAAGTGGATTCCGAACCACTCCAAACATCCATGGCACCGCCGGGACTCGAAACCGAAACCTGTAACACCGAGCGCCAGACCATTCAGGTCATTCGTCTTATATAACTTCGTGCTTTCTAAGATATAAAAAATGTTACTTGTTTTTAATTCTGAAAATTTTGTATAAAATTTAATAGAACAATAAAGTTTATATAAATTAATATTTAATTTTTAATCATTTTTTAGGAACTTTTTATCTTTATTTACAGCTAGAAATGTTCAATAGTATCATTCTAAGTTAGTCTAGTATATTCCACAGTGTAAGCAATTATAACAAAATATAGATAAGCAGTAGGGTAAGTTTATAATTTGCATTTACGAAGACATTTTTTCTCCTTTCTTCTTCTATGAGTCATTTTTCTCTGTAACATAAGTAAACAAAATACCAGTCCAGTACAAATCAATAGCAGCGTGATCATGGAAGTGACCAGTCGTCACATCACTCCTGACAGTGGTCAATGGCGATTGTAAAAGTCAAGTGAGGCATATAATCACGTAAGGATTATGTTTGCCCCAAATTGGCAATTCCAATAAGTGCTCTATTTTATTACTACTATATGGTTGAAGTGTAACCACGGAGAGCTAAAGCCTTTGCTATCCCTCCCTTTTTTCTTGTGACCCATTATCAGAGGTGACCCTGCTTGGATGCGGTTTTATTTTCCCACTTCTATTCGCCATTATTTCGGATGACCTCCTATCTCATTATTTTTCTCGTTTTGGAGTACAATTGATTCGTTCATTGTTTAAAAAAACACCAAAATAAATTGCTAAAAAAAATTCCAAAAATGTGTGTCAAAATGAGATAAAAATATCAGAACTAAATCTATAAACTTTAAATTTCCTACAGATGTTGACCAAAAACTAAAATGATTTGTTGCAATTCAAAGGAGAAATTAATTTTCTTGAAAAATATTAAGGCAAGTTTTTAATTGGCTTTTATGAAGACATTTTTTTCCTCGTGTCTCCTTCTACAAACGACAATAAGCCAATATTTCATTTCCATTAAACAGTTATTCGAATTTAAAAAAAAAAAAAAAAAAAATCTCACAGTTTATTATGACTAGGAATTTTATCTAAAAACATTGCAGTTTTCTAATTATTAATTTTTATAATTTCTGATTTTCATTTTTTCATTTTTCCTCAGTAACGCAGGCAAATAAAATGACCAGTACAGTACAAATTAATAGCAGCGTGATCATGAAAGTGACCAGTCATCACATCAATCCTGACAGTGGTCAATGGTGATTGTAAAAGTCAAGTGAGGCATATAATCACGTAAGGATCATATTTGCCCCAAATTGGCAATTCCTATAAGTGCTCTATTTTATTACTACTATATGGTTGAAGTGTAACCACAGAGAGCTAAAGCCTTTGTAATTCCTCCCTTGTTTTCTTGTGACCCATTATCAGAGGTGACCCTGCTTGGATGCGGTTTTATTTTCCCACTTCTATTCGCCATTATTTCGGATGACCTCCTATCTCATTATTTTTCTCGTTTTGGAGTATAATTGATTTGTGCATTGTTTAAGAAAACACCAAAATAAATTACTAAAAAAAATTCCAAAAATGTGTGTAAAAATGAGATAGAAATCTTAAAATTGTAACCATAGGTTGCAGTTTTTAAATTTCCTGCAGATGAAAACTAAAAACTAAAATGATTTGCTGCAATTCAAAGTAGAAATTAATTTCCTTGAGAAATGGCAGGGCAAGTTTTTAATTGGCTTAATTCTCCTTCTACAAACGACAATAAGCCAATATTTAATTTCCATCAAACAGTTATTCGAATTATAAAAAAAATCTCACAGTTTATTATGACATTATGAATTTTATCTAAAGACATTGCAGTTTTACAATTATTAATTTTTATAATTACTAATTTCCAATTTTTAATTTTTCCTCAGTAACTAAAGTAAAAAAATGACCAGTCTAATACAAATTTAATGGCAACGATTGATAGTGGTTAGACGTCACCTTACTCCTGACTGGGGATAACGGCGATTGTAAAAGTGAAGTGAGGTGTATAATCACTTCAGGACTATGTTTACCCTGAACTGGCAACCTCTATTTTATTACTGATATATGGTTGGATTGTAAACACCGAGAGATAAGGCCTTAACTGTTCCTCACTTTTATCTTGTGACGTCATTATCAGAGGGGACTTTCTTAGATGCCGTTTTTTTTCCCACTTCTATTCACCATTACTTTGGATGACCTCCTGTCTCCTTATTTCTTTCGTTTTAGATATAAATGATTTGTGTTTTTTTTTATAATGTACCAAACTAAATAGTGTATTGCTCAATAAATACCAAAATATTTTACAGAGTAATATTGATTTATGTAATGTTTAAACTAGTACCAAAGTGCCATGTGTATTGTTTAACAAGTACCAAAGTACCAAAATGTTTTGCAAAGTACCATTGATTTATGTACTGTTTTACAAAGTACCATTGATTTATGTACTGTTTTACAAAGTACCATTGATTTATGTACTGTTTTACAAAGTACCATTGGTTTATGTATTGTTTGACATAGATTTATGTACTGCTTTAAAAAGTACCAATCAAAATAAGATATAAATCTTAAAAATGCAACCAAGATTACAGTTTTTAAATTTCCTTCAGTTGAAGACCAATAGATAAAATGGATTTCTGCAATTTAAAGCATGTTTTTAATTGGAATTTATGAAGATATTTTATTTCTCCTATCTCCCAGTACAATAATATGAAATAATGATAATCCCTTAAAATATAATTATACGTAATTATTAAGTGATATTCCCCAACAGTGTACTAGTTTTTCCTTAAGAATGTTTTAATAAAAAGATGCTTTAATTTCATATACATTTCAAAGCTAGTTTATTCAACTATCAATAAATTACTCAGAAGCTTCAGAGGCTCAAAAAAAAAAAAAAAAAAAAAAAAAAATGAAATGAAACGAGAGATAAAATTTGAAATTTACATGCTGCTAAGAAATTAAACTTAAGAAATTCATAAAATAGTTAAAAACATCTTAAATAAATATATTAATTAAAAATTTCATCTTGTTCATAAAGGAGAAAGAAAAACAATGTTAGCAAATAGAGGGTGAAAATAATTAGCAAATAAGCAAAGCATTTAAAATAAACTTGTTTTTTTATTAAAAGAAAAACAACTTAAAGCAGCATTTTGATTATTGACGATAACCAGATATGACGAAAATTTAATTCATTGTTCGAATATTAAATCTAAATGATAACCGATTTCATTTTACAATTAAGTTTTTAAAAAATGCGCGCCATAGTTAAAATATTAGAAAATAATATAAAAGGGTGAATTATAACTAGAATTTTTAATCATTTAGTTTTATGAATT
The DNA here is from genome assembly GCA_021605075.1 of Caerostris darwini. Lineage (NCBI taxonomy): Eukaryota > Metazoa > Arthropoda > Arachnida > Araneae > Araneidae > Caerostris > Caerostris darwini. The sequence goes on along the minus strand of BPLQ01003448.1, from coordinate 170,523 downwards.
TTACTTTTTCATAAGTAAATTTATGCCCACATTTGAAAAATAAACCTATAATACATTCGAATGATTCTTTTTATGTGATATGATATCTATAAATTTAAAAATAGGATCTATTTAAGTCAATTAAAAACACTTCCTTTAGAGTAAAATATGCTTTTTATTTCAGGTGTATTGTTTACAAAATAAGAGTTTATATCTCATGTAAAAAAAAATATGTTTGTAGGTTTTACCCTATAAATAATATTGAATGTTATAACATTTGTAATACTATGGTGAAAGTTTTTATCCATTATTTATTGACATTTGGTGTCATTTATACAACTAATATTGAATGTTATAAAAATTTTAATACCATGGTGAAAATTTTCATACTTTAGTTCTTGACAATTGGTGTCATTTATACAAATAATATTGAATGTTTTAACAATTTTAATACTACAGTGAAGATTTTCATCCATTATTTATTGATATTTGGTGCCTTTTATGCAGATAATATTGAATGTTATAACAATTTTAATACTATGGTGAAAATTTTCATTCTCAGTTTTTGACATTTGATCTGAATTAGTTCATCCATTAGATCTGAACATTTGTAATTTTTACACATAACGTTGAATGCTATAACAATTTTAGTTCTATAGTGAAAATTTTCCATCCATTAGTTTTTAACATGTGGTGTTATATTTTACAAATAATATTGAATGTTATAACAATTTTAAAAACATGGTGAAAACCTTCATCCATTTGTTCTTGACATTTGATATCATTTATACAAATAATATTCAATGTTATAGCAATTTTATACTACTATAATGCAGTGAAATTTTTCATCCATTAGTTCTTGACATTTGATCTGAATTAGTTCATCCATTAGTTCTTGACATTTGGAGTCATTTAAGTAAATCGTAAATCTATACAACTCATTGTTCTAAAATTATTTAAATAATAAAAATCATCATTTTCCACACCAAACACTTTCTTTTTGGATGAAAAATATACGTAATTCAATAGAACGCCAAATAATACGTTCCTCATCATTTATTTCCATCCGAAGATTTAAGGACTCCATCTTGGATTGCAGCAAAGGAGGAAGTGTTAAAAAGATTAATATCGGGGTAATAAAATTTCTGAAGAAGTCCTCCTTATCTCGTCAGCAAACTCTGGGGCATCTAGCCGACAACTAATCAAAATGAAAGATTCTTTGATGTAGCACCAGCTTGAGGAGATTATTTTCTGCCCACTGACTTCGAATTGAAAACTTCTTCGTCTCACTTCTTTTCGAAACGCTCTCCAAGTTAACTGGAACTGTATTTCTCATTACTCGAAAGGCGCAAAATATTTTACAAGGTAAATATCTGTCTGTATTTTGATAGGGGAGGGGTTGTTACTGACGTCTTAAAGGCTTGAAGTGTTTATAGAATATTCATTTCAAACTCATTCTATATGTAGTTTTAACATTTAAGTCAAAAGTATAAGGCAATAAATGATAACGATCAATGAGTGATTGCGAAATGAAATTATTTTATGAACTTCTGTGCAATGTAATTAATGTATGATTAATTAATAGGTGTATAATGTAATTAATGTATGATTAATTAATAGGTATATAACGTAATTAATGCATGATTTATTAGGAATTGTATAATATAATTAATGCATGATTTATTAGGAATTGTATAATATAATTAATGTATGATTAATTATTGTGTGTAATGTAATTAATATATGCTTATGGTTAACTAATACTGTTAACTATGACAACAGTTACATTGGTAACTATGGTTAACTAACATTGGTAACTATGGTAACTGTTGTTGTCGTATCCATAATTGGAAAGAGGGGAGAAGTGGCATCATCTGTTGTGAAGGAGCATCCATAGGTAGAAGTTTGACTTTGGTAGTGACGCTGAAGAAGAAGGGTAGTGCCTTCCAGGAGAACATTTAGGGTTAACTACCCCATTCATCGTATGGAAAAACCCGGAAAACTTTTACCTTGGTAGTCCGACTAACGAAGGGGCCTGGATGGCTGAGTGGCTAGTGCTCTGGTGCTCAGTGCCACAGGGTTCGAGTCCTGGCTGGGACTTGAATATTTGTAGTGGTTGGAAATCCACTTTAAACAGTTGGTCCCGCTTTCATTTAACTGTAGAGCGTCACAGAGCCCAGTCAGACTTTTCGCCCATATCATTCTCAATCTGTATAGGGGCAAAGCTCTAGGCAAAGTTATGTTGGTGTGGTGTAGTAGTAGTAGTAGTTCGACTAACGAGGCAAGATGCTGAACATTACAAATGCCGTCGAGTTTCCTCGTTTTTTTTCAGACAGTGTCTACAACAAAGTCGCCAGCAGATTGAGCCTCCGCCCTAATGCTTACTAACTACGCACGTTACCACAGAGCCACATGTTAGCGAGTTAATTAATAAGTGTATAATGTAATTCATATATGATTAATTTGAAAGATGTATTCATATTACTGCAAGTCAAGTAAGTTTTTATTCTGAGAAATAAACATAACTGATGTATGATTAAAACGTAATTTTATGTCAAATCCAAAATATATCTCGCAATGTTATAGAAAACTAATCAGAAAAGAAAATTCTTAAAATTAATAATTTGATAACAACTAATAAGATGAGGTAACACAAGTATAAAGAAGATAAAAGGAATATCCAGAATATATTCCTTAAACTATAAAATTTAGAAAATCTTAGATTTAAAGAACCATTAGACTATTTATTATGCAAATTAGAAATATTTACCAAACATTCAATATAATTTTAAAGTTAATTTTAAATTTTAATGTAGAATGTTATTCCTCTCATAAACAAATTTCTCGATTGCTAATGGCATAATCAAACCAAAGAACTAGATGTTATATATTTGTGCTTTTACAGTATAATTCAAAATACATTCGTAATTCTTCCAAGGAGAAAGAAAATATTTTTGTAATTAAAGCCTTGCCTAAAATAACTTTATTAGGCTATTTTGCTTGAATCCTTCCTATTTGGCAGTTTGCCAATTTTCCACTCAATAGATGATTCTACAGAAGTATGGAATATCAGAATTTTGTGAAGAAATTAAAGCATTAAAGAAGGATTCAGAATTCTTTCCAGAAATTTTTTTTTTTTTTTAATAGATCAAAACAAAATTCTATGGCGTTAAAGTGTAAGAAACAAAGGACTGGAAACTTATTTGTTTCTCATATAACTCAATTTTTGAAAAGAATTTTTAAATTGACATCTGTTCTAAGATATTCAAGTTATCAAAATATGGAAATAAATTTAAAGGTAAATAAATATTGCATTGAAAATCGGTGTCTTTTTTGTCTAAAATCATAGTTCAAAATCCATATACGATAAAAAAAAATCAGTTTTGTTTCTTTCTACAAATGTCATTTTTGTGTTAGATGTCTTCAAATATACCTCCCTTGATATCACTTCAGCGAAGAAAAAAATATAATAAATTCCCTTCTGTACCAAAGATATAAGTGGAACTAAGATGAGTTGTTGAGTACAATGCACAAAAAAAGCACACAAAAAACTGAAAAAAAATCTACCTCCGATTTCCTAAATCTTTGTCAGTACTTTGATACAGATGGAAGGAAAATCCTTTCCAAATTGCCGCCTAAATCCTTTTCTCCGTTCTTTTTTTTTCCTGATTATATGTATCGCGACACACATGTATTATATACATAGAGGAATGCGTATAAAGAGATAAAGAAAATCTAGGAACTCAAGAACTACGTTTTGGGATTTTCTGGAGAACAAAGTGGCAGATACAGATCAAAAAGGGATGTCGTTATTATTAATTGCTTTTCTTGATACTCACTCTCCCAATCCCAAACCACCATTTTATCTGGAGTAAAACAAATAGAACTGCCCCGGGAACAAATCCAACAGCGGAATTTCATTTGGCAAACATATCTGACTTCACTTCAGTGCATGAAGTCTTTACTTAGAGTTTTTTTTTTTTTTTATCTTTTGGAAACGCTTTTAAGTAAATTGGTTTTAGAAATAAAATCGAGAAATCTTTAGTATGCAGACAAGTTTGCTTATTTTACGATGTTCTTTCGATCATAGTAATTTAGAATCCAACGTAATTATTAGACTTTCGAAAAGTGAAATGTTTGCAATTTATTGAAAAAATTTGAAGTTTTAACAATTAATCTTTACAAATTTTTGTTTTGTTCATATTTTAAATATATATTTAATAAATTGCTATTAATTTAAAGAAACATTTTAAATATAAAAAAATATATTTTGATTTTTGAAAGTTTGTCAAATAGTTTATAGCAGTTTTATAGCGAAATAAATAAAATTGTAAATAATTTTAATCTTTTGGTTATTTATTTATATTATAAATGTAATTTAAGAAAAAAAATGTAATTTTTTAGTTAATGTTTGCTAACATTTTTTTTTTGTTTTTGTTTATTGTAAAAATATAAGAATGTACTTGATAAAAATTATTTTATTTATCGACATATTGCATATTATAATTTATTAATAACAAATAAACATTTTTAAAACTAATATTTGATTTTAGACATTCCTGTTAATAAAATATGAAAATAAATCTAAATGTCAGAGAAATATTGCAGAGAAAATCGGTGCTTTTTCTTCTCTAAAATCATAGTTCAAGATCCACATAAAAAAATCAGTTTTGTTTTTGTCTAGCACTGAAATTTTTGTGTTAGATATCTTCTAATATATCTCCCTTGATATCAATTCAGAGAGAAAAAAATATAATAAATACCCTCCTGTACCAAAGATATAAGTGGAACTAAGATGAGTTGTTGAGTACAATGCACAAAAAAAGCACACAAAAAAAAAAAAACTGAAAAAGAAACCTACCTCCGATTTCCTAAATCTTTGTCAGTACTTTGAAACAGATGGAAGGAAAATCCTTTCCAAATTGCCGCCTAAATCCTTTTACCCGTTCCTTTTTTTTCCCTGATTATATGTATCGCGATACATATGTATTATATACATAGAAGAATGCGTATAAAGAGATAAAGAAAATCTAGGAACTCAAGAACTACGTTTTGGGATTTTCTGGAGAACAAAGTTTCAGATACAGATCAAAAAGGGATGTCGTTATTATTAATTGCTTTTCTTGATACTCACTCTCACAACCCCAGACCAACATTTTATCTGGAGTAAAACAAATAGAACTGCCACGGAAACAAATCCAACAGCGGAATTTCACTCAGCAAACATATCTGACTTCACTTCAGCGCATGAAGTCTTTATTTAGCGTTTTTTATTTTTTTATCTTTTGGAAACGCTTTTAAGTAAATTGGTTTTAGAAATAAAATCGAGAAATCTTTAGTATGCAGACGAGTTTGCTTATTTTACGATGTTCTTTCGATCATAGTAATTTAGAATCCAACGTAATTATTAAACTTTGAAAAATAAGGTTGGATTTTTTTTTTTGCAATATATTGAAAAATATTGGTTTTAACAGTTAATATTTAAAAAAATTTATTTTGTTGAATGTATGAATATTTTTTTTATAAATTTCAATTAATATTTAAAAACATGTTAAATATAACAAAATCGTTTTATATGATAAATATATTTTTGATTTTTGAAAGTTTGTTAAATACAATGTTATAACAAATTAAATACAAGTAAATAATTTTAACCTTTAGATGTATTTATTTATATTATAAATGTAATTTTTTAATAAAATGTTATTAAAATTTCTTTCTTTTTATTGCAAAAATATAAGAATGTACTTGATAAAAATTAATTTATTTATTAACATATTTCCTTCAAGAATTTATTAATAACAAATAAATATTTTTAAAACTAACATTAGTTTTTAAACATTCTTGTTAATAAAATATGAAAATACATTTAAAGGTCAGAAAAATATTGCAGTGAAATTCGGTGTTTTTTTTTTGTCTAAAATCATAGTTCAAGATTCGTATACTATAACAAAAAAAAATCAGATTTGTTTCTTTCTACAAATGTCATTTTTGTGTTAGAGATCTTCTAATGTATCTCCCTTGATATCAAGTCAGAGTGAAAAAAATATAATGAATTTCCTCCTATACCAAAGATATAAGCGGAACTAAGATGAGTTGTTGAGTACAAAGCACAAAAAAAGCACGAAAAAAAAAAAAAACCTCCACATCCGATTTCCTAAATCTTTGTCAGTACTTTGATACAGATGGAAGGAAAATCCGTTCCAAATTGCCGCCTAAATCCTTTCCCCCGTTCCTTTTTTTTCCTGATTATATGTATCGCGACACCTATGTATTATATACATAGAGGAATGCGTATAAAGAGATAAAGAAAATCTAGGAACTCAAGAACTACGTTTTGGGATTTTCTGGAGAACAAAGTGGCAGATACAGATCAAAAAGGGATGTCGTTATTATTAATTGCTTTTCTTGATACTCACTTTTACAATCCCAAACCAACATTTTATCTGGAGTAAAACAAATAGAACTGCCACGGAAACAAATCCAACAGCGGAACTTCACTCGGCAAACATATCTGACTTCACTTCAATGCATGAAGTCTTTACTTAGCGTTTTTTTTTTTTTTCTCTTATCTTTTGGAAACGCTTTTAAGTAAATTGGTTTTAGAAATAAAATCAAGAAATCTTTAGTATGCAGACGAGTTTGCTTATTTTACGATGTTCTTTCGATCATAGTAATCTAGAATCCAACGTAATTATTAAACTTTCGGAAAGTAAAATTTTTTCAATATATATCAAAAGAAATATCGAAGTATCACATACAATCATTTTCATAAAATATCGAAGTTTTAACAATTAATCTTTTAAAAAATTTTATTTTGTTCAAATCATGTATATATATTTGATAAATTGCTGTTAATATATGGGAACATTTTAAATATTAAAAGTTGTTTTGTGTGATAAATATATATTTTGATTTTTGAAAGTTTATCGAATTTAGTTTTACAGCGAAGTAAATAAATATAAATAATTTAAATATTTTGACTATTTATTTATATTATAAATGTAATTTTTTAGTAAACGTTGACTAACTTTTTTTTATTGTAAAATATATACTTGTTAAAAATAATTTTATTTATCAACATAAAATTGTATATTAGAATTTATTAATAACAAATAAACATTTTTTAAACTAACATTTGTTTCTAAACATATTTGTTAATAAAATATGAAAATAAATTTAAAGGTTAGAAAAATATTGCAGTATAAATCGGTACTTTTTTTTGTCTAAAATCATACTTCAAGATACATATAAAAAAAATCCGCTTTGTTTCCTTCTACAAATGTCATTTTGTGTTAGAGGTCTTCTAATATATCTCCCTTGATATCAATTCAGAGAGAAAAAAACTATAATAAATACCCTCCTATACCAAAGATATAAGTGGAATTAAGATGAGTTGTTGAGTACAATGCACAAAAAAAGCACACAAAAAAAACCTGAAAAAGAAACCTACCTCCCATTTCCTAAATCTTTGTCAGTACTTTGATACAGATGGAAGGAAAATCCTTTCCAAATTGCCGCCTAAATCCTTTCCCCCGTCCCTTTTTTTTTCCTGATTATATGTATCGCGACACACATGTATTATATACATAGAGGAATGCGTATAAAGAGATAAAGAAAATCTAGGAACTCAAGAACTACGTTTTGGGATTTTCTGGAGAACAAAGTGGCAGATACAGATCAAAAAGGGATGTCGTTATTATTAATTGCTTTTCTTGATACTCCCTCTCACAACCCCAGACCAACATTTCATCTGGAGTAAAACAAATAGAACTGCCCCGGGAACAAATTCAACAGCGGAATTTGACTCGGCAAACATATCTGACTTCACTTGAGTGCATGAAGTCTTTACTTAGCGTTTTTTATTTTTTTTGTCTTTTGGAAACGCTTTTAAGTAAATTGGTTTTAGAAATAAAATCGAGAAATCTTTAGTATGCAGACGAGTTTGCTTATTTTACGATGTTCTTTCGATCATAGTAATTTAGAATCCAACGCAATTATTAAACTTTCGAAACATAGAATATATTGAAAAATATAGAAGTTTTAACAATTAATCTTTTGAAAAATTTTATTTTGTTCTAATGATGAATATATATTTAATAAATTGCTATTAATTTGCAGAAACATTTTAAATATCAAAAAATTGTTTTATATGATAAATATATGCTCCGATGTTTGGAAGTTTGTTGAATACAATGTTATAGCTAGGTAAATACAAGTAAATAATTTTAATCTTTCGATTATTTATTTATATTATAAATGCAATTTTTAAAAAATGTAAAATTTTAGTAACATTTTGTTAACATTTTCTTATTTATTGCAAAAGTAACGTTTTGTTCATAAACTGATTTTGTTTGGTGATTAATTCTGGCATGAGGGGAGAAGACTTGAACTACAATCCTGGACTTATGGATGTACTGCTTGTAAATACTCTAAAAGACTAAAATCATTTTGTGTGCAATTCTAAACTGCATATGGTTATACGCGAAAAATTAATGGTCATGCCTAGGTCTTGTGCAGGATAAAAAAAATTATTATATGTGAAGAAAACAAACTAGTTTGTAAAACCTGGAAAGGCCAAAAACTAAGATCACAGTATTCGGAAGTATATTTGCCAATTAATATCCGTGTTTTTTAAGAGGATTTATTTATAAATAAAGTAATTCACAAGCTTTTAAAATCGCAATGAAAACGGTTTAAAAATGAGTTGAGTTCTTCAGTTTTGAAAATGAGATTTTGCTCTTAGAATTAAAAAGATAATAAAATGTATGAAATTTTTTTTTAAATAACTCGTATACATTTAAATGGTAAAAATGTTTCGATGCCAAAGCCCAGGATCACAATGTTCTGAAGAATATTTGCCACTGATTATCCGTATGGTTTTTAAGGGGATTTATTTGTAGATGAGAAAATGACAAGTTTTTAATATCACAATCAAAATGGTTTCTTCAGTTTTAAAAAACAGATTTTGTTCTTAGATTAAAAAAAAAAAAAAGAATTTAAAATAACTGGGGTACATTTAAATGGTAAGAAAACAAACTAGTTTGCAAAAGCTCCTGAGGCCAAAAAACAGGATCACATTATTCGAAAGCACGTAATTAATGCTCCCGTTAATTGGTTGAAAAACTGAACGACTTAAATCCATCGGGACTTAAGCATTTTATGTTGCATGGATTGAAGGATTTTTTTCTGTCTTCTTTGTTCCCGATTAAGGTTAATTTGCGGTCGGTTTGTATAAACTTTGAAAAAACGGAAATGTCTTAAGGACCTGAAACAAATTAGAATCAGAATTAGAATCTCAAAAGTTTTACAGAACACAGTAGAAAATTTTATGCATTTCTTTCAAAAAATTCCTTAACAGGTTTGGGTACTGGGGAAATGAAAGAGCAGTTTGTTTCAATTAAGTTCGCCTTCAAACTTCTTTGGGCTATTATGATAGACACTGAGTTTTTTTTTTTCTGTAGAGACAATTTATGCATTTATTCATTGTTTGTGAAAAACTTTTTTTCCTTCTTTATTTAAAGAAGAAATAATTAGAAGGAAGTTGAAAGAAGTTCTTTTAATGAAATATGAAGCCGTTAAAAATTACAAAAAAAGTTAAAAAGAAAATTGGCATAAAGTACCATGAAATATACAGTGTGTACCAAAATGTTCTAAAAAGAATAAAAAGGATATATTTTAATTAATGTTACAGCCAGTGAATTTCGAGACTTTTTATTTTCGCAAAAATGTTCGCGATAATTAATGATAAACAGGAACTAAAAAAAATTTTTTTTTTTTTTAAATAAGCGTTTTCTGTAAATTATTTTAAATAAATTTAGTTTTTATTCCTAATAATAAAATAAATAAGCACCTTTAATTATAAATTATTCATATGACTTCAAATTATACTTTTTATTTATCATTAAACACTAAATATATTTAAGCCTATTAATAATAAAATTTATAACCCAATTCTACTATTTTTTAACTTGTTAATAACAGTTAAAAAAGGACATATTTCATGTATATTAGTTTTATTTTATGATCAAGTAATAAAAATAATTTAAACCATAATACAATATCATACTTGATTATTTTAAAATTAATAAAATAAAACTCATTTCTTAGTAAAGCTTTTATGTTCTTTATAGTTATAAATAATAATAATAATAAAAAAAAACAATATATATATATATATATATATATATATTTATTCAAATATGTTCTTATTTAATAAAAACTGAATTATGTATTTCAATATCCTCATATAAAAGAAGAATTAAAAATTAAATAAATATATACATTTTTTTTCTTTTTTTTGTCTGCTGTAACAATTTATCTTTTTAAGATTTAAGAAGTAAGTCTTTGCATAAAAAAATTATTCAAAAAAATTATATTATGATTTGTTTAATTATTATATATATTATTATTATATATTTATTTATTAATTATAGTTCTTGATTACACTAAGTATGTGTGTTACCTTATTACTATAAAATGTCATTCTTTATTATGTTGCAAAGGAATCTTTTTTTTTGTTGAATACTCTAGGGACTCGATTTCAGCTTATGTATGTACAAAATAGTTCATTATCTAATGAAGCAACAATGAAGGGAAGACTTTTAAGGGGTAAATGCCCCCACATTTGCGAAACATATGAGAAAAAACGTCGAAAAAATTCCACCTAGTAAATTTGAGTATCGATGTGATATATTTTACATTCTTGACACAATTCCTTTCTAATCTTTTCGTTTTTTAAAGTAATAATAGGTACGAACGCTGTAACGCTAATTGCAAACGCTATACAGAGATATGAATCGAACTTCGCAAACATTATTTTAATTGTTTTACATTATCAGACTCTCCAATTATTCCGTCCACACTGGTATATAATACTTTAATGAAAACTAGTCGATTGTCTCATTCTCTCGTCTGGACATAGATTTAGAAACAAATGAATAATAGCTCAATACAATTAAAATTTACCCAGATGTTCAATCCGAGAGATTTTGATCTAAATCAAATAATAATTGATGAAAAGATTTTGCACTGTATGATTTCTTAAAAGATTTATTTTAAAAATCAATATTAATGCTATATATAAAAAACAAATACTGCACAAGTAAAATTATTCTAAATAAAAGAATGAAACAATTTGGAGAATTTTTTTATTACCAAAACTCTCAGCAATAAAAACAGATAAATTATCTTAAATATTATCCTTGTACTTTAAATCTGCTTACAAAAAATATGTCCTATAAATGTAACAGTGCTAAATTAACACGCCCCAAAGTATTATAGAATAGCTTTAGATAAGTAAAATTAAATTTTCCATTTTAATCACAAAGATTCTATATTCGTAATACTTTAATTTCTCACTTATTTTTAAAAATAGAATAATTTGGAAAATCGTTTCGAATTCTATTGTTTTTTTTATACCTTTATTATTATTTTTTTACGATTGGCGTTACGGGTTTTGCTCTTACATTAAATTCTAAATTGTATGGGTAACCTGTAAATCGGCTCAGCCGATTATACTTTTTAATAATATCGTTCTTCTAAAATGCTATTAACGTAAAATGAAAATCTAATAAACAAAATTAATTTCTTTCTTCTTAAAGTTAAAAAAAAATATCGACTTCAGAACATTATTGTGCAAAAATAAAACAAGAGATTATTTAAATACAATTGTGTAAATGACATTTTTAGAATTATATTCTGATGAATATCTAGAATAATCAATAGCATTTGCACGAAAAAGAGGAACTCGGAATTCGACTGATTTACTCAAAAATGTGCTCAATATGTTCTGATTTTTCCTTGTATTTAAAACGAGCCTGTTTTGCTTACTGAAAAAGAGGATTATTTTTTTATTTGACGCAAAAAATAATGTTTGATGTATTTTCATTTATTTTTCATTACTTTAACTACTTAATAATCCATATTTTACACAAATTCATACCACAAATAAAACATGAAATTCTATTATACTTAAATATTACCTCCACCATGCATCTTCATCATGTAATACATAATAAATTTAACGAAATAACTTTCAAGACGTCCCCATCCATTACGTGTCAAAGGATCAATAGCAATTGATTATGACAATGAATTTCCTTAAATTATTTTTCGAGTTAGTTTATACGAGTGTTACTAAGAGAGTCAAAATTTATTGTTTTCAGCTGAAGTCTTTGCCTTTGTTTCTCTCCCAAACTTGTAAATCAGTTCGGATTTTTCATTTACATGTCTCATTTACGAATCCAATTTGTTCCACTGGAAGGACAAGAAGCTAATTAAGCGTAACATTTTCATTTCAAGGCTATTGATTTTAGAATAAAGATAACTGCTGAGGATTACAGATTAAACAGGATGGGACAAAATGATTTTTATTGATCATGCATTAAGCATAAATTAAAAAAAATTGCGTGGAATTAAGTTTTTTTTGTTTAAATAAGTTAATTTGAAGCTGATTAAAATAATGCAAATGTGTTAAGTAGTAACGCAGAAATTAAAAAAATCTGTATTAACACTATTCAAATATTGCAACTCAAGTTATTTATTAAAAAATATTATAACTGTTAACAAATGGTTATTTCCTCTACGTAATAATTCAAACTGTACTCCAAGGAATTTAAGGATTACAAATCACTTCATTTCCTTTTAAAATTAAATTAAAATAAAAAAAAAAAAAAATGTTACAAATAAATTGGAATTAAATTTAATTATATTATTAAATGATTTGATTTTGAAATTTCTGTAAAATTCATTTTATTTATATTTCAAATTGGCTTTTTGAGTAAACACTTACTCGATAAATTAGTTGCACTTACAATTTACTCGATAAATTAGAAGATATTTGTCAGTCGAATTTTCAATATCGTACAAATTCTATAAAAAAAAAAGGTACGTAATTCTTTAGGTAGAATAATAAAATTTTCTAAAGTATGGAATATATAAGTTGATAAATTGGTAAAAAAAAGCCATAAAAATTAAATCGGTTTTGTTGTCATCAATTAAAATAAATTATATTGTCTTTCTTTAAATAAAACATGTTCAATTTATATTAAAGAATATTTCGTAAAATATTGAATATATATTTTTTAATAAATCATTCAAAACCCTACTTTCTCCTTTTGGTGCTAATGCCATTGACTGCTTTTAATATAAAACAGGATAAAACTTTTCATAAAATAATCTTTCGATTCGTACAGCTCTGTTCCAGCTGCAGTGCCATCTGGAAAATATTTATCCTCTGTGATTCGAGAGCTGCTCTGTTAGCTATTGTTTCTAACAATAATCCTAAAACCCAAGACATATTGGATTGCCGTTATCATCGTGAAAACCTGGCGTCACTTGAAAAACTATAGTCTTCCAGTGGGTTCCTGCCCATTGTGGGGTTCCAGGCAATTAGAAAGCAGACTTTCTGGCTAAAAGGGGGCTTTAATCACGCAAAAATATCTCGTCCTATACCCTTTCACTCTATCAAAAATCTCATCAAAAATCTATTAAAGTCCGCACTCAAGAAGACCTCTCTAACCGTGTTTCCCAAAAGTCCTGGAAGAATGCCATCCCAAATCTATGTAATGTTCCAAGGCGTAGAGCAGTCGCACATTTCCGACTAGCCACTGGACATGACTGCCTGCGTAAACATCTTTACAGACTCAAAATTGTTCCTCCCCCTCTGTGCAGCTCTGGACAGGCCATGGACTCCACGCATCTACTGCACTGTCCTGCTCTGAGCAAGACTTTTTTCGCCGAGCGATATTGGGAGGCTAGAGATATGTTAGAGTAATGAACTCTGTTGCAGCATGTTTTGTTGTTTTCTTTGTTCTTTTTTTAATTTTTCGTTGTTCTGTAACTGTTCAAAATCTGTCATTGGAAATAATAATAATAAAAAAAAAAAAAGATTTACAGATAAGTATTTTCTGTATCTTAACAGCATGATATTTTAACTTGGAGACAAAATAATTGAATTATTTTTAATATTTTATTCATTTTATCTTATCAACATTTTAGAAGAAAGAAAACATAATAACTATCAAATGTAATTATAAACACATATTTCCGCAATTTTATTATGATTCTTTATAATTTTTCATAAATTAAGTTTGTTTGTTGTACACATTTCTAATCATGACTTAGAACCTTTTTAAATTTCAGTTTATTAAAATGTTTACTTTATTTACATAATAATTCAAACTGTCTTCCAACGAATATAAGAATTACAGTTAACTTCTTTATGAAAAATAACATAAGCTTTCAGTTTGTGTTTGTTAAAAATATCTTGTATATATATTAAAAATAATGTGATTTCAAAATCTCTATAACAACAATTTTGCTTGCATTTCAAATTCAAAATAAGTAATTGAGTTAAGGATTAGTTGGTTAGTTGCAATCGACTGTTTATTCTATAAATTAGATACAATCTGGAAGAAAAATTTAGAATATTTTATAAATTCAAAATCTTTTTGTTTGAGGAAAAAATATTTAAAAAAAAATTATAACTGCATATTTATTGTATGTATCTATTTTCAAAAGTTAAAACTACAAATTTTTAAAACAATACTCTATTTAGAAGAAATAGATTCAATGTTTACTTAACTTGTGTTACTGTTCATCTTCAGTGTAGGAAAAAATAATCTAACTGTACCTGTAACAGACTTGCAGGGTGTCGATAGATAGAATCAGAAAATACTTGGTGAATCCACATCCACTTTATTGTAAATTATTCAGTTACAAGCAATTGCGAAACAAGAACATAAATTTCGGCTTACATTGCCTTAAATACAAAAACAGAAGAAAGCGCACATGCGCACTATGGACAAATGAAATTTACATAATTCAATGCAATGCTGAACATACTCCTGCCCAAATTAATTATAACTTAATTAATTTTAAAATATTGCGCTTAAACTGTCCTCTAGAAGTTCGGACGGTGACCACTCGGGCACGCATGTCCTCGCCGGGATACACCTCCGAGATTCGGCCTAATGACCAAGTGGCTGGTGGAAGATTGGATTCCTTTATGATGACTAGGTCTCCAACTTGGAGATTCTCTTCAGGCTTCCTCCACTTGGTTCTTTGCCGGAGGGAATGCAAGTAACAGGTGGGTTGAAATGTTCATAGGCTGACACATAGATGGCGCTACTAGTATTAAATCCCTATTCTTAGTTAGCTCTAACCTTCAAAAAAAAGGTGTACAAATTTGACAGCTGTTGCACTATTAGTATGTGAGTTATAGCATTTTTAGTGAAGCAACTTTTGTTAGTTTGAAAAAATGGATAAAAATGAATTTCGTGTGTTAATAAAGCATTGCTTTTTGGCGAAAAAAAATACTATTGAAGTCATGGTTGGGCTTGATAAACATTATTCGGACTTTGCACAAGGAAAATCAACCGTAGAGAAGGGGTTTGCTAAATTTAAACGAGGCGAAATGAGCACACATGACGATGCACGCAGTGGACGCCACAAAGAGGCTGTTACCGACCAAAACATCAAAAAAGTCCACAAAATAATTTCTGATAACGGTAAAGTGAAGTTGACTGAGATAGCTGAGACCCTAAAGATATCAAAGGAACGTGTTGGACATATCGTGAATGAATATTTGGGTATGCGAAAGCTCTGTTCAAAATGGGTGCCGCGTGAGCTCACATTCGACCAAAAACAACAACGAATTGATAATTTTAAGCAGTGTGTAGAGTTGTTCAATCGTAATAAACCAGAATTTTTGCATCGATAAGTGATGAAACATGGCTCCATCATTTCACACCGGAGTCCAGTCGACAGTCTGCCGAGTGGACTGCACGTAATGAACACTAAAAATGCTATAGCTCCCATACTAATAGTGCAACAGCTGTCAAATTTATACATGTGTCTTTTGAAGGTTAGGGCTAACTAAAAATCATATGGATTTAATACTATTAGCGCCATCTATGTGTCAGCCACATTTCAGCCCACCTGTTACACATTGTGCCACCTTTTTCAAAATCCCTTCCGGATTCTTTGAACAAGTTGCCATCGAGGGCGATGGGGTAGCTCCTCGTTTGCAGGTTCATCTTGAAGGAAACTTAGCTTTTCGCCTATTAAAAAATGAGACGGGGCTAAAGCATGTAAAGACTCAATATCGTTATCTGGTGAAACTAAAGGTGTAGAATTGAGGATCGCTTCGATTTGACACAGAAATGTACTCAACTCCTCAAATGTCCATTTGCTGTCACCAATTGACCTTTAAATATGAAATTTAACGGCTTTGATGCCAGCTTCCCATATTCCCCCGAAATGAGGTGAAGAAGGTGGAATAAAATATCAATTAATTTCTGAGGCATTTAAAAAATAAGTAATCTTTGGATTGTTATTAACTGTATTAATAAATTCTTAAACTTCGTCAATTTTACGATGCGCCCCTATGAAATTTGTGGTATTGTCGCAACATATATGCGCTAGGCAACCATGTCGCGATGCAAATCTTTTAAGTGCAGAAATAAAAGATTCAGAAGTTAGATCTCCCACTAATTCCAAGTGCAACGCCTTTGTTGCCCAGCATACAAATAAAGCTACATAAGCTTTAGTAGACTTTTGTGCACGTCCTTCAGCGAGTTTTATGTCGATTGATCTTGTGAAGTCACAACCGCAGTTTGTAAAATCTCGGCTAATCTCGACACGAGCCTTAGACAGATCTCCCATCAGCTGTTTAACTGGCTTCGAATAAAACCTGCAATAAAAGACACATTTATTAACAATTTTCGAATCAATCTCTTAGCTCTCACAATCCAATAAGATTGTTTCAGAATGTGAACCAAGAGAGTTGGTGCGGCATGCAAGTTTGCAATGTGAGCTTCTTTAATAATCATCCAAACGCATTCCGTAACATCCAAACTCATTTTAAACACTCACACATATACACAGTCCAGTCACATTAATGTGACCACCTGTCAAAAGCCAGAATATACACTCTATATTCTGGCTTTAAGTGGAGTGTGGAATGTGGTATTAAGAGGTATTTAAGTGGTATTAAGTGGAATTCTTTATACACACTCCATTACAATGTGCTGCCACCTGCCTTTTGTGATTGGTTATTTCACGTTGACGTCGAAAGTAGGTGGGGGTCACATTAATGTGACTGGACTGTGTATATATTATGTAAATACACGCATAAAAGAGGACATGCTACACTACATACCCTTTTATGTCTTAATTCAGAATGAAAATCTCCAGGGCCATAATCTAGGCTCGTGAATGACAAATTTTGGTGGAAGGACAGGTCTCTACATCCATATCAACCACATTGCTGTTCCAGTATAATATGACTTACCTTACTGTCCCAGCAAGCAACCTGCCTATTTCAACCGAAATGTTACATTTAGGTTATATATTTTTTTCTAAAAGGGGAATGCGTTTAAAATACATAAATGAATTTATCACACAAACGTTTCTACTACTGTCAAACTATATTCATTATTATTATTAGAGTTTTTATAGTGTACTGGCCTATCCAATCGTCAGATCATTCACTTATATGATGTCATTTCACTTCTAGTGTTGAACACATGTTTTTCCAGTACTGCATGGCTATGAGATTCCGATTCATCTAGACCATATGGATCCTTCTAAAAGATTGCAACGTTGTTGCTGAGACTCCTGCCCTAATTCAAAAATTAAATTGCTTTTATTTATTTTTATTTAAAAAAAATATATTATTTTTCAAATTAATTCCATTTCTTCACAACAGAAAATTCAATTAAAGATTTAAAAAATGAAAATCCAAATTAGCATATGTATATGTTTATATTCAGGAAAGATTTCAGAATATGGCATGTTTCACAATTTGTTTTCTTATCCTCTTCCAAGTTGCTAACTATCTTAAATTGTTGCCTTTTGAAAACTTTTTCCACTGTGCTTCAGATTATGAAACATTTCAACTGAAATTTTATTTTATATAAAAAAATGAAAATTTCAAATTGAACTTTATGAAGATATAGGATAAAGGAAAAAAATGTGCTTTATTGGTATAAGTCTTAGACCTTTCTGAAGCAGAAACACGCGCACACACAGGCATTTTCTGCTTTGTCATGCACTCAAAGAATTAAATTCTTAAAATATATAAGTTTATTTTCTCCATTTGCTGATTACTTTCAGGCAAACTTCGCTTTAAGGTCTGGTTTCATGAGTTCGTTTCTTTCTTTTTTATTTTTATTTAAATATGCAAGAAATTTACATCGATATAGTTAAAAAATTGCAAATTTATGTATAGGACCCAGACATGTTGTCAGATACACATACTATATCTACCAAAATTTACTATGTCAAAAAAAGTCTATATGTATATAACTTCTCAGCCAATGGTAAACCTTTAAGAGAAGAGGAAGAAGAGGACCCGTTTCAGGGTCATGGAAACACTTTAATTTTTATTTACAATCATTATATTTACAGAACTCAATTTACAAATTATGATTTACACAAAAAAATGAAAATTAAAGATGTCAATTGATTTACAAGTGCTGTTTATTCCAAGGACTGAGATTTTTAGAGTTCTGAAATCTACGATGAATCTATGTCACCAGTCTGTGGCAGAAATTAATTATCACACGGTGGAATACACGAAACCAAAAAGGGCTCACTTTGTAAACAGACGGAAACTCCAGCTTGTTTACCACTTTCAGAAAAAGAGAAAAACAACACTTCTGGTTTATACGTCGCAGAACTCTCCTTTCTTCTCAAAAAATCTCCCTTTAAGAAAATTCCATCAAGTGTCGGGATCAGTTTCCTGAATTTCTCTTTGGAGTCGACACTTTCTCAGTTCAAAGGTCTAGCCCCAATCACAATGCAACAACTCATAGCATAGTTCTCTTACCATAATTCATCTGTAATTGTTTCCACTTGTGAAGATAGCACAGATAATGTTAATTTCATGATGTTTCGTTAACCATGATCCTGATTACCAGCTATCAGATTTGAGTGACAAATTGTTATCATTAATGCAAACACTAATTGCATGTAATATAAATATCCACATCACTACTTATCTTCTATTAAATTTGAATAATAGGTTGTACTGGGAACGAAATGCTACAATTCGTCTCGTGGAAAAAATGCTACAATGTGTCTGTATGTGTAACTTTTTCCATTTTGATACAATAAAATATGTAAAGAAAGTCGAATATGTAGGATAAATTTTATTTGTTTTTTTTTATTGTGTGCGTTTGATATATATGAAAGGAAAACAATATTTGATATTCAGTGGAATCATTTATCAAAGGTTTAATATTTTCTTTTCTGCACTGCCAAATACGATCTACCTGAATCGCTGGTCGAACGCAATATTGGTTCTCGGTATTGCTTCGTTTCCTTTCCCTGTCTGAGACCGCGAAAGCATCCAATGAATATTTGATCCCTTTTATTTGTTCTTCGGCCGTGTTTACGAGGAGTTTAAAGACTTCGATATCAATCGCCTTCAGAGGAAAAGTGGCTCTTTATATTTCTCAAAATATTGTTCTCAGCTTTCTTATATCGTAATTATTTACTCAAAGTGAACAAGTTATGCCACATTTTTAGTTACATTAATAGTTATGAAAAAGTATTATAAAAATTTAAGTAGCATTAAAGAAAAAAATAAAAAAATCTATTTTTAAAACTTGAAAAAGTACTCTTGTTGAATTTAACAAAATGTGAAATATTTTTTGTGAAAAAGTATATTGAATTTATTTTTATTAATTTTTTTTTTTTAATGAAAATGGTACATTGCGAAATACAGTGGTCCTTATGAATAGTGACTTAAAATGGTCCATGGGCAATTGTATATAACGAGAGCATTTTGCTGTATAACAAGGGCAAATAGTTGAATATTTCCGTGCCAACGTTATTTTTCTCCATTATTATAAAATAATGCAGAATTTTCTTTCTTACTTGAAGAAATTAAATCAGTAATAATTGATTATATTAATTGGATATTTATAGAAGAAAGCTATGATTAACAATAGATATGCATATTATTTTAAATCATTTTTGTTGAAAAGAAACTTAAATTAATATACAAAAACAAAACGATAAGATTGAATGCAAATGTATATGCAAAATTTGTATACATAGCATATATATACATATATATATATATATATATAAATATATATATTACCAAATAATGAAAATGATATCTGGGTCCACATTTATTTTTTATAAAATAAAAATTATTATTTTTAATTTATTATTATTATTATTATTATTATTTTATTTTGTTTTTCATTTATATATTGTTATTATTATTAATTTATTATTATTATTTTTATTTCCTTTTATATTTGATTCCTTATTTCAAATACAATTTATTATTTTTTTTCTTAAGCTCTTATAGGCGATATTTAAAATATAGATAACTCTTTTTACTCTCGTACCAATTATTTTCATTTATTTATTTTTGTAGTTTCTTCCTAATATACATGCCATTTCTTTCTATAATAAGAATAAAAATTAATACCAATAATACCATTGAAAATACCTCGTGGATTAAAATAATTGTATTATGTGAAGAGATTAAAGAAAAGTTAAATTTTTCTTTTTTAATTTTTAAAAATGTGATATTTTAAATAGATACCACTCTTCTAGTATCATAGTTATTTTTATTTATTATTTCATTTTCATTGCGATGCTTAATTTAATTCACTTTGCATGACACGAATTTAAAAGAATATCAACAACATTATAAAAATTTCTTAATTTTGATTATACTTTAAATTAGGACTGTTTTTAATGAATTAAAAAAAAAACCTTTCAGCTTGTTGATAGAATGTAACAGGTCTCACTTGTCCTTCCTGTGAAAAGGAGATTTTAACTAAGAATGATGACGATAACTGATCTAATAGCATTTATTTTTACATCAGAAATTCTGGGAAACACGTGTGTTTTATACATAACAAACCAATTCTCTTTAAAATGTCAAATAATATTTCCACAAAAGCTTACAAGAAATATAATATCATGAAAGTCCTTTGACAGAGGTCGATCTTACATACTGGTATGGTATGATTGTCCTGGTATATGATGATAAATAGCTACTAAAATGTCTCCATAATAGGAGAATAAGTTGTGACGTCCGTACAATAAGTTCTAATATTATTTATTTTGACTTTAATATCCTAATAATTTTTAATTTTAAATCACTGTCCCATCAATAGTTATTTTCACATCAGTGTCCTATTAATATTTATTTCTACATCAATGTCCTAATAATATTTATTTTTACATCAAGCAATATTTTGTCAGGCAGGTTTGTTTAGACAGTATAAAATAATCCTCTGGAAATATAACAATCAATACCACCCCAAAGTTCTACATAGAGTGGAACTTAAATCACGAAAATCATTTGATAAAGGTCACTGTAACACACTGGTATGAATGTCACTGAGAAAAAATGCTGTTGTTATATCTACATAATAGAAGACTGATGTGACTTTATTGGGATTTCCTTACCATAAGTCCTATTAATATTTATTTTGCATGTGTCCTTTTAATATTTAATTTTACGTCAAAAAGTTTTTTTTTTATGAGGCAGGTTTATTTAGACACTATAAGATAATTTTCGTTAAATATAGCAATCAATATCACCCCTTAAGCTTACATAAACTCCCACCAAAATCATGAAAGTCCTTTGATATACATCGATGTAACCTATGGTATGGATGTCCGTGAGATAAATTGCTACTGTGATGTCTGCATAATAGAAGGTTAAGGTGTGACGTTATGGTGTGAGGTCCTTACAATAAGTGTTGAAGCAGAGATATTGATATGACATATCCACAGCGAATATATATGACATTGAGGGTTTGCTATGCTGTATTTCCACTCTATTGGCAAGAGCATTGGTATATGCAAGCAGTATCCTTACAATTATGACCAGCAAAATGAATATTACTGCAATGTTTTCAATCATTGCTAATTGTCATGGCGTTACTGCAACATATTTTCAAAGAAATGATTTTTATGCTAAATTTATAAAAATATAATATGATTACAGAATTACAGTTTTATAAGAGCCAATTGAAGTATTAATTTAATAAATAATTATTCTAAGGAAAATTTTTATTAGAAAATAAGGTATTAATTTCGCACAAGAAACATATGTGATTTACATAGATGACATATTGGAAATATAAATTTAATATTCAAATATTAATATTTAAAATCTTCCATTTACATATATGATAATAAGTTTAATTTTAAATCGATGTAACGATGTAATCGATAAATCAACTAATAAATGAAATTTTATATGGTTTAAAATAATTTTTAAAATGAATAGAATAAAGAAAAATAAATTTTCTTTATTGAATGATAAAAAAAACTTAAATTTAATAAATTGCTTCTTTTTTTTTTGAAATTTACTCTGCTATGAATTCAATAAAAAGGAATTAAAGTGTCATTATTAAGCGAATTTTTTTATAGTGAAGTAAAATTTCAGTTAAATTGTTAAACGATTGATATTTTTTAAAATTTATATGAGATTTTTTTTTTATTCTGTATGAACACATTTTTACAAAACTACATTTTTTTTTCTTGCGAGCAAAGCATTTTTCATTTTATATCAATATTTTTTTTCTCTTTTGCAATTTTTCGTATTGCCAAAGTCTAGCCTTAAGTCACTTTTGATAAAAGAAAGGAACATCACTTTTTTTATCGAATTGTAGAAGATTTTATGATCTAAGATTGATTTCGTTTGATCCAATCTAAACTCGTAGCCTATTTCTACTTTGTTTCCTTATACGAGAACTATGAGCCTTTCTTACATCAATAAATTTTAGCAACAAACGAAGAAAGAGATTTTAGTGGAGCTTGCATGATCTTGTCTGGAAGAAAAGCTTTATTATCCTCATCTATAGAAACAATGTGGAATTAGTAAAAGAAAAAATAATATCGGGTAGATGATATTTGTTTGCAAAATATTTCCCTATTTTTATTATAATTGGGGAATTAATTACGTGGAATATCAAAAACAATCATCACAATCGAAAGAAAAGATTTTAACTGGTCTTGCATGTTTTTGTAAAGAAGAAAAGCTTTATTATCCTCTTCTATGTAAACAATGTGGAGTTAGTAAGGGAAAATTAATTAAGTGCAAACAATATTTCTTTGCAAAATGCCTCTCTTTTTCTTTATAATTGGAGAATTGACCACATTAAATATCAAAAAGTAATTATAACTAACAAAGGACTAGATTTTTGCGGCGTGGTTTTGTAAAAAAGATGGAAGAAAATCTTTATTATTATCTTCTATGGAATAATGAGGAATTAGTAAAGGAAAATTAATTAAATGTATGCAATATCTGTTTGTAAAATATTTTCTTTTTTCAGTAAAAATGGAGAATTAGTCATGTTAAATATAAAAAAAAAAAATTTTACAACAAACAGAGAAATATATTTTATTGAGGCTTGCACAATTTTGTAAAGAAGAAAAGCTTTATTATCCTCTTCTATGTAAACAATGTGGAATTAGTAAGGGAAAAATAATTAAGTGGAAACAATATTTCTTGCAAAATACTTTTCTATTTCATTATAATTGGAGAATTAATCACGTCAAATATCAAAAAATAATTGTAACAAACGAAAAGGCGAGATTTTAGTGGCATGGTTTTGTAAGGGAGAAGGAAAAAAAGCTTTATTATCATATTCTATGGAATAATGTGGAGTTAGTAAGGGAAAATTAAATAACTTAAACGATATTTGTTTGTAAAATACTTTTCTGTTTCATTAAAAATGAAGAATAAATTATGTTATCTATCAAAAAATAAATTTTTATAACAAACAAAGAAAGAAATTTTATTAGGGCTTGCATTATTTGCATGAAAATAAAGAAAAACTTTATTATTATCTTCTATGGAAACAATGTGGAGTTAGTAAGGGAAAATTAATTAAGTAGTACAGACAATATTTGTTTGCAAAATGTTTCTCTTTTATTTAAAATCCTGAAGTTCAATGTATACATAACATTATTAAAAGCATGTAATCAAAATTTCAATAGATTCTTAAATGATCATAACAGTTATGACAATTATCATTGCGTCGGTATAACAAATAAACAGCTTTTCAGAAATTCAATTGACAGTTTTGAATTTTGTATCCTAACATGTCGTGATTTAATAGCTGTAACTCGATTTTTGATGGCTCTAAAAATATACTTTTTTATGAACTCAAAATACTTTTTAAAAGTTAAAGGTCTGATCTTTAAGATAAAACAAAAAAAAAATCGAAATTTTTCCTTGAAGAACGTGATTTGATCTTAGTCGGCTAGTTTAAATTATGAAAGTAATATACTTTATTAAGTAACAGGTTCTTCTGTAACAAAGCTAATCATCAAATGTTCTTTAAAACTGAATTTCTGCTACAATAGCTTTATCGGTTACAAATGTTGCCCAACAGTATATCATTCGCCATATATTCCTAGCAATTCATTAAAATATTTCCGTGTAAATGAAACACATTCCCATATTCATCAAAATGGTTCAATATTTACATAACATCAATATAAATGTATAGTTAAAATTTCGTTAGAAGTAATTTCATTCATCCATATGCATACATTGAATTAAGTGAATGATATTCTTATGAGTTACAGTCAATAAAATTATTTACAGCAAATAATACATGAACAAAATGTATTGTTTTTAATAAATATGCTGATATCACATCTTTAAATAGTTAAAATATTTAAAACCTTTAAAGTCAATGTATACATAATATCATTAAAAACATATAGTTAAAATTTTTAAAAAATCAATATTTAAAATATAAGAACAAATTATATTATTTTTATAAAACTACTAATAACTCATCTTTAAATAACTAAATTATCTAAAATCTTTAAGTTCAATGTATACATTACATCATTATAAACGTATAGGTATAATTAAAATTCAATTAGATTCTGTAAAATATTACAGCTGTTATGACAGTTATTAAATGCCAATGTAGCAATAAACAGCTTTTCAGAAATTCATTTGAAAGATTTGAATTTAGTATCCTAATATCTCATGATTTAATAGCTGTGCCTCGATTTTCGATGTCGCAAAAAATAAGCTAAAAATACTTTTTAAAAGTTGAAGGTCTGATCTTTAAGACAAAACAATAAAATAATATCGAATTTTTCAATGAAGAACGTGATTTGAACTTAGTCGGTTACTTTAAATTATGAAACTAATATACTTTATTAAGTAACAAATTCTTCTGTAACAAAGCTAATCATCAAATGTTCTTTAAAGCTGAATTTCTGCTACAAAAGCCTTATCGGTTACAAATGTTACCCAGCAGTATCTCATTCGCCATATATTCCTAGCAATTCATTAAAATATTTCCATGTAAGCGAAGCACATTCCCACATTCCTCAAAATGGTTGCATTTGGATACAATTTCTGAATCTTAAGCGGTTTAACTTAGTCACAGGAAATCGATATTCAGAAAAGCTTTATGTGCCACTAACAGGTTGGAATATTCACATATCAAATTTCACGCTTGTTCAGTTCCCATTATGGCAATTGAATCCTATAATATCTTCCAATCCCGGACAAATCAGATTGTTTTCATTTATTGCCAGGATTGAAGTCACTTTTAATTTTGGTTTTCCCTCCTTTAGCTACTTTGTTCGTGAAATTTCGTGTAATTGATTGGATTCATTAAAGCAGTTCAAGAAGCCAAAGGCAAACTTTGTGTGGTAATTTAATTCCGAACATGGGACAAGTTTGGGATGGAATGCTAATTAATTTAAATATTTGTATTATTTTCCGATTTTGTCCCGTGGAATTTTATGTGAGGAATGCCAGGGAAAGTAGGTATTAGCAATTAAAGTAATGAATCTTGTGCCTAGAGGTAATTTAGAATGCTAATAAGAGTTTTGTTGATATATTAAAATTTAGATCGACCCTCAGACAACTTTACAAAATAATTTTCATCCCGTTTAAGGATATTTCTAGCGAGTTAAAAGTTATAGAATTGTGCAAATTAAGAGATTTTAGTAGCACTTGCTTAAATTTGTAAAGAAAATATTCACCATACTGGAATGATATGGATTTAGCAAAAGCAAAATAATTACTTATAACTGAGGAGGAAAAATGTGTTAATGATGATTGCGTAAAGTCGTATAGAGAAAAGGTTTATTATACAGATCCCTGGAAAAAAAGGTGAAATTAGCAAAAGCAAAATAATTCCTTGAAAATGATGCTTGTCTGCAAAATGCTTCTCTAATTTTTGTATAATTTTAAAATTAATCACAATTAATACGAAAAAGTAAATTTTTACAGCAGAGAAGTAAAACCTTTTTAGTGTTGAATGCACAAATTCCAGAGATGAAAGAAAAGCTTTATTATCCTGAACAAAGAAATATGGAGTTAGTAAAGTAAAGATAATTCAGTGTAAATATATATTTTTTTTTTTTGCCAAATTATAGTAATTTTACTTTTTTATAATTTGAAAATTAATATTATTAAATATCAAAAAATAAAATTTCAGAATAGAGAAGGAAAAACATTTTAATGATGATTGAAAAGGGGCCTGAATGACCGAGTGGCTAGCGCTCTGGCGCACGGTACTACAGGTTTCGGGTTCGAGTCCCGGCGGTGCCATGGTTGTTTGTAGTGGTTCGGAATCCACTTTAAAAAGTAGGTCCCGGTCCTAATAGGATCGTAGAGCGTTGCGGGGGCATTGTGACTCCGTGGCTTATCTTCAAGTTACACGCGCCACTGGGTAATGCAAAGTGAGTACGTCTCTGCAGCACTTGCCTTAAGGCATCCAACACCAAGGTGTCTGTGTTTGCCAGCTGCATTAGAAAGAAAATGATGATTGAAAATAAATTCGTATCGAAGAAAAGATTTATTGCGCTGATCCCTGGAAACAATGTGGATTTAACAAAAGCAAAATGATTTCTTGAAAATGATATTTATTTGCAAAATGCTTCTTTAATTTTTGTATAATTGGAAAATTTAATCTCATTAAATATGAAAAAATAACTTTTTATAACAGTGAAGAAAAAATATTTTAATGGCGATTGCATACATTCGTATGGAAGAAAAGGTTTATTATACTGATCCCTGGAAAAATGTGGATTTAGTAAAAGCAAAATAATTCCTTGAAAATGATGTTTGTTTGCACAAGGCTTTTATAATTTTTTATACATTATAAAATTAATAACATTAAATATCAAAAAGTAAATTTTTACAACAGAGGAGGAAAGATATTTTAATGTTGATTGCATAAATTCATTTTGAAGAAAAGCTTATAGTCCTGAAAAAAAACAATATGGTATTAGTAAAGAAAACATAATTCAGTTCAAATGATTTCTTTTTTGTCAAATTATAGTACATTTCACATTTTTATAAATGGAAAATTAATCACATTAAATATAAAAAAAAAAAAAAAATTACTAAGGAGAAGGAAAAACTATTTTAGATTGATTTTAAATTTTTAGTGGACTTGCATAAATTCGATGGAAGAAAAGCTTTATTATGCTATATGAAGTTAATAAGAAAAACACAATTCTTTGCAAATAATTTTTTGGTAAAGTATATTTCTCGTTTTTATAGCTGGAAATTTAATTATATTAAATATCAAAAAGTTAATTTTTACAGCAGAGAAGGAAAAACATTTTAGTGTCATTTGCATAAATTCGAATGGAAGGAAAGCTTTATTATTCTGAACTAAGAAATATGAAGTTAGTAAGGAACACATAAATCCGTGCAAATGATTTTTTTTGCCAAATTGTAGTATATATATATTTTTTTTATAATTGAAGAATTAATCACGTTAAATATCAAAAGTAAATTTCTGTAACAAACGAAAAAAGATGATATAATGTCTTCCAATCCAATCGGATTGCTTTTATATATTGTTGGGTAACTTTTAATTTTGTTTTTTTC
Source organism: Caerostris darwini (assembly GCA_021605075.1). Taxonomy (NCBI): domain Eukaryota; kingdom Metazoa; phylum Arthropoda; class Arachnida; order Araneae; family Araneidae; genus Caerostris; species Caerostris darwini. Next base: position 142,670 of record BPLQ01003448.1, on the reverse strand, counting down.
CCCTTAGATACTTTGTAAAATTTTGTGTAACTGATAGGATTCAATTAAGCATAAAAAGCGAAGCCAAAACTTGATTGTGTAATTTAATTCTGAAGATTTATCAAGCTTTGAGTAGATGCTTTTGGTGATGCGTGAACTTCTCTATTTTTGTATCATTGGGAAGTTAATCACATTAAATATCAAAAAATAATTTTTTTATAAGAGAGAAGAAAATATATTTTAGTGTTAATTGCATAAATTAGAATTTAAGAAAAGCTTTATTATCCGAAACTAATAAATATAGAGTTAGCAATAAGTGAATAAATTAATTAATTAAGTGAATATTCTTTTTTTCCCAAATTATAGTATATTTCCCTTTTTTATAATTGAACAATTAATCCCATTAACTATTAAAAGTAAATTTTTTGTTACAAACGAAGAAAAAGTCTTATACTATCTTCCAATCCAATTGGATTGGTTTCATTTATTTATTGTTGAGATTGAGGTAACTTTTAATTTTGGTTTTCTTTCCTTTAGGATTCTTTTGTTCTTGAAATTTCGTGTAATTGATTGGATTCATTTAAGCTGAAGAGAAGAAGCCAAAACTCGGCTCTGTAATTTAACTCTGAACATGGAACAAGTTTGGGGTGGAATGCTAATCAATTTAAATATTTGGACTATTTTTCGATGTCCCTGAAATTTTGTGTGAAGAATTCAAGGAAAAGTAGGTGTGATGAATTAAAGTAATGAATCTTTTGTTAGAGGTAATTTATAATGCTAATAAGAGTAATATTGGTATACGAAAATTTAGATGATATCTTTATAAAATATGCAATAAAATAATTTTCATTAAGTTTAAGGATAGTAAAAATCCTAAAAATTTGAAAAAAAGTAATGCGAATTATTAAATATAAACTTCATTATATAAAATAAAGCAAAATAATTAGAGTTACGAATGTCATAGTATTGCTTGTGAAACCATTATAGAAAACTACTATTTCTATAATGGTTAAGAAATTTATCGTAATAGACAAAGACAAAACGATTGGCAAGTGATTTCTGAAAGATAATTATTATTACTTACGAAAATTACAGAATATTTTAATGCATATATCTTATTCTGATTCAAAACTCATTACTTTTTCTAATGTGCATAAACAGCCCAAATAAGTATATTTATTATTATGTATGAAAGATATTAAATTAATAGGAACCTTATCTCCATTTTTATATATAGATACATTCATTCCATGATATTATATATAGATACATTCCCATCACATTGATCTATTATGATTAAGAGAAAATATAAAAAATAAATCACTCTAAAAATACTTATTTGTTATGAATTTATTTATTATCGCATGTGAAATATTGTATATAACAGGGATCATTAAAAATGGGAAAAATAACGTAAACAAACTAATTTTTTTATTCATGTGAGGCCATTTGTTTACAATATTCATAATAATGAAAATTTTAATTTGGATAATTACATGCGACCTTAAATTTGCATAATTATCTTAATGCATGATTCATTCTGAATATGGACATAACTTTTTTCCTTTATTCCAGTAAAAACAATCCATTATTTTCAGCTAATTATTCCGATTCATAAATTCCTCTCCATATAATATTTAGAACTTGACAATGCATTTTTGCAATTTATAAAAATGATATAATGGTCAAATTGATTGCAAATGGCTGAAATATAATGAGTAATAAATAATGCACTGCTGTTTACTTGTATTTTGAATAAGTAGCGTTTTTTTTTTTTTTTTTTTTGTGTGTGTGTGTGTGTGTGCTTGAGTAATGTTAGAGCCTCATAACAGCAACAATATCTCAAGACTCATAAATATATAAATTAATTTATATCTATATTTGGCAGTTTTTCATAAATAAATATACTTTACATTTCTAACTTCTAATATCATTACGTTTTTTTTTCATTTTGATTGCTAAGTTATATTATTCGTTTAACAATTGTATAATTAAAATTTTTGAGCTTTCCTTTATTTCTGCATATAAAGAATTTTGTGAGTTCCTTTATACTTTGCAGGTTAAAGTTGCCTTAAATGACACCAACAGAAATTATTATTTTTTATTTTAATTATTTTTTTATAAAATATCTGTTTAATTAATTTCATTGATCAATACAAATTTTAAATAGATTTATGAATTAATTTATTGTAAGTAGCGAGAGTTACATTCGAAAGTATTTCTGCAAAGTGAAGTTAATTTAAACTTTTCAATTTGACAATCAACCTACTATCAGTGGATCGTTTATGGTATTTAATTACAGAAGATACATTTCTCGCTCCTTTATATCTGCCTTTAATTAGAGTAAAAATATCTGCAGTTAAATTTCTGAGTCAACTGATTAAAATTCAACTCGTAGTAATTAAAATTTATAATAAGTCGCAAAACTTGAGTTTTAAGAATCAGTTTGTATCAGAATATTTAGCAGATATATGTAATAATAGCATTCATAATAGTTTCATTTTAAGTTTTCTTTTCCAGTTAATTAAATATTATGAAAATGTTGTATTTAGGCACAGAAGAAAGAAATATACACTGAAGTGACAAAAGTCATGGGATAGCAATATGCAAATTTTCAGATGGCAGTAGCATCGCGTAGAACAGGTATAAATGCGCAGTGCTTTCGCAGAGCTTTCATTTCTGTTCAAGTTATTCATGTGAAGAGGTTTTGACGTGATGATGACCGCACGACGGGAATTAACAGACTTTGAACGCGGAATGTTAGTTGGAGCTAGACGCATGGGTCATTCCATTTCGGAAATCGATAGGGAATTCAACATTCCCAGATCCACTGTGTCAAGAGTGTGCCGAGAGTATGAAATTTCAGGTATAACATCCCACCATGGACAGCGCAGTGGTCGACCGCCTGCACTTAACGTCCGAGACCGGCGACGTCTGCAAAGAGTCGTAAATTCTAACAGACAAGCAACACTGCGTCAAATAACCGCAGAAATCAATGTGGGACGTACAAGGGACTTGTCTGTTAGAACTGTGTGGAGAAATTTGGCTTTCGGGGCTATTCCAGCAAAAAGACCGACTCGAGTGCCTTTACTGACAGAACGACATCGCTTGCAGCGACTCTCGTGGGCACGTGAGCATATCGGTTGGTCCCTAGATGAATGGAAACCGTGCCTTTTTCGATGAGTCACGATTTCAGTTGGTAAGAGCTGTTGGTAGGGTTCGAGTGTGGCGCAACCCCACGAAGCCATGGACACAAACTTGTCAGCAATTCACTGTTCAAGCTGGTGGTGGCTCCGTAATGGTGTTTGGCTGTTTTTCATGGCATGGACTTGGTCCTCTGGTGAGACTGGACCGAACATTGACTGGAAATGTTATGTTCAGCTACTTGGAGATCACTTGCAGCCATTCATGGACTTCATGTACCCAAACAACGATGGGATATTTATGGATGACAATGCGCCATGTCACCGGCCACAACTGTTCGCGAACTGGTTTGAAGAACATTCTGGACAATTCCAACGAATGATCCACTCTAGTCGACCCGACAGAATCCCATCGAGCATTTATGGGACATCATCGAGATCTGTTCGTGCCCAAAAATCCTGCACCATCAACGCTTGTCGACTTATGGACGTCTATCGAGACAGCATGGCCCGTCAATATTCCTGCAGAAGTCTTCCAACGACTTGTTGAGTCCATGCCACGTCGAGTTGCTGCACTTCGCCGGGTGAAACGAGGGCCGACACGATATTAAGAGGTATCCCATGACTTTTGTCACTTCAGTGTATTTTAGGGAGTAAATAAAGACATTTCCTTTTTGTGAAGAGAAGTAAACCAATGATTTACTCTTGATGAAGCAGCGAAGTTTTTGTTACTCTTATTAAAACATCAACGAACCCCCTTAGAGGTTATTATTCTAAAAGTCAAGATTTAATTAAAAAAAAAAAAAAAAGAACATAAAATTTGAATAAACTGCATATTTACAGTTTATTGTTAGTTTTAATTTTTTTTTTTTTTTTTTACTTAATATTTAAAATGAAGAACTTCGATAAATAAGTAAATGATGAACAAAATAATAATTACTTAACATAAATAACATTACATAAAACATATATAATAACATAAATAAATAACTCAAATATTTATGTATATTTTTTTAATTGTTGCTTGTCTTTTTAAACCCCCAAGAAATGAAAAAAATAATTTAAAAACTTTTATTTTTTAAATTTATATTTTTTATATTTCATAAAATTTATAACTTTTATATTGTTAAAATTCCAATAGAATGTCTAAGCTTATAATATCAACCATCAATATGCAGATTGTATTTTATCTTTTTATTAAATAAATGAATATACATTATTAATATATTATTCAGAAATATATAAAACATTCTTTTTAATTGTGAAATTGCTTATAGATTAATATTTGTAAGACATTGATGAACGTTCTTTATTTGAAAATGTAATATAATTAAAATTTAAAATATTCTGTCTTTCCAATCGTAGTATTATTATCCTAAAATATTATACTAGGAATAAACTTATTGCAAAAAAATAGTGCAATAAATTAAATTAGTTTATTAAAATTTAAAGTTTATAAAATTTGGTACTGCAATAAATTGTATGTTTATATTGAAAGTTAGCTTTTTAAAAAAAATCTAAACTAAAGCATAAAATATTAAAATGTTTCCAGAATAAATTACATATTAAAATGTAAGTACTATTCCATTTAAAAAAATACTTTCGTACGAAAAGTTAATTGAATATTAGAACAATAATGGCACAGCAGAATAATGATAATATTTTAGAATATGAATAGAATAGATTTTAAAAATATTAGAATAATAATTTCAATTTATAAATATAAGAATAATTTTGTTTTTAAAATATCGGAATAATAATTTTCGTAACAATTTTATTTAAAAAAAAATTTATACTGATAATTTCTTTTATATGTGTAAACGATCATGGTCTGATATGATGTCCGTGACTTCCATAAAAAGGTAAAGCTTAAAAATAAAGCTGAGATTTGTAAAATGCGACAAATATTTATGTTTCAGAAAAAAAGTTATTGAAATAATGAAAAAATTTTCTATTTTGAATCTTAACATCACAAAAAATCTTGAGCTCCTTGTGATTTGATTCGCTTTGAAGAAAATCATAGTGAGAAAAATGAAATGAGATGTCTGAATGTCTGTTAAGTTGATGTTTTAACAAAAACATTTTTTCAAGGAAATTTTTAATACAATGACATCTGTTAACTTAGTACAAATACTACAGAACAAATGCTGAAATCTCCTCGGCAAATTTCAACTTATCATGCGTGAACATTCAAGAACAGATGAATAAACTCAGGAATATGCCAATGTTTAATAATGCAAAAGATACATGAAGCAATTGATTGAAATACTACAAGAGTAGACAAATTCAATAGTCACATGAATATAGCAATGCTGAATAGAGCAAGAGCTACATGCAGAATGAATTGATCAAGTATCTTTAAAAGAATATAGAAATGTCGTAAATGAATAATGAAGTATTCCCAATTCTACAAGAAACGTTATCACATAAATAGCCAAAATAATACATCAAAGTTTGAAAATTCTAAGCGTAATTGAAGAATGAAGTACTAAAAAATCTACAAGAAAAGTTATCACATACAATACCCAATAAAATACATCAAAGTTTGAAATTTCTAGTCATAAATGAAGAATGAAGTACAGCTCAATAGAGACGACAAAATGCCAAAAATTATGAATAGGAAACTTCAAGAAGTAGGAATTGATCGATGCTCTATGAGTACTTATAGCTGTTGGAAATATAAATGTTTAAAATCCCAACCCAAAACATCAAAAGTGATTCAAAATCATACTACAAAACACTTCAAGCAAAATCCAAATTCTCCAAAAAAATTCTCGAAGACTTACCATGAAGCATTTCAATAGTTAAGGGGCCCAAAGTACCATTTTCCACCAAAATTTGCAATGGAGTTTCATTTGCTTGGCCCTCATTTTCGGATAACGTCTTTTTTTATAATTATTTTAATTTTTATAATTATATAACATGTAATTTTTTATAATTTTATTATCATGTTCCCACATGATAATAAAATTGTAAAAAATTACTTTCAAGATGCATAATTTTTTACAGATATATGAGTTTAATAAAAATCATTAACTTTATTTTGTGAATTTTCTACATCCATTAGTAAAGATCATATTTGATATTACTGCAACAAATCAAGAATCTGTAAATAAAATTCGACTCATAATTCAGCAATTTTTTAAACTGATTCTCCACCTTTGGTTAAATTGGCGATAATGTGTGGAAGTTTCCATACATAATTGGGCAGATGACCTTGAAAGTCTTGGTGCAAGGCTTCTCCTCTCTTTCAGCTGGTTTATTCCTCGAAAAAAATCTTGATTTCTTAGCATAGTAATACCTTGACACGCAATGGCCTTAGAATATAAATCCCTTAGTTAACTATGAATGATTGTAGACAAAAATTTTTGTTTTTGACCTAATCTTTGATTACAACTCAATTGAAGAAATTGTGCCCCTCTTGGTAATGAAGAATCTTCAGAAAAAAGAAAAATCACCAAATGATATTTTAGTCATTTCTCGTGATCTTAAGATTGGAATAGAAAAAGATAAAACTAGAAATAAAAGGAAATAGTTGGAGATGCACGAATAGAAATTTAGTTGCTAGAAAATCTTCTTAAGCAGCTTTGTGAAGAAACTGAAATGGAAATTGCATCTGAAAATGAAATTGCAGAAAAATAACGAATTACGATTGCTGAAACCAAAGACGTTTTTCCAAAGTTGTCGAAAGATTTAAAATATTGATATGAAATTGAATTTAAACAAACTCTGACGTTGTCCGAATTTCAGATCTTTTTAATGAAAAGTTATGCAAATAGCAGAAACATTTTTGTTTCCTAAATGGCAGATTCGAAGAGTCATAGAGTTGTTTTTACATGTCCATTTCTAAAGGAATTCTGAAGTGAGCCAATTTTCTTGCTTCAATGAAGAATGATAACTAACTCTTTTTTATTAATACTAATTATTTTGTAGAAAATATTGTTATAAAAATTGCGATCAACTATTTTGCAGCAAATATTAATATTAATATTAATATCAATTATTTGGAGCAAATATTACTACTAATATTAATATTAATTATTTTGTTGCAAAGATTATTATTAATATTAGTAATAATTATTTATACCTCTTATATATGACATCTTAAATCATACTTATATGGTAATATTTTATATACAATGGTTTTAGTGTGCAAATTAACCCATTTTCAAGTTAATCCCATAGTTAATCTCACCTTGGATAATGGCTATTTCGGTTAATAACGGTGATGCAGACGTGAATTACCGTTACGTTAACGAGTTATGATGAACAAGTTACTATCGCAAAGGACATTGTCACGTCTACTAAAATGTAAACGAGTTATATATTAATCAAAAGTTAAATGCTACTTATAACTTTGAAATAAAAACATTAGAAGCTATAATCCTCAGCTATATTATAGTCCCCATTAATTTACATTTATAAAGAGTTTATAACAGCTACATGCATTTATTATTTAAATTTAGGATTATGTAGGATATATTCGAGGTCAGATACATTTTATGCAAAAAATTCTGGTAGTATAAATTTGAAAATTTAAAACTTGTTATAAATATTTGAACATAATTGTCTTTTTCTATAAAAGGTCATAATAAAAATTAAACATTGCATCCCATGATGTTAAAAAGTTTAAATAATTTTACAAACATGAATATAAATTTACAATATGTACATGTTTTTATTTTAATTTGGAAGTTATAAAAGAATTGAATGTTTAAATATTTAAATAAATCCTTATTTAATAACGTGAAAAATTTTAGCTAGAATAGATATGAGAAAAAAGAACCAAAGTCTAAAAAAAACACCAATGCATTTTGTTGTTGTTGTGTCCCTCATGGGAGGATGGGTGCAGCTTCTGTTCTGATGGAGCACCCGTAGGTAGAAGTCGGACTTCTGCTCCGTGACGCTCTTACATTCCTAGGAGACTGGGACCTATGGCTTAAAGTGGATTCCGAACCATTACAAACATCCATGGCACCACCGGGACTCGAACCCGAAACCTGTGGCACCGAGCTCCAGACACTCGGCCATTCAGGCCCCAATGCATTTTGTGAAAAACGAAAATAATTTTTCTATTGTTTTCAAACACTCTAATAAATTTTATAAAGCTGTTATAAATCACTTCCTTAAATTTTGCATTTTGTTATTGTTAATGATTTTTTGGAAGTTTTAACAAACATATTCATTGATTAAATATTAAATTATTAGCAAAAAGGCAAAATGAACATAAACTTTAATATCCTTCAATTTTTAAGAGGAAAGTAATGGAAATAAAACTGTTAATTTATATCAAGCATTATATTTTATAAATTTTTGTGAAAAAATATTACTTATAATTAGTACTATTTATGTCCCAACAAATTTAAAAAGAAAACCATTAAGTGCAACAGAGTCAGAGAAAATAAAAAATACATACATTGATTGCAATTTTATTTTTATTTTTTATAATAAATACTTAAAACAGCACATTGTATTACACTAATTCATCAATTCTTTAATTCTAATATTTTAATTATTCTAATAAGTTAAATTATTATATTTAATTTTAATTATTAATTTTATTCTAGTTTCCTTAAAACTATTTCAATTTACATTTTTGCTTAGAAACACATTTTTGTAACTTTCAAGTTTGTTACTGCAGGTGGTAAATTCCTTGCATCACAGAAAATCTTTGCTTAATTGCCACCTTTACCTTAGGTACAATATTTTTTTCTTTCTAATGCATCTGGCAAACACGTAGACAACTTGGTCTTTGATGCCTTAAGGCAAGCTCTGCACAGATGTTATTCACTCTGCATTACCCAGGGGGCGCGTGTAACTTGAAGATAAGCCACGGACGCGGAGTAACAATGCCCCCGCAACGCTGTACGATCATATTAGACCGGTACCTACAGTTTACAGTGGATTCCGAACCACTACAAACATCCATGGTACCGCCGGGACTCGAACTCGAAACCTGTGGTACCGATCGCCAGAGCTCTAGCCACTCGGCCATTCAGGCCCATAATAGCCTAATATTTTCTTCACACTTTTCTTCGAATAAATTGAATGATATTGGATCAATAGCACGTTCATGAAATATAAAATAATATTAACATTTCAGAGAATTTTAACGTGAATTATCAAATTTTCTGTTGTTATTAAAGAAAATTAGTTGCAATATAAAAATTTTCAACTCTACCAACCCGTGGTTCAGTGGCAATGTGCGCTGCTGGCGAGCATTAGAGCGGAATTGCTGTTGAACCTGTTCAAAAACGATGAGACTCGATAGCCTTTGTGATGCTCAACATCTTACTCTCTGGTGGGAGTTTTCAGATTTTTCCGCCCATACAATATGCAAATGCGGGGTAGGTCATCTTAAAAGTACTCTTGGAAGCTACTGCCCTTCTTCTTCAGGAACACCGAGCAGAAGTCAGACTTCTACCTACGGGTGCTCCATCACAACAGAAGTCCCCCCCTCCCTTCGATGAGAACATACAGGTTCATGGACTTGTTCTAGAATTTGATGTCAATCAAGTAGGATAAGAAAAGAAATAACAAATTTGGCAATAACTCTAAAATTATATTATGTTTAATAATTATATTCAAATAATCATTTTCAGAAAAAAAACACTGTGTACAGTCTCACTTTATTTCTTAGAAGTACTTTTATTATTATTCAAATTTTATTCACTACTAATTTTTTTTTACTATGTTAAAATATAATTTTTCTAAGCCCTTTGTGCCTGCCTTAATTTTCAAACGCAAGAACGAAAAAAAATTGTAAGCATAAACTTTTGAAATAACAGTAACTCAGAGTTAAATTATTATATTTAAAAAAGCGAAACAACATGGAAGTAAATAAAAGCAGAACATTGTTCAACGCAGTATTATTTTTTTTTTAATATTTTCTTTACTTTTATGAAAATTTAAACAATAAATATGTAGTTGTAAGAAACCAGTAAAAATGCGCTGCACTACAAAATATTTCATAAATATTCCACCATTTCAGAGCTGCTAACATTCAAACAAGTAATATAAAAGCAATTTTTTAACGTCAATTCCTTCTTTTTTTTCGCTATATTGCAAAAAGTCCTTTATAAATAATTTTTATTCTTTTTTTAAGTTTATCTGGTACCATCTATTGGTAGATACATGCAACTTAAATCTAAGAAAAACTAAAATTAATTAATTAAATTTAATGAATGAATTAATATTTGAAAAAACTGCATTAACATCAAGTGTCATCCACTACAAGTTAAATAAATGTATTTGAACTTGAGTGGAGGAATAAGAAGTATTTTATGAACGATTGAAAATTTCAACAAGATATATATAGAGAGAATGTGAGCTAATAGAAGGATTTGAAAAAATGACAAACGCTTCGTTTTCAAAATTTGGAGTTGTTTATGTAAGTAAATTTTTTTCATTCTATGCAACACATTAAGTTCTTAAATTTAATTAATATATTTTAATTAAATATAACAAACTAAAAATTAATAAATGCATTTATTAAGTAATTTCATTATTGTTTATTTATATTAGTTATTTATATATTACAATTATTAATCTATTGTTATTATTAATTTATATATCTATTATCTATTATTTAGTTATTTTTTTAGTTATATTAAGTACATTTTTTTCATTCTAAACAACATACTAATTTGAATTTAATCTAAAATTATATTTGGTTTTACAAACAAAGTACAATTTTTGAGTAATTTTATTATTTATTTATATTATTAGTTAATTATCTATAATTATTTATTATAATTATTCAGCTATTATTATTATTATTTTATCTATCTATTATCAAATATTTAGTTTTTTTCTTTCCATTATATTAAGTAATTTTTTTTTGTTCTAAACAACATAATATTGTCTAAATTTAATTTAAAATAATATTTTATTTTATAAAGGAAGTACAATTATTTAAGAAATATTTGGCAAACATGGATGATTATTTAGAATTTAACAGAAAAAAAAATTATATTTTACTTTTAATCGCGTATTTTCAAAACTCATATTATGGGTAATATAAATACAGAATAATACAGAAATACAGAAAATACCACTTCAAAAAAGGGGGAAAATCTTCTAAATTCATTGTTTATGTCATGTTTATTTAAAGAAAGGATTTTGGAATCAGTAATCAAAAAATAAACATGCCACCTCAAAAAGGGAAATCTTCTAAATACTGTAAAGTTTATATCATATTTAATTAAATAAATGATTCAGGATTCATTAGTCAGAAAATCAAAATACCACCTGAAGAAGGAGAAATCTTCTAAATTCAGTAAATTGCATAGCATGCTTATTTAAATAAATGATTCAGGATTCATCAGTCGAAAATCAAAATACCACCTCAAAAAGGGGAAATCTTCTACGTTCAGTAAAGTTTATATCATGTTTATTTATATAAATGATTTAGAAATTATTAGTCAGAAAATCAAAATACCACCTCAAAAAGGGGAAATCTTCTAAATTCGGTAAATTGTATAACATGTTTATTTAAATAAATGATTCAGTATTCAGTTGTCAGAAAATCAAAGTACCACCTAAAAAAGTTGTTCAGTAAAGTTTATATCATGTTTATTTATATAAATGATTTAGAAATTATTAGTCATAAAATCAAAATGGAAAAGGGGAAATCTTAAATTGTATAACATGTTTATTTAAATAAATGATTCAGTATTCAGTTGTCAGAAAATCAAAGTACCACCTAAAAAAGTGGAAATCCTCTACGTTCAGTAAAGTTTATATCATGTTTTTTAAACAAAGGATTTAGAATTATAAGACAGAGAATCAAAATACCACCCCATCAGCAAAAGGGGAAAACTTCAAAATTCAGTAAATAGTCCATCATGTTTATTTAAATGAATAATTTATGAATTATTAGCCAAAAATCAAAATGCCAAATCGATACGCTATACATGTACCGAAAAGAAACATGATCCGAAAGTGGAGATATAAATGAAAAACTTGTCCCGTAGGCCAGCTGTTCTGTCAGTATTTTTATAACCTCTATATATCTTTTCAAAATGTCTATCAATAAATATAATATAGAGTGACATGCACATTTGCTCTCTATAAAAGATTTCAGTCTGAAATGGAAGATAAATATTTTTCGATGCCACAGCCTTTCCGTCTGACCAGTACACTGGTTGTAAGAGATGGCTATCGCCAAAAAATACTGGTTTTGCCAGATGGTCAGTTCTGGAAATATTAAAAGGTCGTATGTATTTCGCCGGCTTTCTTTATTGATTTGGTGAAATACCCAATGCTTTTATTTAAGGTATAAGATTCTTTTATCAAAACTTTAGAACGATGGTTAGAATTTAATTTTAAAAAATTATTTTGTATGATAATTCAATCCTCAACATTTAATTGCATATTTTATAGTTATCATCATTTGCGAAGTGTTTGAGGTAAATTTGTTGAGTTATAACCTTGAGGTCTTATTTCAAAACACGAAAAATGATGCCTTATAGAAAATTTCTACAACTCATCCAAGGATGGACATACTGAATGCAAACAAATGCAAGTTTAAATGAACATGTTCTTCTTTGATCTTTCGTTCTTAGGTTAGAAGTTAATTTTTTTAATTATTGTGTCTGATAATTTAAATCTTAGCATTTATTTGCAGACTTTATATTTATTATCATATCGGAGTGGTTTAGTGGTAAATGCTTTGCTTTTATAACTTAAAAGTATTATTTGGAAACATGAAAAGGTATGTCGTAGAGAAAATGTATGCTTCTCATCCAAGGATGGGCATGCTGAATGCAAACAAATGCAAGATTAAATGAACATGCTATTTTTGATGTTTCGTTCTTAGAATGATGGTTAGAAGTTTTTTTTTTAAAATTATTGTACCTGATAATTTAAATCTTGGCATTTATTAGCAGATTTTATATTTATTATAATTTACGAGGGTTTAGTGGTAAATGCGTCGCGTTTATAATATAAAAGTATTATTTCAAAACATGAAAAGGTATGTCTTAGAGAAAATTTATGCGTCTCATCCAAAGATACACATGTTAAATACTCGACTCGTGGCCCAGTGGTAATGTGCACCATTGATGAACATTAAGACTGATGTTCTATCCGTTGGTAGCATTATTGTAGACACTGTTTTAAAAACGAGGATACTCGATGGAGTTTGTTATATTCAGCATCTCGCCTTGTAAATCGCACTACCTGGTGGGAATTCACCGGGGTTTCTTCCGTACGATATGATGTGATCACAGGCTTCAGTTTCAAGTCCTGATGGTGACATGGATGTTTGTTAGTGGTTCAAAATCCACGTTAAACTGAGGGTCACGGTCTAGTTAGTAGTCTAATATAGGTGCAAGAAATGACCATAGAGAAGCAAACCAGACCCATTCGATACGCAAATGTGGGGTGAGTTCCTGTGGTAATTGATCTCACTCATTCCGCAAAGCTGTTTTCAGGCCCCAGCAATGCTGTTTCTGAAACCAAAGAACAGCAATAGAGCATGTCTGGGATGCTTTAAGGAGCACATTTGCAATTCGCAATCCGGAACCGAGATCCCTTCATGGTCTGAAAACCGCATTGTTGAACGGGACCAACTACCGTAGAAATTCATAAGTTGCCTTATTTCTTTAAATAATAACCGTAAGAGGGTATCATACCCCTTATTAACCAATTGTTTTGTTCGATTTTGTATCCACAGTTTTATGGTGAGTGTTACGCACGATTATGTGCGTTTATCATAATTGTTGACCAGTTATTTCTTTTGTATTATATCAATTTATGTTCAAACTAAATATCATTAAAATATGTTCAGTAGTTCTGGAGATTATCAACCGCATCAGAAAATTCTGTTAATTTTCAACATCAGTATGCTAAAATGGAAATTTAAAGAATAAATGTAAAAATTTATATTTTTTCTTATTTAGATTACTTAAATCAATGTTTAGTTAATAAATTTGTTTAATAAATTAGTTTTTGTACAAGATCCAATGCTTAAATATTTTATGGTTAAATATTTGCGTAGCTATTATGTTTTTGTTTTTCATGCAGACTTATATTACCTAATCCGTTTAAAATATATGACATATGATTAATTTAAATGAACGCGAAAAGCTAAAATAAGACACACAATTTAAGGTGCAAATATTTATATTGTATATAAAATAATTCAGCACAAAGAAAACTAATACAGAAAACGAAAAACAAAATTTAGAAGCATATTCATTAAAAATAAAATAAAATAATTACTTGACGTTATGATTTCTAATTAATAACTCAGAAATGTTTCCGAAAATAATGTTTCGTAAAGATTAAGTTATCTTTTTTACGTTTTCATTAGTCTTATATAAAATTTTGTTCGTTTATTTTCTATTTAATTGTATTCTTACATAATTGAAGACATAAAATGCTAAAATAAAGTTGCATCTGAATGTAATAAAAACATCATTTTGAAAAGGTCAAACCAAAGATTATTTATAGTTTCCATTATACAAAAGATTTTTGATACTTACTATAAATATTGTACGTTAATCTTTGTCATTAATAATCTAGGATTTTGTGAATGTATAAATAAGCTTAGAGATTCAAATAAACATTTTAACTTAAATTTCCGTTTATATGTATATACACCAGTGTCCAAAAGTTAAGCATAATTGATAATTATGTGAATAAAGAAGGAACTGTAAATCAGAATGGCGGGAAACGTCATATGCGAGTGTAAAATGGTTATAAAATAAGAAAGCAAATCAAAAGAACGATAATAATTAATTTTATTATCCAAAGTAGCAGTTTGAAAGAAAACTAAGCACAGCAAGGGTTCACACTTTAAAGAAAAAATAAAAGAAAACATTAAATAAAATAATGATGCTCAGTTTAATAAGGCGTGTGGTCACCTCTGACAGCCAGGCACGCTGAACAGCGATTTACCATACTTTCTATGAGATTATAAATGAGTTGTGGGCTCAAACGGTTCCAAGCTTCTTGGAGAGCTCTCTTCAGTTCTGTAACGGAGCTTGGTGGGTGCGAAAGTGCTGCAATTTGTCTCCCATATATGCTCGATAGGATTTAAATCAGGGGAGTTCGCAGGCTACGACATGCGCTGGATGTTCTTCGTTTCAAGGAAGTCATCAACCAGCACCGATCGGTGACATGGCGCATTATCATCCCTGAATATGAAGTCAGGACCGACAGCACCTCGAAACAAGCGAACATAAGGCTCAAGAACTTCGTTTCTGTATCTTTGACCAGTCAGACACCCCATGTTAAAGAAATGGAGGTCTGTGCGGCCGTCCATCATGATGCCTGCCCATACCATTACTCCTCTTGATGGAAAATGTTGTCTTTCCGTTATGTTTCTTGGTTCAAAACGTGTTCCATGTTCTCTCCATATCGTTACCCGACGAGAATCACTACTCAGACTAAACCGCGACTCGTCACTGAACATCACATTGGCCCACTCTCCCACACTCCAATGTTGATGTTTCAAACTCCTGTTCAAACGAGCGCGTTTATGCGCAGACGTGAGGGGAATTCAAACTGCTGGTCTTCTGGCATACAGGCCAGCATGATTGAGTCTCCTGTAAACAGTTTGTCTCGAAATTCGTATTCCTGTGGCGATTCGTATTTTCGAAATTCGTATTTTTGTGAGCGCCGTACCCAGTGCTCTGGCAGTACTGCCCCTCTGACGTCGCGCACTTATTACCAGATATCGGTCTTGGCTAGGGGTTGTGACTGGTTGTCGGGAATTATCTCCCGTTCTTTGAAACCTCTGCCACAGTCTTGAGATCACAGACTGGTCCACATTCAAAATACGAGGCACTTCGTTTTGTGATCGTCCTGATTCCAGCATTCCAACGATTCTTCCTTTCGCAAACATGTAAAATTGGCGTCTTTGTGCCATCATTAATCTTATTTGATGGTTAACAACGTTCCTTCGCACAGCAGTTGCACGAAACTTGTCTAAACTGCCTATGCTGCGTGGATCGGTTTCTCTGCGTTCCGACATGCGCAGGTGTTTCGTGCAGGACGTAGTCGACTGAAAAGTTTTGCATAAACCCAATGTTTCTTCTTCACCCAATTGATATCCGCAAGAAATTTGGAAGAATTTTACGAATATTTACTCCATGTTTTTCGTATTTTACGATTTATGCTTAACTTTTGGACACGAGTGTATATATATATATATATGATCTAGTTTATTAATAATAGTATACTAATTGGGGTCTAATGGCCGAGTGACTAGCACTCCTCTGCTGGGTGACATGGACTTTTGGTTCTAGTCCTGGTAGTGCCATGGATGTTTTTATTGTTCGGAATCCCCTTTACACCGTAAGTCTCAGTCTAATATGACTGTAGAACGCTGGGCTGACAACCCAATCCCTTAAAAAGACTGTCCAAGACTCCTTATCTTCCAATCTGCTAGCAGGCAGAAGGCCTTGGCCCACCATGCAGCTGTTGCGCCAAAGAAGAAGATATATTAATTAGTTACATGTAATAAATATAGTAATTTTTAATTATTTATTTGATATTTAATTTGAATGAGTTTTTTTTATTGCTCTTCATCTAAAATTTAGTTAGTTAGCTATATAAAAATAATTATTATAGCAGAATGCCGATAATCTAAGTTTCAGTAAATAGAGTTTTTATTTGGGTCAAAAAGAAAAAAAAGATTCGGTCAAAATATTTACGATTTCTGAATCAATTTTTCTTTGTACTTAATTTCAACTTTATTCTTAACTCAACTATGTACTTAATCTCAACATTTATATTTATTCTGAGGAATTAATTGTGAGGTAATAATTAGTTATGATGTAATAATGTAGACTAATTATGATGCCGTAATCGTATGTTATTAGATTTAGAAAAAAATGTGAAACAAATTTACTGACTTTTATTGTACTCATATCTACAAAAAAATTTTTAAATTATTAAATAAATTTTAATCTCGGGTTCTGTAAAAATTTTTTTTTTTTTTTTTTTTTTTTTTTTTTTTTTTTTTGTAAAATTTTCAAAGACCAGTATTAACACAAAAGTTACCTTGTTCTCTAAATTTGTTCACAAAAGATTGTGTTTGGTAAAAATAATAATACTTAATTGAATAACAAAAATTATTCTGAAAAAGTTATAATACATTAAATCTTATCCGTTCTGAATAAAACAGGTTTCTAAGCGTTTTCTAATTAAGATCTTCCTACATTGTGGATCCTGTTTAAAAGCCCAAG
Organism: Caerostris darwini; assembly: GCA_021605075.1. Taxonomy (NCBI): domain Eukaryota; kingdom Metazoa; phylum Arthropoda; class Arachnida; order Araneae; family Araneidae; genus Caerostris; species Caerostris darwini. The sequence continues at coordinate 125,350 of BPLQ01003448.1, read as the reverse complement.
TGCTTAAAAATATATCAGAACATTTTTTTATGTTACTGATAAAAATAATCACAATATACATTGCAAGTCATAATAGTAATTGAAGGAAAAAAATTGGTAATTGCAGTATTTATTGAAGGATAATAATTGATAACTGAAGTATTATTGAAGGATAATAATTTATAATTGAAGTGTTATTGAAGGATAATAATTAATAATTGAAGTATTATTGAAGGACAATATTTGAATTATCTCCTAACCCTTTATTTTGAAAATTAACTACTAGAATTTTGGAGAAATGAGAGTTATTTTATAAAATAAACTGGTATTGGTTTTATAAACCTACTCCTCATTCCCTCTCTATGCTTCAAATATTCTCGATTCCCGACTTCTCGTTCCCGATTCTGTCTTCCTATATTTATTCTGTTCATTCGACGAAGTTCTAGCAGTGCCTTTTTTCTTCTTTTATGTACATCTTTTTTTATTTTTTTCTTGAAAATTTCGCTTTTCCTCGTCATTTCACTTTTAGATAATCAAATCTACATGTCGCACTTCTAGTCTCCAATGAGTTTTTCGCGATGTTCTAGTAGTAAAAAAAAAAGACAATGCATTTGTAAGCAGGGGAATCGGAATACAAAGGGAACATACGGATATCTTCTTAGATATTAAGCTAACTTTAAGCTAACAATTTAAAAACATATTTTAATTCTAACAATTTAAAAATTTATTAGAAAGGCAGATAAATTAAAAATCGTTAGAAACTAAGACATGTATATTTTCGTAAGTCATTTTACTTAGTTTTAATTTAATTTAAATTAATTAAATATATGTTTGTATAATAATAGTACTCTTTCCATGTTCGGCGTTGCATAACCTAATCCATGGTGGCAATACCATGACTAATATTCTATTTTAGATAAATCATATCTCATACATTTGTTAGATACGTGATATCCGTGGGTTTATTATATCATTTTAAAAACTCCTGCTTAAAAAATTATGATTTTTTTAAAAATAGATTGTTAATGAAATAAAACCTTATTTTTTATTCCAATTATCCCGCCACTAAATGGCACCATTCAAAAAACAAATGGACGCCATCATTTAAATTATCTAAAAAAATTATGGTATAAAATGTAGTATAAAATAGTAATATGGTTACATAATACATGTAAAATAGGATAAATAAGTATGGTATAGTATCTATATAAATATGGTATAGTGGTATATATATGGTGGTATATATATATATGCAAACTAATAATATATTATTGTTCAAAATCAATACTAACAGCTTAAAAAAGAGAAATAAATATACACTTGGAATGATGCGATAGAAATTATTACTTTATTGAGTACATTAAATTTTTTTAATGCCAATTAGTTAAAATATTAAACTTTTAATTCAGCACATATACGTTTTTTGAATGAATTTCTGCAAAATTAAGAATATTTTTTCTTTACACTTACAAAGTGAATTATATATCTTTTAATTAACAAAAACATTATGCACAGATATTTTTTTAAGGAGATAAAATTTGTTCTCCCATAAAACATTTGCAAATTGTTTTTCAGTAAATTAAAAAAAAAAAAAAAACCAATAATTTGGTTGCTAATCGTTAAAGCATTGCAGTGAAATTGCTTATTTTCTACAAGAAACTCGTACTTATTTTATCCTCTTCAAATAAAAACCATCGAAATTAATTGAAAATCTCTCGGGTTGCCATGGTAGGTAGAAATATTACATTCTTCTTCATCAATGCCTGGGAAATGCATTGCGGTTTCAATTTCTTTCCTTTTTCTCTCCTTCCTTGGGCTGGCGGCATTGGCGGTATCCGATGTATCGAACGAAATTTGATTTTTTACCTCTCTATTTGGTTCCATTTTTTCTGTATCTCGGATCGCAGAAAGTAAGTTTGATGGCATTACGATGTCATTCCGCCGAACCGCGATGTCGTTTCATTCTTCGAAGATTATTTTATATTTCGTCACCTCCTTTTTTTTCCCCTTCTCACCTTTCTGATATGTGACATTGGCACTTTTTTCCCCGAGTTTTTCCCTTTTTTTTTTCTCATTTCGGGATTCTTCGGTTAGGTTGTTTCGTTGCCTAGAGAGACACTGTTATACCTTTATTTCTGACCAGTCCAATGTTGTAGAAATTTGATATTGTGTGATAAAACCAATATGTAACAATGATATTTATTATGAGTGTATAGTATTTGAGAATAACAAAAAATTTTCCATTTATTTATTTATTTGTAAATGTATGTATATATATATATATAAATTCTTTAGTTCGACCACCTCTTATGTAAATGTAGGCGGAAATGGCTGAATCTATTTCTTGTTAGAGGTATTAGGCATGCATAAGCGCGAAAAACAATTTTGGAAGAAAAAAAAAATCTATAGTTATTGTGAAATAAAAAAGTTCAATAGTTAAGACGAAAAAAAAATTCATTTGTTTTTTCTTTCTTTTGTTTTTTTTAAACATTATTTGGTTTAAAATTTTAATTATTAAAAATTAAAGTTAGTTTTAGTGTAATTAAAACACTTGAAATACATCTATAACCTTTTGCACCTCTATGCTTGAAAACGTCTGGTTTAGTTGTTTGGTAATTTTCCACACAAATGGTGGTCAAACTATAGTATAGTATTTATATTAGCCTACTGTGATAAAATATTGTTGTTGACAATTTCTTGTGGTGTAGCGCCAGTTAGATCAAATTCATGAGTCATTGCATCCTTGCAAAATCAAGCACCAAAAGTGAATGTGAGAAAATATCTTCGATCGTAAAACCCAAACAATTGAGGGCGTGTTTAGGACATGCCGGATTCTCATTGCACTTAATACAAGTTTGGTAAAACCCTACTGCCGAATTCAAAAGTTATACATTTCAGCTGGCCTCTGGTGAGTCATGAGACTCCCCTCAAGTGCAGGGAATCCCCCAGGGTGCTTAGTGCCATACTAATGATGGACGCTGGGGAATTAAGCCAATCATGCCTTCTATATTTTTTCTTACCGAGAATAGCTTTTTGAAACTGATGAAATATTCATAGTATTGTTCTGTCTCAGTAGATCCACATTTAGCAAAGCTATTGGCACCAACATTATCTGTGACATTAACATGAAAGGGACCTTCCTAGATTTGGCCAGGTGTTTCAACTTGTCAAGTATTGGAATGCTGACGTAATTAGTCAGTTTTACTTATAAGTTACTACGTTATAAAATGAATAACTATTTAAAAAATAATTTGCTATAAATTAATAATAAATACAATGTTATAAAATTCATACAGAATTCGCTTATAGTCAGAATGGCTAGTTGGTAGCTACCTAATCTCTCTATGAGTTCTCATTTCCAAGCTATGCCAGCATGTTTCGAAACAGGACATAAGAACCCGGTCTAAACGATCTACAAACTCCCTAATAGTTCTCATTTCCAAGCCAGAATCTTTGGAAACCAAAAAAAGCCATACTAACAGCTTTTATGTAATGTTGGAAACGGTAACTATAAATCTGTAGATTGTGAAATCCTTATATTAAAGTGAATGAGGTAGAAGGTGAGTGTAATCCTTCTCATATGACATCCATCGGAGTTGTGCATTCAAAATTGGGGAGGCAAAATGTGGATTAAAAGTATCATGTCCCCACGTGCATCTGAAGTATAGCTGAATATCATACATATATTTCTTTATAGTAATGAAAGTCATAAATTAGTTGATGCCCAGTACTTGAATATAACATTAAGGAAATTAAATGATTTTACTTCATAATTATTACACCTATTTAAATTAGTTAAGAAGTTCTTAACCGACGTGATATTTACATTAGAAATGATCGTATTACCAAAATAATAATACAAAAAACTATTATAAAGGACAGGGCTATCAAAGTTACAGAGCAGGCTTTAGTCTTGTCTTTGAAAAACTAAACAATAATGCACATTAGTCACAAAAACTCTCCGGATAAAGTAGTTACTCCACTAGTTAATTATTTTTTAGTAATCGATTGAATAATATGAGCTTTAAAAACACTTTTTAATGGCTTTGGTATGAATTCAAAGTAACTTTTTAAAATTATTTGGCGATTTTATACAGTTTCTTCTGCATTATTTTTGCTGCCTGAAAAAAAAATGTTATGTTTTTAAATTTTATTTTCAAATTACAGCCAAATGTGTTCTATTGGGTTCAAAATATTTCACAAATTTATTTATAATGTTGAAGCATCACAAACGAACTTTCTAGTCATTATAATTTGAACTTAAAAGCTAATTAATTTGAACTTGTAGTCCGAGATTCAATGGCAGATATACAAATTTTAGATATTAACTTACTTATCCTAATATGAGTTGCTATTTATAAATTAAAATTTACCTACTTCAACGGATAACATGCATCCCTATATAATAATTTCTCCATCGAATATTTACTGAATAGAATAAGTTCTCTTTTGAAATTCTTTCGAATGAATATCTAGCTACGAATATATTAAATTTGCTTTCATAAACGGATGTAACTCTGTAATAAATCTTCATGCATGTTTCTGGCAAATGAAATTCGAAGATTTTGATCCGTTACTCAAATTAAGAATTATTTTCTTCCCATTCGACAATGATACCTGTCGAATCAACTTATGCTTTGAATTGGTTTTGAACTTAGATCATAAAATTCTTGCAAGTCTGTTTTCGTTATAAACCTTATAAATTATTCAATTGGTAAATCATTTTATTTCATGAGACAGCGTTTTTGGTATTTTGAATATTGATTTAAAAAAAATATTTCACAATACTATAATATTCTAAATAAACAACTGATTATTCTAAACAAACAACATAGAAAAAACTTTAGATATATATTTAGAAAGACATTTAACTTGATTCCAACCTAATTTATAGTCTGTATTACTATTGTAAGATTTAGTTAATTTAACTATGGTTAATATTTTCTTTTCCAAAATGTTACATCTAATAAATCATACTGTAAATAAATTAAAATGAACATAATATTAAATAGTAAATAATTTGTAAAAAATAAATGATAATAAATAATGGTAAATAATACATAATAATAAATAATGGTAAATAATAAATAATAATACATAATAATACATAATAGTAAATAATAAATAATAGTAAATAATAGTAACATTGAACTGTAATATAAAAATTTGTAATTTTTAAATATTTCTACTTCTTTTCTTGTGATTATAATGATAATTATAATCTGTGGACACTGCTTTGAGGCGCTATTTTTAACCTTGTAGATTAATATAAAAAATAATGTACAATTTATTGTTAATTTACAATTGCACGGAATGTGATAACATTAGAATGGAGTTTTAAAAGTTAGTGGTTGATAGGTGTCTACCACAACCCATCAACCCCTAGCCTTTTTTCCATTTATTAAATTATTTTTATGAACTATTAATGTGGTGAATTCGTTCAGTTATAATTTTCATAAAATATTAATATAGTATAAGTCATTCTGGTGTCCAAAAGTTAAGTATAATTGATAATTATGTGAATAGAGAAGGAACTGTAAATCAGAATGGCGGGAAACGTGATATGCGAGTGTAAAATGGTTATAAAATAAGAAAGCAAATCAAAAGAACGATAATAATTAATTTTATTATCCAAAGTAGCAGTTTGAAAGAAAACTGAGCATAGCAAGGGTTCACACTTTAAAGAAAAAAATGAAAGAAAACATTAAATAAAATAGTGATGCTGCAGTTTAATAAGGCGTGAGGTCACCTCTGACTGCTAGGCACGCTGCACAGCGATTTACCATGCTTGCTATGAGATGATGAATGAGTTGTGGGCTCAAACGGTTCCAAGCTTCTTGGAGAGCTCTCTTCAGTTCTGTAACGGAGCTTGGTGGGTGCGAAAGGGCTGCAATTTGTCTCTTGAGCATATCCCATGCATGCTCGATAGGATTTAAATCAGGGGAGTTCGCAGGCCACGACATGCGCTGGATGTTTTCCGTTTCAAGGAAGTCATCAACCAGCACCGACCGGTGACATGGCGCATTATCATCCATGAATATGAAGTCAGGACCGACAGCACCTCAAAACAAGCGAACATAAGGCTCAAGAACTTCGTCTCTGTATATTTGACCAGTCGCAGACACCGTGTCAAAGAAATGGAGTTCTGTGCGGCCGTCCATCATGATGCCTGCCCATACTATTACTCCCCTTGATGGAAAATGATGTCTTTCTGTTATGTTTCGTGGTTCAAAACGTGTTCCACGTTTTCTCCATATCGTTACCCAGCGAGAATCACTACTCAGACGAAACCTGGACTCGTCACTCAACATCACATTGGCCCACTCTCCCACACTCCAATGTTGATGTTTCAGACTCCAGTTCAAACGAGCGCGTTTATGCGCAGACGTGAGGGGAATGCAAGCTTCTGGTCTTCTGGTATACAGGCCAGCATGATTGAGTCTCCTGCAAACAGTTTGTCTTGAAATTCGTATTCCTGTGGCGACTGTGAGCGCCGAACCCAGTGCTCTGGCAGTAGTGCCCCTCTGACGTCGCTCACTTATTACCAGATATGTCAGTCTTGGCTAGGGGTTGTGACTTTTGGTCCACCTGATACTGGGTGGTAACATCTCCTGTTCTTTGAAACCTCTGTCTCAGTCTTGAGATCACAGACTGGTGCACATTCAAAATTCGATACACTTCGGTTTGTGATCGTCCGGATTCCAGCATTCCAGCAATTCTTCCTTTCGCAAACATGTTCAATTGGCGTCTTTGTGCCACCATTCACCTTGTTTGATGGTTAACAACGTTCCTTCGCACAGCAGTTGCACGAAACTTGTCTAAACTGCCTATGCTGCTTGAATCGGTTTCTCTGCGTTCCGACAAGTGCAGGTGTTTCACGCAGGACGTAGTCGACTGAAAAGTTTTGCATAAACCCAATGTTTCTTCTTCACCCAATTAATATCCGCAAGAAATTTGGAATAATTTTAGGAATATTTACTCTATGTTTTTCGCATTTTTCAATTTATGCTTAACTTTTGGACACCAGTGTAGAATAAGTTATTCGTTACAGGAACCACCGCTATACAGCAGATAAACCGTTTCACAGGTTATACCTCAGATAGCTATAGGTTCGTGGGGATTAAGAGTGTGGTTGATTAAATTCATATCATTCCATTATAACTGGAATTCCATTTCAAGGACAGTCATCAAGGACAGTTCTTCCTTTCATGTCATTCCTAATAGCTGCCTGAATGCCAATTGCCTACCATTCTTGCCTCTGGTACTACAGGCTTCAGGTTCTAATCCTAGAGGTGGCATGGATGTTTGTTAATGATTCAGAATCATTTTAAACTTTAGGTCCCGGTCTAATTAGCCCAAAGTGTGCACAGAATGACCGTAGAAAGACAAAGCAAACCATATCTATTAATAGAATTTTTGTATACCTGCCCAAAGTAAACAAGATTCCTTTTTCGGCTCATTTTGTAAAGTCTACCAAACTAATTCAAGGTCGTCCTCAACCAGACATTTAATATATCATTATTTTATTAAACCTATTAAATTTTTACATTTACATTATAAATACAACAATGAAATCTAATCTAACAAATTTCTATTTAAAATTAATAAGAGAAACTATTTCTTATTTTAGAGATATAGCTTATGTTCTAACTTTTTCTCGATTTCCATCCATTGGCCTTTTGGAGAAAATTTACTATCTGGTTTAGATTCTAAGTAGCAGTAGCAGCAAATAAATAAAAACTTTTATCTTGGTCTAACATTCTATACCGAATTTTGTACCGAATATATATGCTCCAGTTCTGTTTGATACAATAACAGAAATGTTGTTTTGACACCGTGAGCACGGTATTTCCGAATAAAATTCTATTTGGCCTCGACACTGGGAAATTTTTGTTTCTGTTTTTGTTTTCTTCTGATGTATTTGGACCGAAATTCGGGGTATTCAATTCGGTGAATTGAATTTCCGTTTCCAAAATATGGATAAAGGGTTTCATTTTCACAGGTCTTCCATATAGGTCAGCACATAAGTCCGTGTTCTTAAAGAAGTTATTTTTGTTTCCGTCTCTCACGCCATTTCAAAGACCTGAAAGAAAGTTTCTACGATATACGAAATTTCAAATATTCTCAGAATAAAAAAAATTCCTTTCAAAAAAGCCGGTTCGAAGATTGTACAATTTCAATAGGAAAGTTTTATCAATTTCAGAATTTATTGAACAGACGGGCTTTGTATACAAACAAAGTTATTGTAAAATGGTAAATACTTTTTTGTTTACTTAATTAGTTAGTTCTAAATTAAAAATTAATTGTAAATTCATTAGCTAATTTATAGTTAATAATATTTTTATTAATTTTTTTTACTTAACGTGAAAAATGATTATTTCGCAAAAGTAAGCTAAATGTATATTATGAAAAATTACATAATATGTAAAGTATGCACAATGGGGACTCATTGGTGCACGATGTGAACTCATCATACAAATTATGTACTCATTATTAAAAATGAAGTTTTTTTTTTTTTTTTTTTTAGAAGATAGCTAAGTTTGATGATTAGGGAATCGATTTGAAGAAGTTTATAGAATCAATTAGAAATTTTAACAAGGTAATTATTCAAAGCTTACCAAACAGCTTTAGCTTAGCACGAAAGAGCTTTTAAAAATCCAGATATTTTTTTTAGAATGTCCTCTATCACTCAAGAAGCTCTATTAAAAACTTCCACAAAAATAATTAACCATGAATTTGCCTTCAGTACTGTGAACCAGAGATTTGTGTTTCACAATTCCTTTTTCAAGCTATAATTACATTTCTGCTTTTTCGTTTTGCATGTCTCTTTTAATTGTTTGAGTTTTATTACAAGTAGAGATTAGGGCCAGACATACGTGTAGTCTTAATTCTGTGTTGTTTCATGGTAGAAACAATTGTTACTTTAAAAGATGATTCGAAACTTTTGACTGTCATATTTATTAAAATTTGCAAAGACGGTACTACACAACTACAACGCATAACACATGAAACACGTAACACATGAAGAAAAAGAAAAACGAGCAAAATCAAAGTCTAACGTATGGGTCAACCCATTTTTGAAAGAAAGATCTATCAATTTTGAATTCTTCCTGGCTGGCTATGTAGTTTGTTAAGGAAGGCATGATGGATCCTCATTCTGCAATTCTAGTTTCAATTGAAAAAAGGGTGTTTTATTTTGCCTAAAAATAAAGAAAAATTCAATGCAATAAATGTATAAATTGAAATTTTATTATTTTTCATATTTTTCTAATCATGATATTTGAATGTACAGTGAAATATGTTGTGTGGCAATTAAATGCATGTTATGAATAATCAGTTATTATAAAATTTTATATGAAGATGTTCAAAAAAATTTCTCAATGTCATTATCATTTATAATCTTAGAATATGATTATATAGTCAAAAACAACTGCTTTTTTTAAAACATTTTATTTTTCTTGCTTTAAAAATAAAATAACGTAAATAAATAAATGTTCAAAAGTTGTTTTTTTCAATTATTGTTTCGAATTAGATGAAAAATAGGAGCATGTCTTTTATTTTCTGGCGATTTTACAAATTAAATGATAAATTCAATGAAATTTTTCAATGATTTTCCAATGATTATTATAATGGTAATAAAGTATTGGTAAATGTGACTGTTAAACATGCTCGTTAACTGTAAAAAATAAGTTACTATATAACCATTAAAATATATTGAAGTAAGAATGTACCATGTCTTCCAGATAAAAACAAAATATAACCAACGGAGCAGAGTTTTAGTTTGATAGATTCTCCTTTCAAGGTCGGGTTGTCCCTTGCGTTTTACTTGGGACATTTTTGTTGCATGTTAGATAATGGGTGAGGAAAAAAGAGAAAAGACAGTGTGCGGAGTCGAGTGAAGAGTTCCAGGCAGTACCGAGAGAAAAAAGATCCTTAAAAGTATTTGCTCTTAGAAGGATTTTGTAAATATTTGATACATTATTTCGTTTTGTTTGTTATGTGTTACAGTTGTGCAGTGCTGTCTTAGCAAATTTTAATAAATATGACAACTAAGCATCTGTTATATTATTTAAAAAAATAATTCCGCTCTACCCTGAAACAACACTGAATCAAGACCACACACATATTGATCCCTAATTTTTACTAAGGACATTTATTATTTTATAATAATATATTGAAAATATTTTAATTGATTTTGTGAATTTTTTTATGATTTCACTACATTAAATGCTTCTAAAAATATATTGTAACTTTTTTTTTAAATCAGAGCTAATAGATAAATTAATTTTCTTTTTATCAACAAAAAATATTCAAAATAACCGAAATATAATTTTTTAAATGAAATATTTTTAAAAAATTTTTGCATTTTTTTAGCCATCAACATTTTTTTTTTTCATCGAAAAAACTCTATAATGTTTGATTGAAAATTAGGGTTAATGATATATAGTGATTTAAATAATGAGAACAATTTTAGGATGACCAATGTTTTATTTCCTAACAATTACAAGTAAACCCAATACAAACATTTGTCATATATACAGTTCAATATTCTACAACTTACTAATATTGAAGAGAAAATGATTAATATGCATACATAATGCAATCACAAAATAAGGCAGTACATTATTTTAATCCGATAAAATTCTCAACAAGCACAGTAAATATCCTTTCCTTGTGTGTGTATTCAAAATCATTGTCATAGGTAAAAGAGGAAGAACATGATTTTCATTTACAGTACAAGCTATTTACATGCAGGTAGTTTATACAAACAGGCAAAACTGACAAATCACGAAATCTCAAAGTTGTTTAACTGTAAATATTTACTAATCTATTCACTTTAATTTACTACAAGTATAATAATGTAGATTGTCCAATACATTTATATAGATAGTGGAAGAATTACAAGCTATTTAGTAGTGCTTCGGCGCTGCTATTGTTTAACGATGTAAATAGTTTGAGAAAGATGTAAACAGTATATAATAATTAGCTCAAACATTTAATGCAATGGGTTGAAAATGTTTGCATTTTAGTATCAAGGATGAATTAAAAAATAAGAATTTTTCATAATTACTCCATTTTATGCATAACTTATTTGGATGCATTTTATATGTAAGGATTTAATTTTTTATCCTTAATAGAATAAAAAATACGTTTTTTTTATTAATTTTTATCTAATTTAAAATGTCAATTTCTAACAATTAAAAGCATTTTGTGATGAATTCATAAATTTGATGTTCTTTATGGAAATAAAACCTATGGATATTATTATTTTTATTTCTTGAAATAAGAAAAAAAGAAATCTTGAATTATATTTTTAATTTTTAATGTTCCTAAATAGAGATTCTCAGGTGCACATATAAGATTATAGATTTCGATGTGTGAAATTTAACAATTTTAATTTGCAATGTGAATTTAATGCATGGCAAATAACAATGTACATAAATATTTTTTTTTACATTAAACATCATTCACGACAATCGGCAATTTACATCAACATTTCATTTTACACTAAAGATCATAAAGGACAAATAACAATTCACATTATTTTTTTCACATTAAAGATCACAAATGACAAATAATAAATTACATGAAATTTTTTGTTACCTTAAAGATTATAAATGGCACAATTTACATTAAATTTTTTGTTATCTTAAAGATTATAAATGACACAATTTACATCAGCATTTTTTTTACATTGAAGACAATAAATGACAAATAACAATTTACATCAAAATTTTGTTACCTTAAAGATTATAAATGACAAATAACAATTTACATCAGCATTTTTTTACATTGAAGACAATAAATGACAAATAACAATTTACATCATTTTTCTTTTTCATATTTAAGATCACAAATGACAAATAACAATTTACATCAACATTTTTTTACATTAAAGACCTTAAATGACAAATAACAATTTACAACAGCATTTCTTTACATTAAAGACCATAACTGGCAAATAACAATTCACAGGCAGGCTTTTTTTTACATTGGACATCTTACATGTCAAATAAATTTTCTACTACAATAAAATCACTTTATTTTCAATATGTAAAATAAAACGATACCATTTTGAAATTCTTGTATCTCATATATAATTTGTATTACTGTATTGTATTACTTTCAAAAACATCTTAATATAATTGAATGCTATGCAAATTCGATTAACTGTTCACTTTTTTAATTAATATTAGCAATAAATAAAAAGAAATCACTAAATATATTATGTGTAAAACAAAAAAAAAATTCATTTTTATGACGAGATGAAATTTCATTCTTTTTCAAACAAAAATCTTGTTTAAAAATTTACGATTTTGTAATTCTTTTTTTCTTCTTTCTAATGCAGCTGGCAAACACTTAGATAGCTTGGTCTTGGATGCCTTAAGGCAAGCGCTGCACAGACGTAGGCACTTTGCATTACCCAGGGGGCGCGTGTAACTTGAAGATAAGCCACAGACGCGGGGTAACAATGCCCACGCAACGCTCTACGATCCTGTTAGACCGGGACCTACTTTTTAAAGTGGATTCCGAACCACTACAAACACCCATGGCACCTCCGGGAGTCGAACCCGAAACCTGTGGTACCGAGCGCTAGCCACTCGGCCAGGCCCTTGTAATTCTTATGTCTTATATGTCATTTTAATTACTTTCCAAATCATCTTAGTATAATTGAATGTATTGAAAATCCTAGTTAGACTATCCATCAATGCTTTTTTATTGTTATTACAATATTTTTTTAAAGATTTTTTCAATAAATATATTATATTTTGAAAAGAATTCATTGTTATGTCAACATGAAATTTCCTTTTTTTCAGACAAAAGGCTTGTTCAAAAAAATCATGATATCGATTTTAATGGCATTTCAACCCATCACATTATTTAGTTTATGTATATCGTGTTATACGCAAAAGTATGTAAAATCAGTCAATCATAATGAACAACTTAATCATAAATCACATGATGTTTTGTTTTTCGTATATAGCTCATAAAAGAGTTATGTTTCCACTAATCATTACTGAATGACAGAAATATTTCTCTAAACTGCATTTTATATACAGAAAACTCTCTAATCTGTTTAGAAATCTGCTTATCTGAAATTTCTAATCTGCTTAGCGATATGATTAATGCCAAAAAATAATTATTCCCATTCACTGATTGTAAACAAAGAGCTACATGGAATTTTTCAAGACACGTTCGTTTCATAGATCTTTGTTGAATAATCCAAATATTATTTAATTTTAGGACATGCAATATTTGATCAAGAGTAGCGCAAAACAGATTGGAATTAAACTCTGATTTCCATTAGAGTCTGAAAGAAATGGAAAAAGTATTGCTTTTGTTGTATGATACTAAAAATTTACTTGTTTTTTAAAAAAATTGGAATAACACTTGCATGCTGATTATTTCGAATTTAAAATTTTTGTTTCTAAATAAAATAATATTTAATTTCAATTTATCATGAAATGTTGCTTAAATTAATTTTTAATAACAAAATTTGTAAACTTATAAAAAAAGCTTCAGGTATTAAAAAAATGTATCCGTTGTTGTTGTTTTATATGCATTGTTATTATTTTATACTTTGTGTTTTTTTATGTATTAATATCTGCATTACTTTATATAACTGCATCTATGCAATTATTTTATGTAAATTAATTTACATATTGCTTTACTTTATGTATTGCAATAAGCATTGCTGTTAGTTTATGTATTATTTTATGCATGAATCTGATATGTTATTTCTTTCCGGATTCACTAAACGTCAAAATGATAATCTTCATATAATAGGTACTTTTATTTCATTTCAAATGCTTGCATATATTGAATAAATTATTACTATTATTATTTATTTATTTGTTATTAAATAAGTTGTAATCAGTACAATATAATAACATCACATTCTACATTCAGAAATATAAACTTAAGCCAACCTTTGCTTAACCACCACTTTCATGATTTGTTCTAATTTGTGTTGGCTTAACTTTTTTAATTAATATTTCTAATCGCGTAATTTTTAATTATAATGATGCCCTAAGTTAGCGGTTTAACAAGAATCAGCTATTTATATGCTTTACATACATAAAAATATTTTTTGGGCTTAGAAGCGAATATTTGAAAAACCTATCTGAAATAAATAGAACGTTAATATTGATATCTCTTCATAACAAGTTACAAAGGAAAATAAAACATAATTTTATTCAACTAATAAATCCAATTTTTAAGAAAAAAAGTAAATATGATTTTTATTATAGTTTGACAAGCTATAGCGTAGAAAATTGGCAAGTAGTGACCAAACAGACATAGTGAAATATACCAGTCTCATAGAGATAATGTTAATTTCTGAAGAGTTTTAATTACATTAAAATCATTTTAGTTTTTAATAATTCGCATTATAAATTACTTATAAAAACAAAAATTAGACGAAAAAATAAATTCAGTATTAAATTACTATTATTTTTTTTCTAATTGCATTGACATTGTACTAGGCCATTTCTGACATAGCACCGCAGGGAAAGCTGAAATGAGTGAATAGTTTACTTATTAGTTAACTATTCACTCATTTTTGCTTTTGAACTGGATGCTTACTTTTTCATTGAATAGTTGGTAGGACAGATAAAATTATGGAAGTTATTGTGCTAATATAAAGGGAGACTTCAACTTCAAATAACGGTAATAATAATAAAAAAAAGAACACAATGTAGAAGAAAGATCAAAGTTTTGTGAATTCAATTGATGGCATGAAAAGATCTGAGCATAGTCAATTTTTCATGATACAATCCCTGTCACTTCTTTTTATGGGAATAAGTCTATGGCTTTATCACCTTCCTCATTTGGAGCCCCGTAACTTTGTTGACCCATGTCTTAGCGTACGTGATATAATTGAATGTAATGGCATCATTGACTACAAGCATTTTGTGACATGGGAGAAACATTTAGACATATTTCATTTATCCTGGCATTAATCCTTGAGACATTTTTATGAAGATATAACAAAGATTGCTTTTAATTAAATTTCCTCTTCACTTTTGGAGACAAGATACTGCTTTGATCTATCATTCAGTCTTCTTTACAAACAACAGAACTGTAGGTAAACATAAAGAATGCACTGACCTAAGTGGCAAAGAACATACCTCACCATAATTTACAAGGTCTATCTTTTGCATGTTGACAATGTGACCAAAGGAACTCACATAAAACAGTCACTAAGCACGCAAAAAAATTATCAATATTCTGTATTGTCTTTAAATTTTTTTCCCATCATAATTCGAAACGATGTTACTTCCATTTGTAATTAAGAAATAATTTTGTATTACCATTATTGTTAAAATTTGTACTAAATAATATTCTGAACACTTAATTAATAACATGAATATATTAAAGGAATTATCGTGATATGAATTTTTGTCACAAGCTCTATATACAGATATGGCTATAATGTTTGAAATTATTTTTATATATGCGAAAGAATGAAATTAAAATGTGAAATACATAAATAGTTGTGTTACATTTATTTTTGGTACTTGTTCTTAGATCTGTAAGAAAACTTAAAATAAGTATTTTCCAAATATTTACTTAATTAAGTATAACTCAATGAAATAACATTCTTTTAAGAAACATCATAAAAAGGATTGAGGTAAATGTTTTATTTTTATATGCACGATTATAATCCATGCAATTCTATTAAATTTAAATTAACATTTTTGTGTACCTACAAATTATATTAATTTTTTTTTGCATTTTAAAATAGCACAAATTACAATCTAACTAATTTCACAACTACTGCCAAATTGATATAACTAACGTAACTTTTTTAAATGCTCAGTTAAACTATTCTAATTTTATGCATTTTAAAGAAGTGGCAATGAGGGATAAATTAATTCATACAATAAATAACAGGAAGTTATTAAACTCTGTATTATTGCATACAATTCATACTTTGAATATCATCGATATATGAAAATCTTTACAAAGCTCACATTTATATTCAAGCATTACTATACATTATACTACAAGAATAAGATAAGCTAAAGTTTTCAGAATGACTTAATGTTCTAATGTGCAATAAGAATATCAACTGAATATGAAGTTCTATTTGAAATATAAATGAAAATGCTAACAGTAATATCACTGGATATAATTGTTCATAATGTGAAAACGTTTTACATCTATATCCACATACCAGGCAATATATACGATACATTTAAATTTTTTTAAGGTACATCAGCAAGATAAATTCTTAAAGCTTCCACCTTTCAAGACAGAATAATACTGGAAAAAAAATTAAATATATTTTTTTCATATTGCAAAAAATAAATATATTTTTTTTTACATCATTTAATTTTTAATTTTTAACAATACTATACCATTATTGTACTTAAAAAAAAAATTTCACAATAAGATGAAAATAATAATTCAAAATTTGTATTTATTAAAATAGAACAATAATGAATGATTCTTAAGAAGTTGAATTGCTATTTAAAGTACACAATATTTTGTATAAAGTAAAAAATTTTGAATATTTTTAAAAATATTTTTATAAATTAAGCATTTATATAAGAAAATTAATTTGCTATTATTATATGATATATTGAAATGTAGAATAAACATTTTTGGTTAAACATGATCAATATTTCTTTCATAAAAATCGAAACTTAATACCTAATTTGGGAATTCATTCTTAAATAAATAAAAATATTTTGGTTAATATTTTTTAAAGTTTATGTTTTCAATATTAACACAATAAATATATCATTACTTATACAGCGAAAATTAATTTGAAATAACTGATTTTCCTCTGCAATAAAATGCACTGTTATACATTTACTTTAATATATTATGTAATGTATAAATTATCTATAACATCTTTACTTAACTATACCATCTTCAAAAAAATTTTATGAACTCTTATATTTTTAATTAATTTTGAAGTTAGGTAATAATTTGGATTAAAATTATATATATGTATATATATATATATATTCAGAATTAAAATTGCAAAAATTATCATAAACTTTACGAAATCTATCCAACATTACATTAAAAGGTAAGTTATATATTCGTACTTAATCAATAATTATTTCAGTTATTAATTACTTACAATTATCTTGAAAATAATGCTTTTTCCTGTATTTTAAAATGCTAAAATCATTGCATATTAGTCTTAAATTTGGTAAGCTTGGTTATAATAAACAGGCTATCACCTTTTAATTTTATTTTTCAATTACCCTTTTATTTTTTTAAATAAAATTTGTTATTTACAAGAACACCAAAATGCATAAACTACCAAAAGCACATTACAATAAAAGCAGACCTACGTCTACTATGAAGATTTACTCATCTTAAAACTGAGTTTCCTAACATTGTATACTTTTTTCGTGGTACATATGGATGCACTTCAAAGTCTTTGTGATATTTATATTTAAACACATTAATATATACAAGCACATTAACTAACATTTTAAGATGTGTTGCTACATATTCTAACATTATCAAAATACGAAAGTAGAATAACTAAATAACTATCCAATATTGTAAAGGATATTTATTGAACATCATAACAGAAGTTCAAAGAAGAGATATTTATAAGCCTTCTGAAATAAGTATAACGTTATTCTATAAAATATTTTAAAGATGTATTTTTACTAAGCAAAATAGATGTAATGAAAATATCAAAAATTAAAGAAATATTTAATACTTTATATTATCCAAAATATTTACAAAAAATCAAGTCTCATAACAAGAAAAATTAAGTAAATTCATCAGTATAATTTATTTCATAAATTATACTGATATATTATATATATCTATTTTCTGAACTTCATTATAATGTTTTTCTTATTTGTACTTTGAATAACATGCACTAATATAGTGAATAAATACTGTCAATAAATATGTCAATAAATAAATATGCTAGTTGTCAATAAATATGCTTGCAATAAAAAAAATTCATAATTCATGTATTTACAAAATAAATATATAATACAAAAACACTAAAATATAATTCTCTTTTAACACGATAAATGAATACATATTATGCCTGAGATATAAAGGGATATTGTTTATTATTATTATAAATATGTAAATAATATTAGCTTAAAAAATACTTATGAGTCAAATATTGCAGAAATTTAAATCATATCAATTTGAAAGAGTCATTGAAATATTAAGTCATAGAAAAAATTTAATTATTTTTTTTTTATAAAACAGTATTAGCTTATTTTTAATTCAAAAGGGATTGAATGATTTGTGATAAATCCTGGAATTTCAAAATTAGCTTTAAATAGCATGCTTTTGAAAAAAATCTTAACTGAACTTGGAAACACCTCTTGGAAGATTGTTACAAAATAATTTTAAATTATGTCTGTCATTTTTCTGTTATATAAATAATATTCTTAAAGTTAAGTTGTATGATAGTATAGTATTATACATGTAATATTTATTTCCTAATATTTAATTCAAAACACAATGTTTGATTTTCAAAGAAAATTAATTCTTCTAATTTTCAATTTTGATTAATTTTGATAGAAATATGTATGACAGCAATGGAATATTTTGAATATTTGTTCATGAAACTTATTAGTATAATATACGATAAATAATCCTTAACTAAAAGATTTTTTCAAATTGAAATTATGTGTATTTATTTGAAAACAGTATGATAACCATTAAATATTTATTAGGTTTTGTCTCTAATAGTAAAAAAAGTCAAACACCGATATTTCATTAATGACCAAATCCTAAATCATTTCAAAGATTAAAGTTGACGCTTTTTGATGAATGCAAAATCATATTTTTATCTTTTTCAACAAATTTTTCACTTAATTTTTATCATTAAATAAGCATTCCAGAATTCTTTTTTTTTTTCAGTAGATACCATCACATTTATTGATATCCCCTCACTTTTAGAAACTTCGTAAATAAGTTTACAAATAAATATTATTATAAGAGGTATATACTAACACACTAACCCCTTTTAGTAAAGCAAATAGTTATGAGATTTTTTATTTATTTAAGGAGATTTTTGCCTCACTTATAAATTAAACGTTTGGAATAATTTTTGAAAATATTTTCAATAAAGTACACACAAAAGATCAATAAAACTAATAAATTATTTAAAATTCAAACACTTTAATATTATTGTCTTACATTCCTTATTAATATAATATATATTTCTTTCATACTATAATCCATTATAATATAATAATACAATAATCCTTTATTTCAACTGTAAAATGGTGCATAAAATTTACATCCGGAAA
Organism: Caerostris darwini; assembly: GCA_021605075.1. NCBI lineage: Eukaryota > Metazoa > Arthropoda > Arachnida > Araneae > Araneidae > Caerostris > Caerostris darwini. The sequence goes on along the minus strand of BPLQ01003448.1, from coordinate 106,112 downwards.
ACTTTTAGTTCTAATAATTATGAATGTTTAATATACAAAAATATTAATATAATACTTTTATTTATTAAACAATTAATAATTTAATCTTTCAGTAATAATAAATCATAATTTAATTAATTTAAGTAGTAATTTAATCTGATTCATAAAACTGAAGAAATGTCTCTAATGCTTGTTAGAATAGATATGCATTTGGTAATGGTAAATGGAACTAAAATGATTGTTTTTCTATTGAAATACTAATTCTCTAAACAAATTAACATGAGTCAAATTTTTATTAAAAGTTATTCTATGCGTTAATTTTTTAGTTTAATGTTTATCTAACTGACTTAACTTTTCAAGAACGATTTTTTTCTTACACTGAGAAAAAAAACAAAATAATTATTTTATTTTTATTTTATTTTATTAAAATTTATTCATTTTATATTGTTAGGAATTCGAAAAGCAATAAAAAAAAAAAGTGAAAACCATAAAAATACACAGAAACAAAACCCATAACGTCCCCATTTGTTGCAGCTGAAAGTTAATAGTAGTTAAGAAATAAATATATTTCATATATTTCGGGCATAAATTATTCATTATTATTCCGGCATTATCAAACAAAAATACTTATAATATAATTGGTATTTAACTCCCATAACCATTTCAAGGACGATTTTTTCCTTACAGTGAGAAAAAAAAATTATTAATTTGTTTTATTACAATTTATTCATTTTATATTGATAGGAATTCCAAAAGCAACAAAAAAGTGTTGAAAACAATAAAAGAGCACAACCCTCCCCCATAAAGTTCCCTTTTATTGCAGCTGAGCGTTAATAGTAGTTTAGAAATAAAATGACTAAATTAACGTTAATTCGTTAAATGCGTTAAAATTAAATTAAGTCTTTAAAAAATAACGATTTAATTTAAAATAAAATAAATTAAATCGTTAATTTTTGTCAAATGTTAAAGTTGTTCAAATGATCCAAAAACGCTGACAGTCGATATACTACTTTACGCTATTTTCATATTCCTAAGTGTACACCGTAAATATCGTTATCAGTGCAGCCAAACCATAAAATTTGCATTTTTCTTATTGAGAGAACCTGTAGTGAATAATTTATTATGAAATGTTTGCTCTTTTTAATAATGATTAATTACAATTAAAATAAACTAAAGGTCCACATAGGTGGTCAAGAACGTCAAACACAATAACATTTAAATTTCTCCAATTAAAACTTCAAATCAAAAATTGTTCAAAACAATCTCTAAATCAGTTAAAATTCAAAATTACTTTTGCAGTCTATGTTTAAAGTAATTTTATCTATGTGGTACTTAAGTGTCCATAATTCAGTTGAGGTGTCTGAGGCGGGGCGTAACTCTGGAGAACAAGACGTCGATCGGCTGCTTGTCGTCGTAGAGAGAAGGAGCTCGAAGGATGATGCAGGCGGAACCCACCACGCATGCAATGGAGAAGATCCACAGGAAAAGTCTGTCCAAAACCATCGCGACAAATTGCCAGTCACCTTCAATCTAGTAAACAAAACAAAAAAAATAATAAATAGATAAATAGTGTCAAGGAAATTTGCGTTCTTTAAATAGTACAGAGAAACAGGAAATATGAATTTCAATTATTACCGCTACCTTAAGTATTATTGTAGTTTTTTTTTCACGAGAAGAATTTTGGCATTTCATTCCCAGGAGAAAAAAATTATGTTATTTGGCAAGTATAAAATAACCACCCATCACTTAACCCATCCTTGACAGCAGACAAACAGTATTGTGGGTAGTTATATTACATGCAATTAGTGTTTTGTACTAATGAAAATAACCTGTCACTCAAATCAGATAGCAGACATTCGGTATGTAGAATGAGACTCAGGAAAATAGCAAATGTATGTGCTACCTTCCCGGGTTAAAACAACTAAAGATTGAATAGGAACTATACTATGAATATTTCCATCGTGATTGGTGATAGACCACAAGCTGAGAAATGTCTACTTCAATGGGGGAAGGGGGGAGAGTTTTGCGACGAGTGGGCTAGAAGTGTTGTTTTTATTTTTTTCTCTGAAGTGACTTGTCAGAGATTCCGCCTGTTTCCAAAGTGAAACCCTTGGGATTTTGTGTACCCCCTTGTATGATAATTAAGGTCTGCCGCATACCAGGCAATTAGACTCAACGTAGACTCCAGAATTCTGAAAATCATTGAATTTGGAGTGAACTGTACTTGTAATCAAAATTTTTTTTTAATTTTTAATAATTTTAACATATAATTAACATTTAAATTTTTGTAAATTTAATTATAATTATACATTTACATTTTACATATAATTAACATTTAATTTTTAATAATTTTAACATAATAATTATAAAATTTTAATTTTTAATAATTTTTTTTTGTATAATAAATCAAAGTGCATTATTTGTACATATATAAATTGGGCTTGTAAATAAAAATTAAAGTTTAATTAATAAAGAAGACAACATAAAAAATAAAAATAAAATTTTAATTAATAAAGAAGATAAGGCATTTTGGGTCTAATATAGGTCGAGAAGTTACATTATACATAAAAGTATTACGTATTGTACACAATTATGTTATATGCAAAAATTAAAAAAAAAAATAGAAATAAATAAGAATCTAGATAAATTGCCAGTCATCTTCAACCTGATTAACAAATAAAAATAAATTAAGATAATAAATTTGTTCTCTCTTAATTATTCTGCAGACCAGGCATATTTCACTCATCATAAATGGTTACATAAGAACGCTGATCGTGTACAAACAGAATAAATAAAAAATCAAGACTAGGAATTTTTATTAATTACCATTGTACAAAATAAAACATGCACAGACTTCTTCTCAGAAACAAAAAGAGGACACCCTTAATAAATGTTGTAATTATCATTAGATCTTCACATAATCGAAATGGTGCATAACTTGACATGAATGGATTTATAGTGCAATGTAGATTAACATGTTTAATTAACTTTTAGCATGGAATTCTTTCATTAGGAAACCCGAAATGTTTACTGCAATATAGTAGATACAATATTAGTTTAAACAAATCCCGCTAAAATAAAAATTATAATACGTTTTCTTTTGAAATCTTTCTAAATCAAAATTCTGTGATTTTGAAAATTTTATCAACAGAATTTGTTATTTTAAAAGAATAAAATTATAATTTTTGTAGGTTGTGTATCTTAAAAATTGTAGCCATATAAAATCGAAATTATCATTCGATATCTTATAACTAGTCGTGTTTGAAGTAACTTTAATATTCAATTCAACTAAATAAGTGTATATATGGCATGTGGAATCAATGGATAAAATACGACTTAAATATAGCACTCTTATTTGGGGAAAGTCTATTTCTGGTATTTTAATAATGCAATGAAATCTATAATCCTTCTTAAAACAAATGCTGATTTTCTCCCATGTTGCCGCAAAGGAAGAAAGATTATTTTACGACTTCCATTTTTATGAATAATCAAAACTTTTACAGGTAGCAAAAGTTTTATACTTTATTAAGTCTTCCACAATATTTGTGGATTTAACATTAATCTAAGAATGATGAATATTAGCACTCATGTTTTACATTTTAGTAAAACATTTAGTCCTTTGGGCAGGGTTTTATTGGAATATTTTTACAACAAAACCCTGATATGATATTACATAGGAGTACATGTATTTTTTGTTTTCAAAAATTGAACATTTTAATTTGAGAATATTCTTTATTGGGATAATACAGAATCCTCATCATCATTCATGGTGCCGAGATGGATGTTCAACAATACATTTCTGAATGCAGAGTAGGAAGCCCTACAAAATAATTCATTTTGCGATATACATCAACCTTATTTTGATACCACAATTTGAAGCGAACATCCTTGGGGAAATAACTGAAGAGGGGAAAGAGTAGGCTCCATCTTGCTTTAGACTGAAGGGAGGAATTTTCGCCTTAAGGACTTAACGTACCCATGGATGGATACGTTATACAGGATGCTTAGGATTCGCTACCGAACATCTTTAGTCGGTAACCCAATGTACTATCCACAAAGCTATCCCGAGGCATTATGATTTTTATTTGAGTTCCTGATTTAATTCTCTCATTATTACATTATAGAATGTATTGATTATTAATTCATTATTTATCTATATCACACATAACCCTCCAGCTTGTCAAATTGTCTTTCGGAAGACTTTTGTGCTGTAGCTCTCCAGAGTTTGTATGTTACAAGGGAAAGTACCTCAAACCTCACAACACGTCACAATCGACATCTAATCTCCTAGTTTCTAGAAACTATAGTACACTTGCTAAGCAGGTAATTACTGGGCCACGGAATGGGGCTAGAATTTAATTCAGAATCTAGAATTCAATAATTCTAATTCGTAATCTATATCATAATTTTAAATAGTATATTTATCTTTTATGTAAGAATAATCATCACAGAAGAATATTACAGAATTAATTGATTATTAATTCTTTCACTAATTCATTAATTATTTGCACCACAAACAACCGTTTAACTTTTCTAATTGTCTTCCGGAAGACTTTCCAGATTCTCCAGAATTTGCATGGGGCATGGAAGAGTACCAAAAAAATCACAAGACGACCATTGCTACAACCGCCACGTAATATCCTAGTTTTTGGAAACCATAGCACACCAATTACATGGGTTGGTATTGGTCCACGGAGTCGGACTAGAATTGGACTCAGGATCTAGGATTCTGGATTTTAAATAATATATTTATCATTTTTGTAAGATTAATCACAACGGATCTTTAAAAGTTCATATTGTATGGGACACAATTAAATGTTAACTAATTTGTAGAATTTGATGTATCCAATAATTTTCAAAGAATTAATATAATTCGGTTTTTTTTCTATATACATTCAAAAATTTTATATAAATGTCAATTTCATGCATACTATACATTTTTGAATTTTTTTGCTAGTATTTTCATATTTTAATTAAGAGTTCTGTATAATATTTTTAATATTTAACATCATTTTTCGTAATTTTCTTACCTTAATAATATAAAAAAATATTTTAGAATCCTTAATATTAATATATTTTAAACAAATACTGGAATAATTGAAATGTTATTCAAATGACAAATGACTTGAAATGACAAATAACAAAATACAATATATATTTTGTCTTTTATTATCAATCCTTTAGATTAGTATATAGATTTTAAAGGCAGTGGCTTTAATATGACATTTATAAATACGTAATTCCTTGCAAAACCCCTTTTTTGAAAAATGGAACTGGTTAATGAAAAATTGCAACAAACATTATTGCAATTGAATGTTAATTGACATACCCTTATTTTGTAAGATATTCAATCAAGAAGGAAACGTTAACCAGGAAAGGGTAAATTAAAATAAATAATAAAAAATAAATATAAAATGTAAAGACATATGAGAAAATTGAATAATTCCAGTATAATTGTTATTGCATAAATAAAATGCTGGAAAAATGTTTAACGATTTCATAACTCCATAATATTTTTAATTTTTTTAATGCTTAAAACATAATAATATATACTGGGATATGTTTAAAAAGATCTACATTTTTTTAAAATATCTCTTATTACACTTATAAAATGAAATGTAATTTTATTTCACATTTTCCTGAAAATTAAAACATTTTCTTTTGTGACCAACAATAACAAACAACATAAAATATAAATATAATTTTTTTTCATTCTACTTTATTTTTCAAAGCTTTTATTTTCCAAAATAACATTTCATTCTTTTGTTTATTAGTAATTTAGTTTTTTTACAGCAAAAATCTCGTAATTCTTGTATAACATACGACACTTCAAATACATTGTTTATATCTCACACGAAAACTTCTACAACTCTGTAAACTAGCTAAAGAAATATTTTTTAACTGTAAACCAGCATCCATTTCGTCTAAAAAATAAAACGAAATAAAAAAAATAAAAATCTGGTCCCGAAATTCGTTTCAAGAAATTTTGTCACATTAAGAAGAATGTACAAAGACATGCGTCATGCCCAATGCAGCTTTTTTACCAGCAAAGAAAGAAGGGAAAAAAAGAAACCAAAAAGGAGAAAAAAAGGGAAAAATAAAGCAGTCGGGGGAGCACAAAGATATATAGCACGAAGGGGATTGAAAATCTGAAGTACCGCATTTCTAGTGATGTATGGTCGGTTCGCTAAATCTATCTTTCACTGGTATTGTAAAAGGGATTTGACAAATTAATTTCCCTACCGATCAATGCAGGCTATTGATCCCAAGGGAGCTGTGGTAATGGATTCGGAATTCGGGTCCTCTTCGCTTTTCCAATGCTTCACCAGGCTACTTGGCAAATCCGCTGAAATTTTGGAACGCTGAAGCGAGGACAGATCCCTTTTTTTTTACTGGACTACTTGTGCGTTGCCAGTTCTGCAGTTTGAAATGAATTAGATAAATTTGCAAATTGAAAACAAGAGTGATCCAAAGTGGGCTTAAGAAGTTTAGTGCTTATTTCATTTCATGACGCTGAAATTACTTAATTGTATTTTATTTATGTGATTCTGAATGGTTAATGGACAGGTGGATATTTAAACATGCAAAATGCATCGAAGAGTTTTTATTTGTATAGTTAAGAAAAGGGATTTTTTGGCTATTAAGAAGTATATAACTATTTCTTGATTAGTTGGAATTATTGAAGTATAATTTGTATGGATATAAGAATGTTATAAATTTCCATCTATTTATTTATTTTTTTTGATTCTAAATTATACAAAAAGTATAAATCTATTAAATAATAATTTCAAATTCTTCCGTTGCTTAGCTCTAAATAACACAGAAAATTAATTAAGAACTAGAAAATCAGCTGAAATTTTGAAACGTTGAGGAGAGAATAGATACTCTTTTTTATTGGACTATATTCACATTATCAGTAATCCAGATGGAAATAAATGGGAAGAACTTGTAAATTAAAAACAAGAGTTAATTATATTAGATATAAGAAGAATTATTGACTTATTTAATACTTCATTTCATGCCACTTAAATACTTATTTGAAAAGTCTTGTTTTAAACAATGCCTGAATAATAATTAAATAGAAATCATCAGTTGTAAATAAAATAGAAAAATTTCCAAAGTAAAAACAAAAGTGATTTAAAGATGGTTCTAAAAAAACTGCAATAAGAGTGAATTAGAGTATGCTTAAGATGAATTATTGACTTGTATAGTATTTATTTCATGAAAATTGAAATCTATTAATTAGCATTGCAGCAAATTATAAAATATTTATTTGAGAATCAGGTATTATCTGTCTAGTTCTAAACAATGACAGAATATTAATTAAATAACAAATCAACTGAAATTATTGCACACTATGGAGAGGACATTTTTTTCTTTCTGCTGACTACTTGTGCATTGACAGTTCCTCAGTCTTAGAAATATTTCCAAATTGAAAACAAGAGTGAATTATCTGACATTACCTATCTATTTTAAACGATGCCAGAATATTAATTAAACAGCAAATCCACTGAAATTATTGGATATTGAGGAGATGACAGATGCTTCTCTTTCTGCTAGGTTACTTGTACACTACCAGTTCATTACTTTCTTTGACAGTATCTGTTTAAGAATGATTATTGACTTGTTTCATTTCATGCCATTGAAATCAATAAAATTGGCATTGATATATATTATAAAAAGTTTATTTTAATATCTGGCATTACCTATCTAGTTCACAACGATGTCAGAATATTAATTAAACACACAAATCCGCTGAAATTATTGGATGCTGAGGAGAGGACCATTCTTTTCTACTGCCCTACTTGTGTATTGCAGATCACCGGTTGTAAATGGGATTGAAAAATTTCCAAATTGAAAACAAGAGTGATTAGAAATGGGTTCTAGAAAAAGTGTAGTTCAGTGCTTGTTTCATTTCATAACATTGCAATCACTTAATTGAATTTTGTGTGTACCAAATAATGTCCTTCATTCTGCTGTCTATATCAAATTCAATTCTGTGTATTCTGCTGTCCATATCAAATTCCATTCTGTGCATTCTCTATTCTGTGTATTCCGCTGTCTATATCAATTTCTATTGTATTCTGCTGTCTATACCAATTTCTATTGTATTCTGCTGTCTATACCAATTTCTATTGTATTGTGTTGTATATACCAATTTCTATTGTATTCTGCTGTATATACCAAATTATATTCTGTGTATTCTGCTGTCTATACGAAATTCTATTGTATTCTTGTGTTTATACCAAATTCTTTTGTATTCTACTGTCTATACTAAATTCTATTCTGTGTATTCTGGTACCTGTACTAAATTCCATGTATCTATATGAAAAGCATAGAAATATCCCTTCGTACATATATTCACTGCAAGAAAACGTCTACAAAAAAACAGGATAAAAAGGCCACTCTAAAAAAGGCCCTCATCCTTGAGTTGTGATGCAATATTTTAGGAGAAAAACGCCTTTAGCCCAGCTCATTTAAATACAAAACAATGCATCCTGAAGAAAGTATCTTTCCCTGCGAAAGGGGAACAAGGGACATTGAAATAATACATAAAATATTTATTTGAAAATCTAGCATTATCTGTCTAGTTCTAAACGATGCCAGCAAATCCGCTGAAACTATTGGATGCTGAGGAGAGGACAGATTCTTCTCTTTCTATTGATCTACTTGTGTATTACTAGTTCTTCAGTTGTATTGAAATAGAAAAAATTTCCAAATTGAAAACCAGAGCGATTTAAAGTGGGTTTTAGAAAAAGAGTAGTTTAGTTTTTGTTTCATTTCGCAACATTGAAATGACTTAATTGTATTTTGTGTGTACCAAATTCTATTTTGAGTATTCTGTTATCTCTGTCAAATTCTATTGTGTGTATTCTGCTGTCTCTATCAAATTTCACTTTGAGTATTCTGCTTTCTCTACCAAATTCTACTTTGTGTATTCTGCTGCCTCTACTAAATTCAACTTTGTGTATTCTGCTGTCTCTACCAAATTTCACTTTGTGCATTCTGCTATCTGTATCGAATCCTACTTTGTGTATTCTGCTGCCTCTACCAATTTCAACTTTGTGCATTCTGCTATCTGTATCGAATCCTACTTTGTGTATTCTGCTGCCTCTACCAAATTCAACTTTGTGCATTCTGCTATCTGTATCGAATCCTACTTTGTGTATTCTGCTATCTCTATTAAATTCTACTTTGTATATTCTGCTATCTTTATCAAATTCTACTTGTGTATTCTGTTATTTCTATCAAATTCTACTTTGTGTATTCTGCTATCTCTGCCAAATTCTATTTTGTGTATTCTGTTTGCTCTATCAAATTCTACTTGGTGTATTCGGCTGTCTCTACCAAATTATATTCTGTGTATTTTATTGTGCTATCAAATTCTATTCTGCTATCTCTATCAAATTCTATTTTGTGTATTCTGCTGTTTGTACCAAATTCTATGTATCTAGTATATGAAACGCTTAAAAATCTCCCTTCCTACAGATATTTGCTGCATGAAAAAGTCTACAAAAAAAAACAGGATAAAAAGGCCACCCTAAAAAAACCACATCCTTGAGTTGCGATGCAGTATTTTAGGAGAGAAAAACGCCTTCTACGCAGCTCATTTCAATACAAAACAATGCATCCTGATGAAATTATCTCCCCCTCTGCGAAAGGGGAACAGAGGGGAACGGCGGTGGGGTGGAATTATCTTTGAGTTAAAGCGATTATGCAGCGACGCTTGGAAATTAATGGGAAAAAAAGGGCAGCAGGAGAAGAAAAAAACGGGAAAAGGAGAGGGGAGAAGATTCATATCTAATCTCCAGGCCTAAAGTGCCGTTTAACATCAAACCGGATGAAGGGGTCACCCTTTACCGGAGATACTCACTTCACGGTTAATCAGTCACCGAGAGATCTTTCACCCTAATCAGAAAGAAAAGGTGAAAAACGTGCTTTTTTTTATAAATAAAAGAAAAAAAAGGCTTTAAATGCGTAAACATTAATTTATGGGACTCAGGTAAGGTTTTGGAAATGTAATGGGAATGGATTTGGGAAAGTGATTCAGCTAATGCTTCAAAAATTACAAATGATTGAAAATTTTTTATTTTATATTTATTAAAATATAAAAGAAAAATTTCGACAAAATACATAAAATATAATAATTAGATAAAAAAAAGAAATCATAGTTTCGTTTCTATAGTTTCGTAACTATGAATTAAATTCAGGAATTTATAATTTGTTTAAAGGGCTAATTAATAATAATTTTAAAATGTGTTTAAAAGGGAACTGATTTGTGAAAGTGATTCCATTAATGATTCAAAAATTGCAAACAGTTTAAAATAAATGTAAAAAAAAAAATCATTATAGTACATAAAATAAAATAAGTTATTAAACAGTAAAGACATAGTTTTTAAAATTTGTTGAAATGGGAACGTATTTGAGAACAGGATTCAGTTAATGCTTCAAAAATTATAAATTATTGAAAATAAATGTAAAAAAAAAATTCATAATAATGCATAAAACAAAATAAGCGATTAAATGAAGGCATAGCTTTGTTTCAGTAATTATGAATTACATTGAGTCGTCTAAAGTTTGCTTAAAGGCTAATAAATAACAATTTTAAAATATGTTTAAATGAGAATGTATTTGCGAAAGTGATTCAGTTAATGCTTCAAAAATTACAAACAATTGAAAATAAATGTAAAAGTAGACAATTCGTAGTAATACATAATTAGAATAAGAGACTAAACAACGAGGTCATATTTTTGTTTCAGTAATCATGAATTAAATTCAGACTTTTAAAATTTGTTTAAATGTGTAATAAATTATAATTTTAAAACTTGTTTAAAATGTCATCTAAAATTTGTTTAAAGGGTTATGATTTTGTGTTAGAAAATTTCTGAAATCGAAGTTTATTCATTTATTTTTAAAAAAAATATTACAATAATTTAAAAATATATATTATTTAAAAATGCGATAATATAATAAATATTTTCCATATTCTTAATAAAAATGAATGGTGAAGTGTGATAAAAACATGATTGCCAAAATAACTCTGTGAATGCCTCAAATTAAAATGTATATTATTAATAATATTTAACAAAATTGAATGAAATAAATAAAGTAAGACTATATTGTTTTCTTTAACTAAAAATCACATGCATTTAGTAATTTATAATTATTTTTAAAGAAAATGATTTTGTATGAAACAACTTCTTAAAAATTGCTACAACTTCTTAAACTTGCTACATTTGATTAAAAATAATATATTTATTTTAATTTTTGAAAATATAATAAATATTTATCATATTTTCAATTAAAATATTTTATTAGACATACAAATTTTAAATAGTGAAATCATAACTAAATGATTTTTTTTTCCTTACAGGCAAAGAAGAATTTCTATTTTTTATTCTATATTAAAATACGAAAAAAGGTATATAAAAATAACACTTTATAATTAATTTTCATCAAACATTAAAGCTTTTAATAAAATAAAAACAATGAGTTTAATTTTAAAAAAACAATAGTTAGCATTAAAATTTATAAATCATTTCTACGTGAAAATTAATTCAGTATAAAAGAAGAAAATACTTTAATGCTTCCTAATTAAAATGCGAACTGTTTACTTGTTAATATTAAAACGTATCAATTAAAAACTTATTGAAAAATCTGTGTTAAAATATGTACTGTTTTATGTATTATCAATAATCAAAACTCTTTAAATTCTTAATTAGCATAAACAAATAAATATTCAAAACATCGAACACTTTCAAATCATTGTAACACTGAGTAAATAAATCTCAAACTAATTATATCGAATTATTGCAAAAAGCATTAAATTGGTAGCAAATACTTTAAGCGCCCGATAATGAGATTTTTGGAAGAACAAATATTTTCCATTGAATGCAATCAATATGAAGAATTAAACCAAGAATCGCTAAATGTAGCAAGTAAAATATTTTCGGACTTGGCTTTTGTTACAATAGCTGGCTTAATCTAACTATTGACCTGGAATGAAAAGTACAGTGTGTCGGAAATGAATTGAAATATTTAAATGAACTGGATGATAAAATATTGTTTCTTAATAATGTGTTTCGTTTCATTAGCATTTCCAAATGAAAGAATTTAAAGATAGCTTTATCTTAATAGGGGCCTGATAGCCGAGTGACTGGCGCTCCGTGCCTCATATTTTGGGCTCTAGTCTCGGCTGTGACGCAGATGTTTGTAGTGGTTCGGAATCCGTTTTAAACAGTAGATCCCGGTCTAATAGACCGTAGGGTTGATAACTTTACCCGTACAAAGAAAACATCCCCTGTCTCGAAATCTGCCAATGGGCAGATGGCCTTGATAACAATGGAGATTCTTGTGCCAATGTAGAAAAAAAAATGTTTTATAAATGAATAATTAGATGATGTGATAAGGATGGTTATTATGATATTATAGCGTTAATATCTCGAAAATAGATTTGAATGTCATCTGGATGTATGAACAATTCTAGTAATATCTATACTTTTTTTTTCCTGTACATTTTGTGAGCTAAATTTGTGTTCCATTAATAGACTTCCTACCAAACAACCCATTTACGGTGTTTGTCTACCAGAGAATTTTTAGTTGAAGTTATATGGGCGATATCATAGAGTTAATATCTCGAAAATGCATTGGAATGTCATTTGGATATGTGAACTACTCTAGAATGCATTTACATTTTTCGATATTTTTTTTTTTTTTTGCTGTACATTTTATTTTGCTATACATTCTCTTATTTAAATCTGTGTTCCACTTATAGATTTCCACACAAAAATCCCATCTAGGGTATTTGCCTTCCAGAGAATATTTAGGGCCAAGTGACTCGATGTATTTTATTTTTCAAATGCCGAACATTATCGCCTAAGCCATTAGTTTACGGGCTTTCCAGTACTTTTTGACCCTGAGCTCATACAGAGAAAGTGCATTACAATTATTTAAATATTCAAAAGTCATGGGCAGACTAGAGACCCACAAAACAAAGTTTGGGGAATCCGCCACTCCAATTCTATAGAGGGGTTCACGTAAACAGTCATAACCAATCAAACGTCTAAATAGAGCCACCGCTGTATTTCTTGGGAAAACTGGGAATAATTCTCTTTTCCTCCAGAATTTTCCATCTTTCATCTATAGCTTGTTGAATCATATCTTGTTCAAGAACTTTCTTAAGAGTCTAGTTAATAATCAGTTTAGTCGTATGAAATGAAAGCGATCGTTTAATTCATTGCTGTATCAGAGTTCCTTTCTTAGCCAGTTTATCAGTTTTTTTCGTTGGCCATAATTCCACTGTGGGCTGGAATCCGTTGGAAAGAAACTCCGTGTGCCAGTGTCCTAAGCAAAGGTCTACAGTTCAAGATTCCTTGATAACTATTTTGATTTTTCAAAAGGCTTTAAAGTTCACTCTTGGTGTCAGACAATATGATTGCTTTTATAAAGGAGTGGTTACGAATCGACAGTTGTTGAATAGCCCCAGCAATAGCTTCGATTTCGCCATCAAAGGCAGAAATGACTCGAATTTACATAAATCATATTAATAATTTAATTTATCTGCCAAAAAATTCACTTTATTTCACTCATCAATCCCAGTAAAGAAATAAAAAAATTGATTTTTCTTTTGATATTTAATCGATTTCTAAGTAGCCTTTTTATGAATGATAAAAATGTCCCTGTATCAAAAGTCAAATAATTTTAAATATTTAATTAGCAAAACAAATAAATATTCAAAAAACTTTTCATTGAATTTTAATAAATTTATTTTTATGCTTGCTTTAATTTAATTTTTTTTACGAATCCCAAATATCAATCAAAATATTATATTAATAGATTTAATTATGTTTTAATATCCTTTTCAATCTTAGTTTTCAGAATGATTCAGGCCCTGAAAATCTATTTAAAATATTAGATTTTTAATAAATATAAATATTTATTTTTTCTATTATTTTTGTACACAGTTTTTGATCAAACTGCAGTCTTACACTTCGTAATATAAAATTTCGTATAAGGCAGCCCATAAAGTATCTATACAAATATAAAAATTTATTACAATGGAACTAGATACTTTGATACCTCGAACACAAGATATCAGTTCTGTTGAACGATCCTTTGTACATCGGATATCCATAAAGCATTTTTACAAATACAAAAATTTATTACTAAGGAACGAGGTATTTCGATACCAAATACATTCCTTTTGACATATTCTTTATATGCAGGTTGTCCATAAAGTATCTTAACAAATATAAAAATTTATTACAAAGAAACAGCATACTTCTAAGCCTCGTACACCAGATAAAAGTCCTATTGAAGTTTTGGGTCCTATTTTTGTTGGTTCCTATTTTTGGAAGTTTTTTGTCCTATTGAAGTAGGGTCCAGTTTAAAGATATAATGGATCGCAAAAGGTACGGGACAGGAATAAACTAAAGTAGATCACTTACAGCATTGCCATCATTAATAACGGTATGGCTGCAATGAACACGACAAGAACATCTTGCAAATAATGTTCTCCTTATAAGAATGTATTAAATTAAATTAAAATAAAATGACTCAAAAATTGTAATAATATTCATTTATCTGTATTTTCATTTGATTTTGCAATATTTTTTTTTTTTTTTTTAAATTGCGAAAATTCTTTATGGTCCTCCTGTATTTTAGTAAGCTTTTCGTTTTAAATATCGCAAATTAATGAATTGTATGCTGTACAATAAGAATAAAATGATTAATTAATCAATGAAATGTTTTTTAATATAACGTAAAGTAAATATACATATAGTTTAATAAAAAAAAATATTCCTGGATATAAATATGCAATGGTACCTTGATATACGCCTTTAGTCTGTAACAGATCCTTGGATAGATAACAAACATGATTTATGTCAACATTTTCCCCGTAAGAAATAAAGGGGAATGATAATTGGCAAATGATAAATGGAAATGTTATTGGCATATAATATATTGGTGGAGTCAAATAAAATATTTTAAGCGATGCTTAGTATAATCTGACCTCGGATAGCAAGGATTGGTAAACATCCGGCTTAATGGAAGAAACAGACGAGTTGATTGCTTGGTAGGGGTTCTAATCAGATATACTGTAAATACATGGTACAAACATGGTTTGAAAAAAACATTCTAATTAGTGAGGAATATTTATTGGGCTTTCCTTTAGATATAGTGAAATTTAAAATTTAAAATTCTTTTTTATTGAAATAAGAATCTCTCCTAAACGGCCTTTTCTTCCCTATGACGTTCACTTCTTCCCTTTCTTTTCAAATCTGTCTGATTTGGAAGCTTATAAATTTTTCCCGCTATTGGTGGTCGGACTTAATTTATATGAATAAATACAATATCAGTTAGATTAATTACATGTATAAATAAAATTTATCAAATTTAATTTTCTCTTTTTTGTCACTTTTCCATACTTAGACCTTATTGAGATCACCAGATTCGATGTTTATTAAAAATCTGTTCAAAGGATTCTGTTTATGGCTTCACCTCAGTATATTTCTGAAACATGGCATTGTTTAGTCAAGTGACACATTAATATTACGGCGTGTTTAGGCCTTGTTGGGATGATATTGCTCTGCAACCTTTATGACATCCATCCATTTGACAAAGATTTTAATACACGTAAGTCATATTCCAAACAAACGTCGTAAATGAAAAAAAAATACTACATTCATACAAGATGTATATAAAATTGGATTTATTCCATAGTGGATGCATGAGGTACCGTTGTAGTTTACAATTTTAAATTATTAATATTATTATTAATTATCATTATTTATTTATTAATAATTCTATATTAAATTTATTTTTAATAGAATCATCCTCATAACTAGCTGGACAGCCCGTTGTGGGCCTTGGCCTTCAATAAAAGACCCAGCGAGGCTCTTCTTTTGGCCATGGACCTCCAGTTTTTTATCTTTAACATTAAAATCAGATTCTAAATAGTCGACTTATCTCTTTTATTAGTTTTCCCCTTGGTCGTTGTCGAAAAGGGATTGTATTGAAAACTTTCAAAGCTGCTCTACTATCGCTTAGTATCACTTTCCATTCTCATGAGATCACCGGCCCATCTCAGTCTGTTTAGTTCATTAATAGTACAGAGTTAAATATTAATTTCTCTATTATTTATTAGTATTTTTCTAATTAAAGGAAGATTTCAATATAGTAACATTGCGTTATTAATATGCATGTTTGGATCATTTCCCATTTACCTCAGAATAGGTATCAAGATTCTCCATATGCTGAGCAATGAACCGGACATTAAGAACAGCCCTCTCCATCTCCTCCTTCTCCCTTCTCTCCTGGGGCGTACCCTCGGCCAGCTGGAGGCTGGAACTGTGACCCTCGATGTACGAGCACTCGATCTCGTTGGCCACTATCCTCTCGCGGTCCAGGATGGCACCGGGAACCGTGTCGCTGATGTCCACGTTGTCGAAAGTCCTCAAGATTCCCGATTTCGTGTCTGAAGAGTCCGACGAGTCGTGCCCTTCCTCCGGCCTCTTCATGAACAGGAACTTGGGAAGGAATTCGAGGAAGACCTTCCGCACCCAGGGAGCCATCCTGTGGGTAGCCGGAGATCGGAAGTTGACATTCAGCACGGCGATGGTCACCATCACCGAGAACGAGACCAGGATCATGGTGAACAGGAGGTACTTGCCTAGCAGGGGCACCGTGAGGGAGGTTGGGGGGATGATCTCCGACAGCAGGAGGAAGAACACCCCTAGGGACAGCATGATGGATATGGACAAAGAAACTTTTTCCCCGCTGTCGGATGGCAGGTAGAAGACGAGGATGGAGAGGAACGAGATGGCGACGCAGGGGATGATGAGGTTGACCGTGTAGAAGAGCGTCTTGCGTCGGATGGTGATGTTGTAAGTGATGTCCGGATAGGGCTCTTCACAGCAGCTGTAGAACCTCTCTTTTCGTCTGGCGGGAACGGCCATTATGTCCCATTCCACGCTTAAGTAGAACTCACTCAGATCGATCCCCATGGGAATCTCCGGTTCTTCTTCTTTCTGGTGCTTGTGCTTTAAATCAACCTGGAAGGAAAGAAAAATAATAATCAACTTAGACCAATTGCATTTGAGTGCCGAGATTTGTTTTGTATAGGATGGAATAAAGATAAGAAATCGCAATAAATATTGATTGTTGTAGAAAAAAAAACAGGTTTTGTTACTTAAAACGTGACGAAGATATTTAAACAATTATTTAAGTTATTTTATTTAAAGAGATTTAAATAAACTATAATGCAACTTAAATACATATACTTGATTGCAGTAATTTTCTGACATTTCAATATTATAGAAAGCTATACAAGAAATTCTTATTAACATAACATTTAAATTTTGAAAAATTTTGAAAAAGGAAAAATTACTATAAACAAATGGCAAAGTTATACCGCTTCTGCAATTTTGAAAATTATTATATGTACGAAAAATATTATTATTAAAGAAAAAAAATATTTAAAAAGGTTTTACAGAAATAATCAAATAATTTTCTTAAAGACATTCTGAAAAATAGAAAAAAAAATTAAATAAAAAATAATAATAAGAAGAACGATCATTTTATTTTCGTGAAAAAATAGGAAAAAAAAAGCGAAAAAAATTACATACAATTCTTTATAATTCCAATTCAATTTTCGACATGAAAACTACACAAAATAAGTTCACAGAAATGCTTTCAACTAAATCTTGAATACACAATATGAATAAGAAATATATAAAAAGAACTACTTAATAAAATTGTACAACAATAATAAATTAATTTTAATAAAGATATTTTGAAAAATCTAAGGTAGAAAATAAAAAATAAATAACTTAAAAAATAAAATAACTGAAAACAGAGTGATAGAAATACACATATTTTTTGTAAGCAAACAAAACGAAAATGTATTTACACTTTTTTATGAACACCAATTCAATTTTGGGCATAAAAAGATACACAGAAAAAAGGCTTCGAAATAAATCTTGAATATACTCCATCAATTTATAAAACATTTCCATTTTAAAGCGTTGAAGACCGAAAGGAGTACGTTTCCCCACCCCCCCAAAAAACGTTCATTTTGTGTCATACTTGAACGGAACTGTGGGCTTACTTCCTCTAGCGAAATTCCGCAAACACACACACATAAGAAAAAAAATAGAATAATAAAATAAAAGCATACAACAACCGGGAAACATATTCCAAAAACTACATTTGGTATTTAAAAGAGATACGGAGTAGACAAGACAACGATTTGAGGAAAAAAAAAATTATCTATTCCCTCAGTGGCTGGAGTAATACGTACTCGCATTTGCATGAATTTGCATGCATGGAAATTTTCAGAAGATTATGGAAGGACTAAGAAAGGAAAACATTCACAAAAGGGCGGGGATTGTATTTGCAAGAAGTTTAAATTTCAAATAATGATATGAAAACTACAAAAAAAAAAAGTAATGAAATACGAACACTGCCTCAAGGGATGTATAAAGATATTCATTTTTGTGCCACATTTTTAAGCATTCCGCGGTGATTATAAGAAGGGTTATTGTTGTTTGCTTCCACTAAAAGTAAGAAAACAAAAAAGGGATAATAAAAGGACATTGTTCGCAGTAAACTTACTTTTTTTTTGTGTGCAGCCACAAAAATTCTCATTAATTGGGTAGTATGTTAGTAGTTTGAGACAGGGATTAAAGAATTAGTTTGAAATTTTTTTTTATATATTAACAGAAAAAAGGAAGAATTTTGTTACTCTTTCAGTGTTCTTTGTGTAAACGAGTATTTTTTTTTGTATTATTTTTATTAAATGGAAGACTTTGTTGTAATTAATACAGATTTTATATTGCTCTTCTAATAAATTTTTCCTTTAAATTATGACACATTCTTAAACGGAGAAAACTTATGAGTTATTGTAATTATTTAAATGTAATTAATGTATTTTTAGTTAATATAAAATTTAATTAAAATTATTTAATGAAATACGAATAATACATTTACATAATGAATTCTTCATTGTAGTTTTATTTAATACAGTGATATATTTTTGATGACATTTCTTAAATTATCCCGAACTAAATAGCAGACTTGTATAGCAGAATTCATGCGAACAAACAACAAAATTAAAAGGTTTTACACATTTTTTATAAACACCAATTCGATTTTGGGCATAAAAAGATACATAGAAAAAAAGTTTCGAAATAAATCTTGAACATACTCCATCAATTTACAAAACATTTCCGTTTTAAAGCGTTGAAGACGGAAAGGAGTACGTTATCCTCCCAAAAAAATGCATTTTGTGCCATATTTGAAAGGAACTGCGAGCTTTCTTCCTCAAGCGAAAATTCCGCAAGCATACAAATACAAGAAAAAAATAGAAAAATAAAATAAAAACATACAACAACCGGGCAACATATTCCAAAAACTAAATTTGGTATTTAAAAGAGATAGGGAGTAGACAAGACAACGCTTTGAGGAAAAAAATTATCTGTTCCCTCAGTGGCTGACGTAATAGGTACTCGCATTTGCATGAATTTGCGTGCATGGAAATTTTTAGAAGATTATGGCAGGACTAAGAAAGGAAAGCATTCACAAAAGGACGGGGATTGTATTTGCAAGAAGTTTAAATTTCATATAATGATATGAAAACGGAAGAAAAAAAAAAGAATGAAATACGAACACTGCCTCAAGGGACGGATAAAGATATTCATTTTTCCGAGACATTTTTAAGCATTCCGCGGTGATTATAAGAAGAGTTATCGTTGTTTGCTTCCACTAAAAGTAAGAAAACGAAAAGGGATAATAAAAGGACATTGTACGCAGTAAATTTAGTTTTTTTTTGTGTGCTGCCACAAAAAATTCTCATTAATTGGGTAGTATGTTCCTAGTTTGAGACAGGGATTCAAAAATTAGTTTGATATTTTTTTATTTATATATAAACAGACAAAAAAAGAGTTTTAATATACTTTCAGTGTTATTTGTGTAAAGGAGAAAAAATTTAGATTTTGTATGTTTTTTTTTATGAAATGGAGGATTTCACTTTCATTCTAACTAATACATCATGATTATTATTATTTTTATTACATTTATGTACTAAGAAATCTTTTACATATACACTCATGTCCATAAATAAAGGATAATGAAGTTAAGGCAAAGAAAGAGACAGAAGCAAAACAAATTTGATTTATTTGTAAAGTCTATTTATTAAACAAAAGGTAAAGAGCAAAAAAGATGCTATATGTTTGACATAATTAATAAAAATTGCGATTTTTACTCCCTGGAGCAAATTACAAAAAAGAACCTATTTACAAAAAACAGTATAACACGGTTAGTATGATGGTTAATATGAAGTATGTCTCACGGACGATGCAATACAGACCTTACAACGCCTAGGCATGCTGAGTATCAAATTATCAGTCTGATCTTGGGGAATATTACACCACTCTCAAGCAATGCCCTCCGAAGTTCCGGTTGACAGGTGGGAGGGGGTGGACAGGCTACAATTTGTCGGCCATGCATATCCCACACATACTCTATTGGATTCAAGTCCGGTGAGTATGCTGGCCAATCCATACGGGTGATATCCTCCAATGGAAAGCATTCGTCTACAATGTTTGCACGGTGAGGACGGGTGTTGCCATCCATAAATAGAAATTCAGTACCCATTGCGCCCCGAAACAAACATACATGTGGTTCCAGAATGACATCCCGATAGATGTGGCCTGTCATCGATACACTCTGAGCATGCAGGTCAGTTCTGGAACCAAGAATAATTCCTCCCCAAACGAGCCATCCTGCACCACCGTAACGGTGTCGTTCAATGGTGTTCTCTTGGTGGTAACGGGTACCTGGCGCTCTCCATATGAAAGTCCGGCGAGAATCAGACTGCAAACTAAACCTGAACTCGTCGGAAAACATCACACCAGACCACTGTTGCGGTGTCCGCAATGCATGCTCTCTACTCCAGGTTAATCGCAGGCGACAGTGAGTTGCGGTAAGTGGAACACATCTGACAGGCCAACGAGCATATAGACCAATGTGCCCTAAGCGTCTGTACACGGTCTGCCTTGAAACTGTCGTACCGGTAGCTGAAGAGATCTGACGAGACAGGTCTGATGCTGTGCTCCGTCTGTTTCTTTTGGCAGTAACTCAGTAACTGCTAAATACTGGTCCTCATTCAACGTTGTAACTCGGGGGCGACCTGTGCTGTAACATCTACTCACATTACCATCATCTTGGAATCATTGCCAAAGCCTGGATATGACACTCTTGGCGATTCCAAGTTCCTCGGATACTTCCAGCTGGGTACGTCCACATTCCAGTCGTCCGATAATTCTACCACGTAAAACATCATCCAAATGCTTCCTTTGTGCCATAACTATGCGGTTATTGCACTGAAAGGATTTTAAAGCGCTTGTGAACAATTTTACTTCTTTGCCACCGTTCCTTATATACCCCTCTCTTACACTCTCGTCATTGTGACGTACTATCCGCGCCCTCTGGTAGTTTCCTGTAATTTGCATATTCTTCTTCAAGATGTATGTGATAATTCTAGAGGTTAAATTTTATTTTAGAGGTCAATTTCTGTGTGATTCTGAATTTTCCTTAATTTATGGACATGAGTGTAAATCATAACACATTCTTACACAGAGGAAACTTAATAGTAATTTTTATTCTATAAATGCAATAAATGTATTTTTATTTAATATAAAATTTAATTAAACTTATTTAATAACATTCAAAGAATACATAGACACAATAATGAAGTCTTCATTGGTTATTCATTTTAATAACAGCGATATATTTTTTGATTAAATTTCTTAGAATATCCTAAACTAAATAGCAGAATTGTGTAGCAGAATTTTTTGGGAAAAACAGCCAAATTAAAAGTATTTACTTTTTTTTTAATAACACCAATTCAATTTTAGGCATAAAAAAATACAGAAAAAAAGGGCTTCGAAATAAATCTTGAATATACTCCCTCAGTTTATAAGACATTTCCGTTTTAAAGCGTTGAAGACGGAAAGGAGTACGTTTTCTCCCCAAAAAAAATCATTTTGTGTCATACATGAAAGGAACTGTGACTTTACTTCCTCAACCAAAAATTCCGCAAACATACACACACATATAAGAAAAAATTGAATAATAAAGTAAAAACATACAACACATTCCAAAAACTAAATTTGGTATTTAAAAGAGATAGGGAGTAGACAAGACAACGATTTGAGAAAAAAAATTATCTGTTCCCTCAGTGCCTGGAGTAATAGGTACACGCATTTGCATGAATTTGCATGCATGGAAATTTACAGAAGATTATGGAAGGACTAAGAAAGGAAAACATTCACAAAAGGGCGGGGATTGTATTTTCAAGAAGTTTAAATTTCAAATAATGATATGAAAACGAAAAAAAAAAAAAAAAATGAAATACGAATACTGTCTCAAGGGACGGATAAAGATATTCATTTTTCTGCCACATTTTAAAGCATTCCGGGGTGATTATCAGAAGAGTTATTGTTGTTTGCTTCCACTAAAAGTAAGAAAACGAAAAGAGATAATAAAAGGACATTGTACGCATTAAATTTACTTTTTTGTGGGTTTCCACCAAAATTCTCATTAATTGGGTAGTAGGTTCCTAGTTTGAGACAGGGATTCAAAATTTAATTTGAATTTTTTTTTTATATGCAGAAAAAGAAGACTTTTGATGTACTTCTTAGTGTTATTTGTGTACAGAAAAAAATGTAGATTTTGTATTATTTTATTAAGTAGAAGACTTATTTTACGTTGTAATTAATGCGTATTTTATATTTCTCTTTCTTATATTTCTAATAAATATTTATTTTTTTATTTCTAATTAATTTTTTCCCTATAAATTATAACACATTCTTAAACAGAGGAAACTTAATAGTTATTATTTATTATTTAAATGCAATGAATGTATTTTATAGTTAATGTAAAATTTAATTAAAATTTATTTAATATATTTCATTTAATAGACTGAAATAATAACGAATTCTTCATTGATTCTTTATTTTACAGCAATGATATTTTTTGATGAAATTTCTTAAAATATCCCAAAATAATAATACTTATAATAAATAAACAGCAGAATCATGTTTAGTCTTGAAAAAGTAAATTATATATGTATACATATATTTATCAACATTTTTTTTGCAAAGTTTTAGATAAATTATTGGAGGCATCATTTGATTTAAAGTGATTGTAAATTTTTTAACATTTTGTATAAAACCACATAAAATTTTTTAATTTAATTTAAGTTTTTTAATTATTTAATATTTATATTACTTAGAAAATTACTTTATTGTAATACTTATTAAATGTTAAATGAATATCTAATATTTTACACATTTAAAAATGTCATTTAAATGAAATATTGTGTGATTTCAGCTTTTGTTGAATTTCTTAGAATATACATTTTTAATGAATTCAGTAACTTTTTAGTATTCAAGAAAATATAACAATTAGATATGGATTACTGTTAAAGTAATATGATTAAAATATCAGTATTAGAATCACTTGAAATTTTATAGATTTTATTTTTTGTATTTCTCTCTTTTTATACATACATTTGTAATCCTTATTAATATGTTTACAATTTATCTTTTAAATAAAATCTATTTAATTGTACAGCATTTGCAGTTAAACGAATATGAAAATAAATAAAAAATTTATAATTAATTTGAAATTTTTTTTCTATTCATCTACGATATATATTACTATATTCACTATTTAACAATTTATTTCATACATATTTGAACTGAATAACAACAAACTTTAATTGTTATTTATTTATTAAAGCATTTTCTACAACTAGCATATAAGGAAATTAATATGTTTCCAAAAAAATACATTCGTATGTTTCCAAAATGAAATATTCAATTTATAATCTTCAGCAGTTGGCAAAAGCACGCTTGCATTGTTATGGAAAATCAAATTGTTACTTTAAAATGCATTAAAAAACCTCCAACGCAAGTAACAATGCCTGCATAAATAATGCTTCAATCAATGACTCATTTCATTAAACTTCACATTCCAGAGTCGGTACTTAAAGCAAACTATTGGCAACAAAAGATCAATCGAAGAGAGAAAAAAGAAATGTTATTCAATTGATGGAAATGCAACGACAAAATCTTTCATGGAATTGAATTTTGAAAGCTTGCTTTCACATGCATAAATTCATACACATACACACACACACAAACACACATTGTGTGGAAAACATATTAAATTAAAAACTTTTTCAGCAATCGGAAATCCCAAAGTCATAAAAGGGTCCAAAGCTAAACAATGCAGAAACAAACCCTATGAATGGAAGGGAAAAGGCTCGAGACATATAAATGATTGAAAATGCAACTCTCTATAAAAATAAAAACTTCAAAGTTGAATTACTTCCGAAAAGTAAATTACTTTTTGAAGTCATGCCAATACATAATTAGGGTGGAAAAAGGGGAAAAGGGGGCATTTTGGGAGAAACATTCACGTAGCAGCTTCTGGAGGATTCTTTTTCTGGCCTGCTTTTACCAATAATATCCGATTTCTGCGGCTTCGCCTTTTTGTTGTTTGACGTTTGATCGGATAACTCAAAGAGTGGGGGTGGGCCTGAAAACTTCTTATCCCCACCACCCCTTTTCTCTCTTTTGACATCACAACAGGAGGGATATTACATAATCAATAGTAATCATATGCTTCACTATCTTCTACATACTGATACCGTACCACCCTAACGAAGAGTAAGGGGTGAAGCAGACGTCAAATTTCTTCTGTACGTTTTCAACTTGCTACCATCGATAAATCGATGAGAACGTTGCATTCTATCGGTAACTTTCAGCTCATAGCCTTCTTAAGTTCTCGAACAAAGAATCCATCTACGGGGAGGATTACTCTTTTTAAAATGCCTTCCAATGAGAAATGCTTTCTTTCTTTTTTACTGACTTGGAACACATTGTGGATTTTTCTCGCCAAGATTGGCAGCAAATAGTGACACTTATGAAGCTCTCTTATGCAAGCATATGTCAGATTTAAAACCATCAATGGTTTTAATTTTTGGATTGAATTCTATTTTCTTTCTGCATGTTTATATTGCATGTTTTATTTTAAGAAAATAACTAAAAAATGTGTGCGAGTCATATTTTAAATTTAGTAATTATGTGATTCGAACAAATTTAATACTTAAATACTCATATAATATCTGTAGTAAAGAAGTTATTAAATTTGTAATGTTATTTTTTTTTCTATTAGATTATTTTAAAAATCCACATAATGTATCTTAATAATCACAAAATTTTTTTAAATATCTACATACGGCAAAATAAGATTAAAAGTGAAAATAAAATGACAAAATTTGTTTACATAATGTATGCATAAGTGTTAAGCTAAATTGTATATTTTTTTAATCTTAAATTTACAGATTTCTGTAATATGCTTGAAAAAAAAACATTTGTTTTACGGGTCACATATTTTACTATAAACAACAACTATTTTTACTTGATTAGAAAAATAATTAATACATTAAAGTACGATTCAAGAATTTCTATTCAATTCCCGATTCAACAAGTAATTATTTAATTCTAATTTCTAAATTGAAATATCCTAAAGACTAGTGATACATTGGATTGTTTGAATAATTGTGAACATATCAGATATTACTGTTGACATGTTTTTGCGCCTTATTTAAATTTATTTTAAAGCAAGTGCAAGTAAGAAATTTTAAACGTAAGTGAATAAAGTGCATTATCTTGGTATAATAATCCTTATACCTTTTTATTTAATTTTTCGTATGATTAACTGTACGTCATGCATGCATGTTATATGTTCACAACCCTATACAAGAACAAATCACTATGAATCAATATATTGAAGGAATCACTATAAATTTATATATCGAATGAATCATTATAAATTCATACACGTGTTATAATTTATAAGAAAAATATTTATTAGTAGATAAATCTAAAATATGCATTAATTACAACAAAAGAGAAGTCTTAAATTTCATAAAAATAATACAAAAATAACAGATACAAAATCTACACTTTTTTCTTCTTCACACAAATAACACTGAGAGTATATCAAAAGACTTCTTTTTTTCTATTTATATATATATCAAAAATACCAAACTTGTTCTTGAATCCCTGTCTCAAACTAGGATCATACTACCCAATTAATGAACATTTTTGTGGCAACACACACACACAAAAACAATTTTCTGCATACAATGTCCTTTTATTATCCCTTTTCGTTTTCTTATTTTTACTGGAAGCAAACCACAACAACTCTACTTATAATCACCGCGGAATGCTTAAAAATGTGGCAGAAAAAATGAATATCTTTATCCATCCCTTGAGGCAATGTTCGTATTTCATCCTTCTTTTTTTTGCAGTTTTCATATCATTATTTGAAATTTAAACTTCTTGCAAATACAATCGCGTCCTTTTGTGAACGCTTTCCTTTCTTAGTCCTGCCATAATCTTCTAAAAATTTCCATGCATGCAAATTCATGCAAATGCCAGTACCTATTACTTCAGCCACTGAGGGAACAGATAATTTTTTTTTCTCAAAAGCGTTGTCTTGTCTACTCTCTATCTCTTTTAAATACCAAATTTGGTTCTTGGAATATGTCGCCCGGTTGTTGTATGTTTTTACTTTATTATTCTGTTTTTTCTTGTATGTGTGTGTGTGTGTTTGCGGAATTTTCGCTTGAGGAAGTAAGCTCACAGTTCCTTTCAAGTATGACACAAAATGCATTTTTTGGGGGGAAAACGTACTCCTTTCCGTCTTCAACATTTGAAAACTGAAATATTTTATAAATTGATGGGGTATATTCAAGATTTATTTCGAATTCTTTTTTCTGTGCATCTTTTTATGCCCAAAATTGAATCAGTGTTTATAAAAAAGTGTAAATATTTTTCGTTTTGTTGTTTGTTCATAAAATACGTGCATTTCTTTCCCTTTTTTCCTGTTATTTTATTTTGTTTCTTATATTATTTCAGAGTTTCTTTAAAATCGTATTAAGTAGTTATAATTTATATAAAACGTTTTATTCATATAGTGTATATAAGATTTAATTGAAAACAGCTGCGTGCATAACTTTTGTGTAGTTTTCATGTCTAAATTTATATTGGTGGTTAAATAATAATAAAAAAATAATAATATTTTTTCAAGTATTTCTTTCAAGTATGACACAAAATGATTTTTTTTTTTTTTTTGGGGGGGAGATAAACATACTCCTTTCCGTCTTCAACGCTTTAAAACCGAAATGTTTTATAAATTGATGGAGTATATTCAAGATTTATTTCGAAGACTTTTTTCTGTGTATCTTTGTGTGCCCAAAATTGAGTTGGAGTTTATAAAAAAGTGTAAATATATTTTCGTTTTGTTATTTGTTCACCAAAATATGTGCATTTCTGCTTTTATTACTTATTTTCTTTCTTAGATTTTTTCAGAATATTTGTAATAAAAATTGCTGTAAATAATGTTTTTACAATTTTATAAATAGTTCTTTTTATGTATTTTTTATTCATATAGTGTATTCAAGACTTAATTAGAAACATTTTTGTACTTTGCGTAGTGTAGTTTAGTGGTTTGTGTGTAATTTTGGTGTAGATTTCGTGTCGAAAATTGAATGGGTGTTTTAATAAAAAAAAATGTATAGATATTTTTTTTTTTTTTTTTTTTGCTGACTTAAATACAATTCTACTATTAAATTATTTATAAGTAATTTACTTTGGGATATTTAAAGAAATGCCATCAAAAAATAGCCTTATTGTAAAATAAAGAATTCATTATTGCGTCAATGATTTAAAGGCAATTTATTAAATAAATTTTAATTGAATAGTGCAATGACTAAGCACAATAACTAAATTCAAAAAATTATAATAATAATTAAAAAGTTTCCTTTGTTTAAGAATGTGTTACAATTTATAGTGAAAATATTTATTAGAAGAGAAATATAAAATATGCATTAATTACAAAGAAAGAGAAGTCTTCCATTTACTAAAAATAATACAGAAATAAAATATTTTGCTCATTTACGCAAATAACACTGAAAGTATATCAGAAGAATTTTTTTCTGTGTATATATAGATATCAAAAATACCAAATTAATTTTTGAATCCCTGTCTCAAACTAGGAACATACTACCCAATTAATGACATTTTTTGTGGAACACAACAAAAATAAATTTACTGCGTACAATGTCCTTTTATTATCCCTCTTTAGTTTTCTACCTTTTATTGGAAGCAAACAACAATAACTCTTCTTATAATCACCACGGAATGCTTAAAAATGTGGCAGAAAAATGAATATCTTTATCCATCCCTTGAAGCAGTGTTCGTATTTCAGCCTACTTTATTTATTTATTTTTTTTCGTTTTAATATCATTATTTGAAATTTAAACTGCTTGCAAATACAATCCCCTTCCTTTTTGTGAATGCTTTTCTTTCTTAGTCCTTCCATAATCTTCTAAAAATTTCCATGCATGCAAATTCATGCAAATGCGAGTACGTATTACTTCAGCCACTGAGGGAACAGAGAATTTTTTTTTCTCAAAGCGTTCTCTTGTCTACTCCCTATCTCTTTTAAATACTAACTTTAGTTTTTGGAATATGTATCCCGGTTTTTGTATGTTTTTATTTTATTATCCTATTTTTTCTTGTATGTGTATGTTTGCGAAATTTTCGCTTGAGGAAGTAAGCTCACAGTCCCTTTCAAGTGTGACACAAAATGCATTAGGGGGCGGGGGGTACGTACTCCTTTCCGATTTCAACGCTTTAAAACGGAAATGTTTTATAAATTGATGAAGTATATTCAACATTTTTTGGAAGCCTTTTTTCTGTGTATGCCCAAAACTGAATTGGTGTTTATAAAAAAGTGTAGATACATTTTGTTTTGTTTATTGTTCACAAAATATGTGCATTTTTATCGCTTTTTTTTCTGTTATTTTATTTATATTTATATTATTTTTTCCTTATATTTTTTCAGAGTTTCTTTCCTAATATTAATTAATTATTTTTGTAAAATTTTATTAACTATTTATATTTTACATAAACATTTTTATTCATATAATGTATATAAGATTTAATTGAAAACATTTTCGTGCATATGTTTTGTGTCGTTTACATGTCGAAAATTGAATTAGTGTTTTATTAAAAAAAAATTAATATTTTTTTTCTGACTTAAATACAATTCTGCTATTTATTTTAAAATTTACTTTAGAATATTTTCAGAAATGCCATCAAAAAATATCGTTTGTGTTAAATAAAGAATCAATAGAGAATTGATTATTGTGTCAATGTCTTATTCGCCTTTTATTAAATAAATTTAGTTAAATTTTAAATTAACTAAAAAATACATTAACTATATTTAAAAAATAAATTTTCTAAAAAAATAAAATACATTTTTTATCTAAATTTTCCTCTGTTAAAGAACGTGTTATAATTTATATGGAAAAGATTTATTGGAACTTAAATATAAATTATGCATTAATTACATAGAAAGAGAGACTTCCATACAATAAAAATAATACAAAAATAAAATATGCAATATCTAAATTTTTTTCCTTTACACAAATAACACTGAAAATATATCAAAAGTCTTCTTTTTTCTGTTGATATATATAAAAAGAATTCAAACTAATTCTTGAATCCCTGTCTCAGACTAGGAAAATACTACCCAATTAATGAGAATTTTTGTGGCAACACACACAAAAAAACTAAATTTACTGCGTACAATGTCCTTTTATGATCCCTTTTTCGTTTTCTTACTTTCACTGGAAGCAAACCACAACAACTCTACTTATAATCACCGCGGAATGCTTAAAAATGTGGCAGAAAAAATGAATATCTTTATCCATCCCTTGAGGCAGTGTTCGTTTTTTTTTTGTAGTCTTGATACCATTATTTGAAATTTAAACTTCTTGCAAATACAATCGCGTCCTTTTGTGAACGCTTTCCTTTCTTAGTCCTTCATAATCTTCTAAAAATTTCCATGCATGCAAATTCATGCAAATGCGAGTACCTATTACTTCAGCCACTGAGGGACCAGATAAACTTTCTTTCCCCAAAGCGTTGTCTTGTCTACTCTCTATCTCTTTTAAATACCAAATTTAGTTCTTGGAATATGTTGCCGGGCTGCCGGGTTTTTTACTTGTATGTGTGTGTTTTGAGGAATTTTCGCTTGAGGAAGTAAGCTCACAGTTCCTTTCAAGTATGACACAAAATGCATTTTTTTTGGGGGAGGAATGTACTCCTTTCCGTCTTCAAGGCTTTAAAACGGAAATGTTTTATAAATTGATGGAGTATATTCAAGGTTTATTTCGAATCCTTTTTTTTTCTGTGTATCTTTTTATACCCAAAATTGAATTGACGTTTTTAAAAAAGTGCAAATACTTTTAGTTTTGTTGTTTGTTTATGAAATATGTGTATTTCTATCTTTTTTCTGTTATTTTATTTATGTTTATATTATTTAATTTACTAGTTTCGTTCTTATATTATTTCAGAATATCTTTAATGAAATTAATGAATTATTTTTGTAAAATTTCAGTAAGTAGTTTTTTTATATACTATAAATGTTTGATCAATTGAAGAAATCACTATAACATATAGGTTTTGGAACTA
Organism: Caerostris darwini; assembly: GCA_021605075.1. Classification (NCBI taxonomy): domain Eukaryota; kingdom Metazoa; phylum Arthropoda; class Arachnida; order Araneae; family Araneidae; genus Caerostris; species Caerostris darwini. The sequence continues at coordinate 75,513 of BPLQ01003448.1, read as the reverse complement.
TATAATTGGGAGGAGGGATCCTCTATGCGATTGATGTGTATTTCTTTTAAATGAAAATTAAATCAACTTAAGTAATTAAAAAAAATTAACAAAAATAATCTGGCACGATTTCTAAATACTACAAGATTTAATTGTTATAAACTTTAAAACGAATAATATTTGATTGAGAAGGATATATCGATTTTAAATCTAAAAAGCTTACAGTTCATGCCTTTGGGTGGGGTGGCTTTTCAATTAACTATTATTAATACATGACTTAAATAAAATATTTATATGTGATTGCGCAACATTTTGCTATTATATAGAATGAAACCTTAAGGTATTCAAATTACTGACTTATTATTTCCTATTTTACTTCTTAATGATATTTTTAAAGCATTTCGTATTACAAAAATTTCATTGACATGTTCATTACATTCAACATTGCATACATTCCTCCAGTGGCTCCCTAGATACTGTGGCATTTTAGGTAATGACCAGGCAGAGTTGCTGACTAAGAAGGGCACACAGATAGTTTAAAATCCAATTGCGTGCAGCTCATTTTATTCCATGAGACATTGTATCAAAAATCATGTGGTACTTGGCATTGATCACTGCTCGTATCTCATCAAGGAGTTGGTGGAACAGGGTATTTTGGACAAACCTCATGAAAAGGCTATCGCTGAATTTAGTCTTGAGGTGGATAACGGCTGTTTGGCAAGCCATCTGCATCGCGTTGTTACTTTTGAGAGCCCAAATTGCCCGCTATGTGGGAAAGACGGGATCATGGACTGGCACCATATTGCAGGATGCCTGGCTTTGAGTGGAGACTTCGAGGTGAAAAGATATTAGAGCGCTAGAATTTTTCAGATGGAACAAAGACTTTTTTTCTTATTATTTTGTTTTGTATGTGTGATCGTTTTATACTGGTTTCGTTTATATTTTTTTATCTCGTAAGAATTTGTTATTTTTTTTTGCAATTGGAAATAAACAGTATATACATTTCCATGATATTTAATATCCATGACTAATCCACAAAATTTATTCATGTGTTCATGGTTTTTTTTTTTTTTTTTTTTTACATTTTGATATGCATCATTTTTTCAGTAAAGAATTAAATATTATGCAAGAGCAAATCCCTCTATTCCAATAGATGCTGATGTATTGATCATTTAATTGCTAATGAATTGAATATTTTATTTCTAATGTATTGAATGTATGCTAGTGTATTTAATATATTAATTCCATGTAATAAACTGACTGAAATGCATGTATATCTTTCTGCTTCATGTAATTTTAAATAAAAATATTTGCCATTTATATTCTTCATATATGAAAAAGTTACTTTGACATTGAGAAATGATTGGAGAGCGTATTTATTATTATTATTTTTATTTATTTATTTATATATTTTTTACTGAGAAAGTGAAATAAACGAAAGTTTGAGAATCATTGACATAGGTCACTTTAATCTTACACCGATAATGTTACATTATTGGAAAAAACAAGTCCCTCATTATTTATCTCGTTTCTTTCACAAAGGGATAAGCCCTGATCAAGAACAAAAAAACATCCTGATTAACAAAACATCAGAAGCAAAAGAGGTCCACTACATCACCTAATGCGAATAAATGCGGAGATTCGGAATTTCTGCTTATGTTTCTGATCTCTTGAGGATTGCATTGGAATTATCAGATTCCCTATGAAATAAAAGGAAGAAATTCACTTACCGGGCGGTCGATTCAGGATGGCAGGATCTGAACAAAGAGGCTGACGTAAAGGGAAAATCGCATTTCGTCTATACCGAAGAGATTTTACCGATTTCTACAACTAAATAACGGTAACTGGTCTTCGAGTGATGTACGGCAGATTCAATCAGAGCTGAAACCAAGTATTGAGTCGGTCGTTGATGAAATGAATCATGGTTAATAGCATGGACGAAGCGGACCTACCGTGTATCCGTCATAAGTCCATGATCCAAACTTCATAAAGCAGGTTTGTTCGTCAAAGGGGAAGTACTCGACGTCCATGAGGCAGGAGCTTTTGTAGATGGCTGGCGGTTTCCAGTGGACCATGCCATCGAAATGAAGGATGGCTTTTGTCATGATGGTGACTTCGTAATTTCCATCGGCACTGAAAATTATTATGAGAAAAAAATAATATTTAATATCTTTAGAAAATTTTTATAAAAGAAATAAAAATATCAGGTTCATAGATAAATAATCATTTATAGTGATTATAACACAAACTACGAATCATTCCTTAATAAAGTAAAATCTGATATATGGTTTTAAATTTCTTGTGAATTATAGAAATGTTATTGTTTTTGCTTCTGTCATGATGGTGACTTTGTAATTTCCATCGGCACTGAAAATTATTATGAGAAAAAATAATATTTAATATCTTTAGAAAATTTTTATAAAAGAAATAAAAATATCAGGTCATATAAATAATCATTTATAGTGATTATAACACAAACTACGAATCATTTCTTAATAAAGTAAAATCTGATATATAGTTTTAAATTTCTTGTGACTTATAGAAATGTTATTGTTTTTGCTTGTGTCATGATGGTGACTTCGTAATTTCCATCGGCACTGAAAATTATTATGAGAAAAAAATAATATTTAATATCTTAAGAAAATTTTTATAAAAGAAATAAAATATCAGGTCATATAAATAATCATTTATAGTGATTATAACACAAACTACGAATCATTTCTTAATAAAGTAAAATCTGATATATAGTTTTAAATTTCTTGTGACTTATAGAAATGTTATTGTTTTTGCTTGTGTCATGATGGTGACTTCGTAATTTCCATCGGCACTGAAAATTATCATGGAAAAAAATAATATTTTATATCTTAAGAAGATGTTTATAAAATAAATAAAAATATCAGTTTCATAAATAAATAATCATTTTATAATGGTTAAAATATAATCTACGACTCCTTTCTTAATCACATAAAAGCATATTCGATTAATATGATTATATTTAATATGGTTTTAAATTTCATGTGACTTATAGAAATGTTATTGTATTTGTTTTAATTCAGAATATATAATAACCCAAAGGCTTACAATTAGGAAATAATCTTTAATATTTTATAGAAAATTTCATGAAAGAAATAAAAATATTAGTTTTATAAATAAATAATCATTTTATAGTGATTAATGCTTAATCTACGATTCAATTCTTAATGAAATAAAATCTGATACATGGTTTCAAATTTCATGTGACTTATTGTAATGTTATTGTATTTTTTTTTTTAATTCAGAATATATAATAACCTAAAGTATTGAAACTGGGATCATATAGTTTAAAAGATAAAAAAATTAAACTAATTTTAACAAGCATATTTATTTAACAGAATATTATTTTTTCATTTTCTTTAAAAATTATCTTTTTATAAATGCAACATTACAGCTTTATTTCTTAAAATATTTATTTTTAATTAAATACAAATTTCTCGTATACTCAAAGTACAAAAATATGATGCAAAGGTGTGTAACGTCATATTGATGAAAATACAGTTTAATTAATAAGTTAATAAGTCATTTTTAAAAATTCTGAAATTATTTTAAAATATCTTAATTTGTTTATAAAAAAAAAGGAAATTCAATGGTAGCTTAATTATTTTTAAAATGATTATAATCTTAAAAAACGAAATGCTTAAAAAATATGAAAATTTCCATAAAATTATTTGGTAGAAAAAATATTTTATTGTAGAGAAAATGTGTTTTAAACAAAATATTAATCATTTTTAGAAATGAAATATTTTAATAATCGATCAAGAATATCGTTTTGTTTTAAGATATACGTTGAAAACAAACGGATGATCTTATTTGCCATTGAATTCATAATTAAATTCATATACATTTAACATGTAATGATTCTATTTAAATTGTGCTTACGTTGCCTATACATGTTTTCAGTAGGAAGCATTTTAAAAGGAGGGTGGGTTTTTTGATAAACAAACATAATCATATAAATTTAAAATGTGATTGCAAATGGATGCCATAATTTGATAAACGATTGATTGATTATTGATAATTTGATTGATGATTGATAATTTGATAAACGATTGATTTGACTATATTCTTCACATTTTGTACCAAATCATTTTTTTTTATTTAAATACAAATGGCTATCATATTTTATGACATAATGAAAAGGATTTTCACTATCATACTTCATATTCGGTTGAAATACTTATTTTAAGGAATAGATGCTCTTTTTAATTATTATCATTTGAAATACCATTAAATTATTTATTGTTTTTTGAGTTAGCTTACCTTTATTTATATTTATTTGAAATACCTTTAAAGAAATTAGAGTTAAAACTATATTATTCACATTCATCCAATATGTGTTTAAAATAAAACTTACTTTTGAACTTAATGGAAGAATAACAAATGTAATCTTTATTTTCAAAATGGAAAACAACTTGAAAAGTTATTTTAATGAAGATTGTCATGTACTTCTTCTATAAATAAAAAATTTGATGTTTTAAATGTAGACACATAAACCGCTTTGCAAAAAGGTTCAGCTTTAAAAGTTCCAACTTTTTATTGAAAATAAAAAGGAGACGAAAAAATCATAAGCCTCATTATTCATTGAGCCCTTTCGTCGTAATTCCTCTTTATAAATTGAAGACAGATCCACGAATTGAAAAAATCCACGTTCATCGGCGATTTCCTAAAAGGTTTTGAAACTGTTTATTTATTTATTTTATTTTATTTGAAAAGAAATCTAGAAAATGGTATTTTGGCGTTTATCTCTCTGACAGATTGGCATTTCATGTTTCATGACATTTTAGTTTTAGAAGGGCTCAGTGTTGTTAAATGCAAAAGCATTCGCATTAAATTCATTTTAGTGAATGTTTGAAGAGATCAAGAAATATTTTTTAGGATTTTAAATGAATGCTTTTTTGTTTGTTTTGTTTTGTTTCCTTTTTACTTTATATTCTTCGAAATACTCTTTAATCAATCTAAATTGATTTCGTTTTTTCGAGAAGAAAGATTTTCAAGGTTTTTTTTTATTTTTTTTTGTTAAGTCTTTTAAAACCTTTTCTCTTTAAAGTGATGTTGCTAACATTTTTATTAGTAAACATCCATACATTTAAAACATTTTTAATAATGAGAAAATCATTATATTTTGGCGTATAAATCTCGTATGATATCTGTTAATGCGATGCATAATTACAATAAATAGTGTTTGGATTTCTGAAATCTGGATTTTGTCAATATTAAAAGAAAAAAAAAAAAAAAAAAAAAAAAACTAATGTCATTCTTGATTAATAAAAAGTCTATAGGAGTACATCTGGATTAATTTGAAATTCTGCTTTTTTTTTTTTTTTTACATTTAATTGTATGTAAAACTGTCGAAGTATTTTACTCATTTCATATCATAAATAAATTAATAAATTTAGATTTCATTAATTACAATTTAATTATAAATTTCATTAATTATAACTTAATTAATATAAATTTTATTAATTATAAGTTTATTTAATATAAATTCTGACAAAAGTTATGAATTTTTCTTCAAAATCCTTCAGAGTTATTCTTCAAAAATTATGAATTATTAAAAGTTTAGCATATAAATTTTTATAATTAAAATTTGATAACATTCTTTTAAATGTTTTTCTTTTAAGGGTAACAGAAATAATTCACCGCTCAAATTAAAAAGAGTACATGAATTAAATAGAGTATTTTACTAAAATATTATCAAATTAAAATTTTATTTATGTTGGCTTTATACAGTAGATGTTTGTGTGAACGTATTTTTTTTCCTTTAAAGAAATATGATATTATAATAATAAAAAAAATTAAAAATCATATAAACAAAAGAATAAAAATCAAAAACAAATATTTAGAAATACATTATCCATATAGCAACAAATTCATAGACCGATAACAATTTAATGTTGCTTATCGAATTAAAATATAAATGAAAATCATAGAATATCAACTGAAAAAAAATTGATTTTAAATTTTTTTATTTATTAATGAAATGACAAATTGTTGTATACTAAAAACAAGGATGAGATATAGGTTACTAACGACAATAAGATATGCAGTAAGTAACTTAATGTCGCTATGTTGTATTCACGACTCAATGTCTATATTTTATATAATTAAAATGTTTCTTCTATAAAATGTTGCTATATAATTATGTTTCTATTTTATATAATTAAAATACAGTAGAAAAAAAGGGGTTTTTCGGTTTTTTTTTTTAATTTTGCATTTTGTGAAACAGTTGAATAGTTCCAATAGATAGCGCATTGTCTTACTTATTATAAAGAACAATATCCGGCAACCAAATAAGTTCAGCGGGAACGTGAAGTTTGGTGACTCCTCCATAATCATCTGGATCCCATCGCATCTTATAATCATTCCATTCCTGAAATGAAACATAATATACATGTACAAATATTATGTACAGAGTCGAAACACATTAATAGAATCGCCTTTTGTATTCTAGAATAAAAGACAGAAAATAGAGCAGGAAAGGGGGAGACATAATTAGATACTGGAAAGTATTCATAGTGATATTGCGTCATACTGCCTGCAGTGTCATTAGCAACTGTTGGAGGGTTCAAGGTACAATATACATGGAGTAAATAACCTTATTGTGGGGTAATGAGTTATGTAGCTACAGTTCAGATGATAGCTGTTGGAGGGTACAAAGTAGCGCATGGATCAAATAATACTTTATCCGTATTTTAATCCATGCCGGCTGCAGTTCAGTTGACGGCAATTGGAAGCTGAAAGATCTATTGGGGATAAAATAACACTATTTTGTGATATTAAGCTGTACCAACAATAGTTCAGTCCACAGCCGTTAGACTGCAAGGTAGAGCATCCATGGAGTGAATAACTCTATTTTAGGATATTGAACTATGAAAGCTGCAATTCAGTTGACTGCTGTTTTAAGGTAGCAAGGTAGAGTATTCATGGATCAAATAATCTTATCGCAGTATTTTAAGCTATGCCGAATGCAGGTCAATTGCCAGCTGTTGGAGGGTTCAAGGTAGAGTATCCATGGAACAAATAACCCAATTTTGGGAAATTGAACTATGCCAGTTACAATTCAGTTGACAGCTGTTGGAGAGTGCCAGGTAGAGTATTCATGGATCAAATAATCTTATCGCAGTATTTTAAGCTATGCCGGATGCAAATCCATTGCCAGCTGTTGGAGGGTTCAAGGTAGAGTATCCATGGAACAAATAACCCAATTTTGGGATATTGAGCTGTACCAGCTACAGTTCAGTTGATAACTGTTGGAGGGTGTAAGATGCATGCTGGTTACAGTTCAGTTGATTAATGCTAGAGATATCAAAGTTGAATATCCATGAAGTAAATATCCCTACCATGAATTATTGAGCCATGCCAGTTACAGTTCAGTTAAAAACTACTGAGTGTGCAATATTGAGTATTCATGGTAAGAATAACGTATCGAAGTAGTTTCATAGATGCTCGATTGTGCTTACATCCGAAAATTAATTCGAGAGCCAGGGAAGTATATTAAACTTTAATTTTTTTTTTCAATTATTCAAGTACAATTTTATTGTATGAGACGTAATATTGCTGGAACATCTTCAAGGCAGTTTGTAATGGGATTCATAATGATGAGCATACGTTAAGAGCAACATGGAATGCTCCTCAGACTTTTTTCATCTTACAACCATCTTGTTGCTTTTTTTCTAATGCCCTAGCTATATGCACCAAAGTCCATTCCGTCAAATGAAGAGTCAATACGTGATTCATTGAAAAATACATCCACTGAATGCCAAATGGCTGTATTGCTGTGCAAATGATATTCTCTTCCAATGATGCACAGTTAGCAAAAGTGCTGTCATAAGTCTACTCTGGAACCAAACACGTTCTCGCAGAATTCAATGAAATAATTTGCATACCATAAGGCCTGCCTCTGCCAACTTGTAATCGCCCACAAATGTTGAAGGATGCTGGTTTCCTAAAGTTTCTCTCCGAAAACACCTAATTCCTTTATGTATATAAATTTTGTTATACATATATACACAAAGGCCGTAAGCGTCAATGACATATGCATCTAGACTTACATGGCCGCGGAACTTAAAACGTTATTTATCGGACTATGGAGCCCTATAGAGAGAAATATTAGCTAAACTGTCGTTCCGGTCATATTTTTGTTAGTCCCCTAGCTGATTTGGGTCGTAAATTGTTCCACTATAGCGTCTCAGTTTACCACAACTCCAATAACGCCACCGTCGTTTACTTTTATCAACTATGACACATTGAGCATCACATTTTCTATGTCGCTTTTTTATATTGCCATTTTAATATACATTATTTTCAATAATGCTATTTTATTGTGAATTATTTTCTATTGTGAAATTTTATCACAACACAAAAATAAACCACAAAATATCATATTTCTGTTGAAATATTACCACCCTATCCCAAAAAGCCAATAATCATCTCTATTTATGTGTCAGATAAATCACTCCATTTCCAAGACAACAAATTTGAAATTGTTTTTTGAATATATGTAAAACCCGTACATACCCACCAAATAATCTAGCGCTGATTTTAAGAGGAAGAAGTAGTTTTATTAATTTGTATAATTAAATTAAACTTTAATTTTAATTTAACAATTCAACTAATTCACTATTGGTATACTTAAAATCATCATTCTTTCAATATGTGATTATATTTTTTACAAAATTTAATGAAATTTCTGCAAAATTATCTTTACATCACTTTTTTATAAAATTCAGAATAAACCAATGGAAATTTATTTGTTTCCTTTTTTTGAAAACTTATATTCTTCGGAAAAACTGGAAATGAGATTAATTATTTCTTACTAACTAACTCATTATATTAAACCAGGTTCAGGAAAAAAGGCAAACTATTGTAACTAGTTTCATTTTCTGAACCCCCTATAGTATAGATTGAGTTACATCTTTTGTGAATGGGTTGGCGGTAGTTGCTACAGGGGACTCGTACCCAGGGGACCCAAGGGAGTCGTAAAATAATGAAATGGACACTACGGAAAAGTGATGGTCACTTCGGGAAAATGGACATTATATTCCTATACCCATATCGAGAAATTCAGGAAATATGATCATGTTTTCTTTTATGCTATAGCATATGAGCGTATAATTTATAAGTAGTTATGATTTTATTTCGTAAGATTTGCAGAGTTAACACACAAAATATAATGAGTATATTTTTAACACTTGATTCCTTATTTATAGATTAAGATATTAAGTTTTACGGCTAAAGAAAGCAATAAAATTTTCATATTATGCGATTTAATCATAATTTAAAGATATTTATTATTTTAATTAGTAATTAATAATGATATTTAATTACAATTAAAAATATATTATAATTTTACGATATTTTTATATATAACAGTGATTTTTTTAAATTGATTTTTTTTCAAGGAAATAAATTTCTTTTTAATTTTGCAGTTAAATTACAAAAATCTTATTCGAGTAGAAAAATAATTTAATATAATATAAAAATAAATGGCTATTAAAGTAAATAATTTTAAAATACCATTCATGTGATTACGTTTTGTGGGCATCATGTGTTGTTGTAAAATTCGTTTTTATACCATTGATCACTTTTACAATACCAGTAATTGTAAAAGTGATGTTTTCTTCTTTAGAAACTACATAATTTTACAGATTTGTTTTTAAACACGACTGCAATTTTTAGCTTTTACAAGAAAAAATTAGTTCTGAAAGTGTTTTAGAAGTCTTAAAAATTATACAAAAATATAACTTAATAAGTTTTATTCAATAAATTATTTAAAAATTTGTCAAACCTATTTAAACATTCAATAAATTATTTAACCTTTCAAAGCATACATCGTAAACCATCCGAAATGCAAATCCATAAAACATCCAAACTTTATGAAATTTGCAGCATGCATTTAACTCGATAATATGAGCAAATTATTAACATTTCAGAGCAAATGCAAATCATCGGTAGCGCCACCTGTAACTATCTCACCATTGCCACCTATCATCTGTAGCGTCAAATACAAAAGTTATATAGACGGAGAAAAAAAATTTGCTTCGTAGAAGAAGACGAAAATTTATCGAGCAGTTTCTATGTTACACAAAGGGAAAATGGTGGCTTATAAAGATTGCGGATTGCTTTCCGAGAAATTGGAGCTCGGATAGAAAATAATCCAGCCACATTGATGAAAAAATACAATCAATAGGAGCAGGTGAGACGTGCCAACAGACACGGACAATCACAGCACATGTGAGGACTCGCCACTCTACCATAAGTGAGAACATGCATAGTGTGCGCATGGCACAGATGGGTAGCACTGTAACATCAAAAAGCAAGTGCAAGATCCGGCGCAGCAATCAGGGATGAATTGATTCTCATAGATGATAATGTCAGGCCACACCATGCTTAGCTACTGGATAATTTCCTTTCCGACAAAGGAATCCTTCGAATGGATTGGTCAGCATGTTCCGCGGATAGGAACACAATAGAACATGTTTGGAACATTCTAGGGAGAAGAGTTGCTAGTCGCTTATCAGATCTTGAAACTATTCAGTACTTGGAAAGCTCTCTTCTACAGGAGTGGGAACAGGAGGAGTATACCCCAGTCCTTCATTGATAATCTCAGTGATTCCCTGCCTCGGGACGTTGCTTATGGTCAGGAGAAAACATCTTCTTGAAACTCATTTTATACTAAAAATCATATTTTTGTTTATTTGTATAATAAGCCCGAACTGTGTATATTTTGCTTACCAACAAATATCGTCAATGAAATGTAAATGTTCGTTGTTTCTTCATCTTCTCTCATATCTTACAACACACATACATCATATATCAGTCACCAAAACATTTTCTCATCTGGAACATTTTATCATTCCTATATATATACATATATATATATATATATATATATATATATATATATATATATATATATATATACAAGAAACCAAACGTTATATTTTATGTCATTTTTTATCTACACTCATGTCCATAAATTAAGGATAATTCAGAATCGCACAGAAATTGAACTCTAAAATAAAAATTTCACCTGTAGAATTATCACACACATCTCGAAGAAGAATATGCAAATTACAGGAAACCACCAGATAGCGCGGATAGTACGTCACAATGACGAGAGTGTAAGAGAGGGGGATATAAGGAATGGTGGCAAAGAAGTAAAATTGTTCACAAGCGCTTTAAACGCCTTTCAGTGCAATAACCGAATAGTTATGGCACAAAGGAAGCATTAAGATGATTTTTTACGTGGGAGAATTATCGGACGACTGGAATGTGGATGTAACCAGCTGGAAGTATCCGAGGAACTTGGAATCACCCAGAGTGTCATCTCCAGGCTTTGGCAACAATTCCAAGATGATGGTAATGCGAGTAGATTTTACAGCACAGGTCGCCCCCGAGTTACAACGCCGAAGGAGGACCGGTATTTAGCAGTTACCACCAAAAGAAACAGACGGAGCACAGCATTAGACCTTTCTCGTCAGCTCTCTTCAGCTACCGGTACGACAGTTTCGAGGCAGACCATGTACAGACGCTTAGGGCACATTGGTCTATATGCTCGTAGGCCTGTCAGATGTGTTCCACTTACCGCAACTCACTGTCGCCTGCGATTAACCTGGAGTAGAGAGCATGCATTGTGGACACCGCAACAGTGGTCTGGTGTGCAGTCTGATACTCGCCGGACTTTCATATGGAGAGCGCCAGGTACCCATTACCACCAAGAGAACACCATTGAAAGACACCGTTACGGTGTCTTGGGGAGGAATTATTCTTGGTTCCAGAACTGACCTGCATGTTCAGAGTGTAACGATGACAGGCCACATCTATCGGGATATCATTTTGGAACAACATGTACGTTTGTTTCGGGGCGCCATGGGTGCTGAATTTCTGTTTATATATGACAACGCCCGTCCTCACCGTGCAAACATTGTAGACGGATGCCTTCAATTGGAGGATATCACCCGTATGGATTGGCCAGCATACTCATCGAACTTGAATCCAATAGAGCATGTGTGGGATATGCTTGGCCGACGAATTGCAGCCCGTCAACCCCCTCCCACCTGTCAACCGGAACTTCGGAGGGCATTGCTTGATGAGTGGTGTAATATTCCCCAAGATCAGATTGATAATTTGATACTCAGCATGCCTAGGCGTTGTAAGGCCTGTATTGCATCGTCCGGGAGACATACTCTATATTAACCATCATACTAACGTGTTATACTGTTTTTTGTAAATAGGTTCTTTTTTGAAATTTGTTCCAGGGAGTAAAAATCGCCATTTTTATTAATTATGTCAAACATATAGCCTCGTTTTTGCTCTTTACCTTTTGTTTAACAAATAGACTTTACAAATAAGTCAAATTTATTTTGCTTCTGTCTTTTTCTTTGCCTGAACTTCATTATCCTTAATTTATGGACATGAGTGTATTATTGTTTTTTTACTTCTTTTATTTTTAGATTTTCGACCACTATTATAAAATATATGTACATAGCATTTTGCCAACACCATTAAATTTCATTGAAATCACAAATAAGTTAGAATATAATGTCTAACATTTGCAACACTTTAGATTATGTGCAATTGAAGAAATTAAAAAAAAAGTCGTTAATTAATAATGTGATGTTTCTATATGAAAGAAATTTTCTAGCTTTCATTTTCAATTTTCAGAATGTTAATAAAGTTATTCAACAATAGCATACATTTTAAATGACGATAGTTTGGAATTTTAAACAAGTAGCTATGGTATTAAAACAAATATTATTAAGTACACAAATATTTTAATATTAGAAGGAAAAAATAAATAAGATTGAATATAAACAGTTAAACGTTAAAGCTAATTAAAATTTTGAAAAAAAAAAAATATTCAAATTCATGGAAAAGTATGTTATGCTTACTATACAACAATAAAAATTTTAAATTGTAGAACAAATTTAATTACACATGACAATTTTAAAATAGAACAATTTTTGGTCCATTATAAAAGTTTCAAAATTTTTTGAGCACATAGAATTACTTTTTTTATAATTATTAATCATTTTCACTGACTACTTGTAAAATATCAAATTTTCAGTTTTTATTTTGTAATTCTATTCAAATTCATGGAAAAGTATGTTATGCTTACTATACAACAATAAAAATTTTAAATTGTACAACAAATTTAATTACACATGACAATTTTACAATAGAACAATTTTTGGTCCATTATAAAAGTTTCAAAATTTTTTGAGCACATCGAATTACTTTTTTTATAATTATTAATCATTTTCACTGACTACTTGTAAAATATCAAATTTTCAGTTTTTATTTTGGAATTCTGAAAATAATCTAAATAAAGAATTATTTTGAAAATCCTATATTTTTTATGCACAAAAGTGTTATTCTTACCTGTTCCACCCAGACATTTGTCGTCATAATCTGATTTTTTAAATTCTGAAAAAAAAAAAATTACTTTAATAAATTAATTATACATAAGAAAAATAAACTAAAAGACACAATTAATTTTAGCGTTAATATGCATTTATTTATCTATTCATTAATAACATGTAGGTTACCGATTAAACTAGTTTTGTAGTATTTTGCATATTTATAAAATTTTAATGAATAATTAGCGTTCAATTTTACATAAAAAATAACACATTCATATGAGTATTTATAAAAGCATCAACATATTTATTTTTAATGTAAATGCATTTAATAAAGTTAATCAAATGATTTAACTAAAAACATTTTATAGTAGAATTTTAAAAGATATCAGTTTTAAGTTGAAACAGAAATCCGGATCGTTAGATTTATATAAAAGTAGTTTTCATAATTATTTTTAAAAAAATAGTCATCATAGCTATAACTTGGAATTTTTACTAAACCGTTTATATAGATTAACTTAAAATTAAGTTTTTGCATAAAATAAAATGTAATTTTTAATTGAATACTAATTTTATAATTTCATAAATTTTAATAAACAATAATTTTTAAAAAACAATTATTCAACTAAATAATTGTAAAAATTTAAGAATATTATGTAAAATGACCTTTTTAAATTATAAACATCGTTTTTATCTTTTTTTCCTTTATATTAATTATTACCTATCGGATTGTTATAAATATTTAATGAATAAACAGAATGCAGCAGATCTATCAGCGATTGAAATTTTAATAATGTCACTTTAAAAATTGTAAAAATCATAGTTAAAAATCAATTTTTCTGTCATATTGATTAAAAATTAAATGTCAAAACGCGATCTAATTAAATAAGTTAGAAATAATAAAAAACGTTGTTATTAAATATGCATTTTATTCAAATTTTTAAAATACATAAATGTGATATTCTATATATAGTTAAACAATATCTTAAATCGAGAAATGTTATATTCAATTTTAATATTGTATTTATAAAAATAGGGCTGATATGCATCTTACATAATACTTAAACAAAACGATATTTTTTTTTAAATTCATATTAATAAATAATATATATAGATAGAAAAAAATGATTTAGTAGAAAATGTTTATCTTCTGAATATAGATTTATATTGCCTACATAATGATTTTTTAAAAACCATAATTTATCACTATTTTTTGTCAGCAAAACAAGCTTAGATCGTAAAAAGACAGTAATGGAAATTTTGAATTCGTTTGATTTCGATTTCCATCTAAATCATTTTTTATTCTTCGTATTTTAAAACACATTAGAAAGCAAAATAAATGTGCTTCTTTAAACATTTTCTGAAAAATAATAAAATTCTTTGTGTTTCCATTATGTATTTAAAATAATCTTTGAATGCTTATCGTTAATAATTTGCATTTAAAGCAAACAATGTTTATATTTATTTGCAACCAAGATAAAAGCTTTTCTAATAATATTAAACATCCTTTTGTGTTTTTCTTTTGGAATAATAAAAGTACCGATTTTCTTAAAGTTTTACAGGAAATATTTTTGTCTATCTTAAATGAAAATGGAAATTTCGTATGCTATGCATAATTGACAGAGGGAAAAATTCTAAATTATTTTTTTGATAATATCGCACACAAATTTTTATTCAATAGTATTGCCATTGTCTTTTTCAATTTTTTTTGTTGATTTAATGAAATAACAAAACTTGACAAAAAAAAAAAAACACATTTGAAAAGTTTTAGCTTTGTTTATATGTAATCAGTGTAAAATGTTTAGAAATAAATATTTTATTTTTAATTATTGGTGAATTTGTTAAACAATTGTTGTTTCTTTTATTAATTTTGTAACCTCTCGGCCTATACTAGATCTATAAAGGCTTCAAGAAGTTGGCCACATTCAGGTTCATGGGAACACTTTATTTTTTATTTATAACCATTATATATATATATATATATATATATATATATATATATATATACAGGGCTCTGTTTACAGAATATGAAATTTAAAGATATAAATTAGATACACAAGTGTGGTTCACTCCAAGGAGGGAGATTTTCAGAATTCTCGAGTATACGACGAATCTAAAACCCGTGGTCTGCTGTAGACCTTATTTATCACGCGGCGTGTACACAAACCACAAGAAAACTGGCGGAAACACCGGCCTGTTCAGTCATTTCAGAGGAAAAGAAACACTTCTTGTCTTGTTGACTCGTCACAGAACTCCCTTTTTTCTCCAAAAATCTTCTTTTAAATAAATCCGTCAAGAGAGGAGGCAACTCCTTCACTTCTCATTGGAGTTGAAACTTCTTCAACCCATAGTCTATCACTAATCTCGATGAAGCAACTCATTACGTTGTTCATATTGAGTTTGTAATTGTTTCGACCAGTGAAGGTTGAATAGACAATCTCCAATTTCGTGATATATTATTCATGACAACGATTATCTGATATCCAGATCTGAATGGCAAGTTTTTCTCATTAAAACAAAACTTCAATTTCTTGTCATAAAAATCCACAATATTGTTTATCTTCTGTGAAATTTGAGCGATAGGTTATTATTATGTATTTGGAAAAGAATATATATTCCACTCACCTGAAACGAAATGATAAATCTTTTCTCTCGCGGGAAAAATGCTACATTTTCCAATCTAATATTTTATTATGCATAAAAAATAAATTATTGAAAAACTTTTATAAGCATACTATATAACTTCTACTTATTGCTCAAAAGTGTATAACACGCAGCTTACAGAAGTAAGTAACGAACATGTTCATAAGCAATATATTAAAAATATCAAATAAGGATTATATTTAAAAGAACACTTAACATAACAAAGGAGAAATAAAATAACGATAGAGAAATTATATAATATTATTATTTATTTAAGAAAAAGTAAAAATTTACAAAAGACTGCAAAGTCAGGCTTTTTATTATAAGTTAACAAAAGTCAGTTGTTTTCTTAAAAAATTACAAGGATGTTCAAGCCTGAAGGAATTAAAAAATAATGCGATCAATATTCTGCACACTATTTACATGGCAGTTGAAAAGACCTGTTCACATAAATCAAATATTTTTAAACAGTAGTTAAAATAGCCATGTCCAATCATAAACTGGGTATCTCTAAAATCAATAAAAAAGTATGAGTCTTTGGGGAAATAGAAACAAAGTAATTCTTTTTCGTAGATGCATTAGATGGTTATATGTAAAATTTATTCCATAGATTGTTAGTTTGAGTGACTTTTTATAATGAGATTTTAGTACAAAAATTTCAACACTCGACTACAAGCTCCAAAAACAAAAAGCTCAACGAGGTCAAAATCAGGAAGAAAATCATAATGATGTTCTTTACACAAATTTTAGGTTTCCCAATCTTTCACGACCTAACTAGTTCATAAAGGTCCGCAATTGTTATCTGCTTTACATCTTGATAAATGTATAGTAAAATGCTTGATATAACCGAAATTAATTCTCATTTGCTGTAAAAGTTTAATTTCTGTTCCTAGTATAAATGATTAGGCAAGCAGTATTTTTAGGTTTTCTTCTATTATTGAAAATGTGTGAATTACAAAAATTGTAGACTATACTTTAAAAAAAAGAATATTTTATTGCAGTACAAGTTATATTTTCATATTTAAATTATGTATCGCTTATTACAATAAACTACGCATTATATTTTTAAAGGCTCAAAGCAAAGAAAGAAAGGATTTTTATCAGTGTAAAGAAAACTGAAATATATAAGATATTCTTTACTCCAATTTTAGGTAAAGAAAGAAATCTCAAAAAACTCTGAAGCAAAAACTATTTGCTTTCCCCTTTTCATAAGAAAGCGGCCTGTAAAATTCTCCTCAAAAATAAATTCATATCTCAATATTTTACAGAATTCCAGATGGTGATCTCTTATATACTTGTATTCAATGCTTTAAATCCCGAAAACAAAACTCCTCTGTAAATATTTCAGTTCCACGACACACACCTACTGAATCAGTAATAAGTTTTTACAGATACCACGTCGCGAGCGCAGCATAATAAAGGATTGATATTCCTCCTACCGTGTTTGTCTCCCTTTCAAGAAATCAGTCCTCGGCAAGAAGCCATGTTCTTGTAGCTGTTTGCAGTCAAGACGGTTGAATAATTCACTACCTCTGAAGCAGCGATTTCAGCACCCTTCCTACTCATTTCATCCTTTCTGTTGTTGTATTCCTTTTGTACTTATGCGGTGGAGGTATAATGACGAAAAGGCTCTTTCCCGCCGAAGAAATTGTGTGTGTGTGCTGAAAACGCGGTTGCATAACTTATGCGCAGGAGACTGTTGACTGCTGGGAATTTGGCGAGATGAAACATTCGAAAAGCTTTTAAGAACAGCCACGCGCTGTGTGTGTGTGTGGAAGTGTGTCTATTTTGCTGAGATGCAATTGACAACAGGTTGTTTGTGGAACATCTCTTTTCACAGTTGCATTATAGCTTAAAATGTGGAACGGATTTTGCTACACTGGAATATATTTTCAACGTTTAGTAAATTAATTCTTAAATGCATATGTTGTTATATATTAGTATACTTTATAAATTGTATTACTATAGATTGATATTTTCGTAACAAGTTTAAAATATACTGGTTAAATTTCTTCACAGTATGTGATTTAAAATAGGCAAGGTTTTACAATATTTTAATGGATAGTGTACAAAAAATATTGCGATAGAAATAAATAATATGCTAAAAATAAGAAAGTTTTTCACCTTTATATAAATTGATGTAAATAAGATTTTACTTCAGTTTTCCATTCCCTAATATTTTAAATTAAAGAAATTAGTAAAATGTCATTTATATTTAAAAACATTTTTACTGCACACCATTGAATAATTAACTAAAACGTCATATACTTATTCCGTGCTTTTCAGGAATTTTGTGATCGTAATGATAATAATAATATTAGAATCCAAAATGGTGCAACTTCACGCAGGTTGTTTGTGGAACATCTGTTTTGCCGTTGCAACATAGTTTAAATGACGAAAAGGATTTTACTACACTTATAGATATTGGGAAATCAATATGGAAAAGTCAAGAAATTAAATCCTTAAATATATGCCGTTACATACATATAGAATATTTTCTAAAATTTATTACTATGATTAAAATTGCCATGGCAATCATAAACTGAGTAACTCTGAAAACAATGAAAAAATTATGTGTCTGTAGCCTTTAGGGAAAAAGAAAGAAAGTAAATCTTCTTTGTAGAGATGCATTGGATAATTCTATGTATGCAATTTATGTATAAAAATACAAATGTTTTGTGTTTGAAGGTTTTTTATAATAAGAATTTTGGTTCATGAATTTCAACTCCCGTTTGGTTTCCTTATATTTCACGATATAATCAGTTCTCAATGGTCCGCAATTGCTACCTGTTTTATAACATGATAAATGCATGGTAAAAGGCCTGCTGTACCCAAAATTAATTATCCTTGGTTGTGAAAGTTTAATTTGCATAATTGCAGCATGCAAGCATTATTATTAGGTGTTCTTTTGTTATTGAAAAAAGTGTGTAGTAGAAAAACTATTGACTATACTTTAAAAAAGAAATAATTTAATACAGAACAAACTAATATTTTCATATTTAAATCAGTTATTTCAATAAACAACGTGTTATATTAAGGCAAGCTAAAAAAAAGAAAGAATTTTATCAGCATAAAGGAAAGAAAAATCATATGTTCTTTACTCCTATTTTAGGCATAAAAGAAACCTCAAATATTTCCGAAGCAAAAACTATTTGTTTTAACCTTTTCATAAGAAATCGTCCTGTAAAATTCTTCTCAAAAATACATTCATATCTCAGTATTTTACAGAATTCCAAATGGTATCTCTTATACTTGTATCCAATGCTGTAAACCTCAAAAACAAAACTCCTGTGTAAATATTTCAGTTCTACGACACACACCTACTGAATCAATAATAAGTTTTCACAGATACAACGTCGCGGCACAGCATAATAAAGAATTGATATTCCTCCTACTGTGCTTGTCTCCCTTTCAAGAAATCAGTCCTCTGCAAGAAGCCATGTTCTTGTAGCTATTTGCAGTCAAGACGGCTAAATAATTCACTACCTCTGAAGCAACGATTTCAGCAACCCTTCTTACTCATTTCATCTGTTCCGTTGTTGTATTCCTTTTGTACTGTGTAAACCTGTACTGCGGTGGTAGTATAATGACGAAAAAGCACTTTCCCGTAGAAGAAATTGTGTGTGCTAAAAACACGGTTTTATAACTTATGCGTAGGAGACTGTTAACTGCTGGGAATTTGGCAAGATGAAACATTCGAAAAGCTTTTAAGAACAGCCACGCGCTGTGTGTGTGTGGAAGTGTGTCTATTTCGTTGCGATGCAATTGGTAACAGGTTATTTGTGGAACATCTTTTTTGCAGTTGCATTATAGTTTAAAATGTCGAATGGATTTTACAACACAGGAATACGTTTCGAATACTCAAGAATTTAATCCTTAAATGCATATGTCGTTATATATACATGGAATATTTCTTAAATTTTATTACTATATACAGCTATTTACATAACAAGTTTACAATGTACTGGTTATATTTATTCACAAGATCTTATTTAAAACAGCCAACTATTGCAATATTTTATAGCAATTTTTTTAAAAACAGTAAAGTGAAAACAATGGATAGTGTGCAATTTATTTCGTAATATAAATAATTAATCTATTAACAATAAGAAATTTTTTCCCTTCACATACATTGATACCAATAAGATTTTATTTCAGTTTTTCTTTCCCCAATATTTGTCTGGCGACTTTAAGAGTAGCTGTGATGTGCAAAAATTGAAATTACAGAGAAAACCAAATATATATTTAATTCTCGTATTCCATTGAGTGTCAGTCATTCCTCAAGCAGATTGGAATTTAAAATAAAAGTTGGAAAAGACGAGAAAAATATTTCTTAAATTTTTTAGCTATTTCCTTATATGGAAATCAGAACGTATTCTTAAGAAAGTATCCTTAATACTTTTAAATACTATACAGCAGTATGCAACGATTAGTTTTAGGTGTTCTTCTGTTATTGAAAAAGTGTAGTTGTAGTTGAAAAACTGTTAACTATACTTTAAAAGGGAAATATTTTAATAGAATTACAAGCTAATATTTTCAAATTGAAATTATGTCTCACTTATAACAATAAACTAAGCATTATATTTTTAAAGGCTCAAAAACGACGGAAAGAAAATTTTTATCAGAGTAAAGAAGACAAAAAAAAGCATATCATGTTCTTTACTCCAATAAGAAATCTCAAAAAATATCTGAAGCAAAAACTATTTACTGTATCCTTTTCATAAGAAAGCGGAATGTAAAATTCTTCTAAAAAAAAAAAATTCATATCTCACTATTTTACAGAATTCCAGATGGTGATATCTTATACTTGTATTCAACACTTTAAACCTCGAAAACAAAACTCCTCTGTAAATATTTCAGTTCTACGACACACACCTACTGAATCAGTAATAAGTTTTTACAGATACCACGTCGCGGGCGCAGCATAATAAAGGATTGATATTCCTCCTACTGTGTTTGTCTCCCTTTCAAGAAATCAGTCCTCGGCAGGAAGCCATGTTCTTGTAGCTGTTTGCAGTCAAGAAGGTTGAATAATTCACTACCTCTGAAGCAGCGATTTCAGCGCCCTTCCTACTCATTTCAACCGTTCCGTTGTTGAATTCCTTTTGTACTTATGCGGTGGAAGTATAATGACGAAAAGGCTCTTTCCCGCCGAAGAAATTGTGTGTGTGTGCTGAAAATGCGGTTGCATAACTTATGCGTAGGTGGATGTTGACTTCTGGGAATTTGGCCAGATGAAACATTCGAAAATCTTTTAAGAACAGTGTGTGTGTCTATTTTGCTGCGATGCAATTGGCAACAGGTTGTTTATGGAACATCTCTTTTGCAGTTGCCTTATAGTTTAAAATGTGGAAGGGATTTTATTACTAGAATATATTTCCAAAGCTCAGTAATTTAATATTTAAATGCATATGCCGTTACAAACATGGAATATTTTATAACCTTTATTGCTATAGAGGGATGTTTGCATAACCAGTTAGTTTAAAATGTTTGGTTAAATTCTTTTACAATATCTTTTAAATAGGATAGCTTTTACAATATTTTTATAATTTTTTTTTTAAAAATAGCAATAAAATATAATGGATAGTGTGTAATTATTTTTGTAGTAGAAATAATTAATCTACTAATAATAAGAAAGTTTTTGCTTTTATATAAATTGATATAAGAGTTTAATCATTAAATGCATATACATGAAATATTTTATAAATTTTATTACTATAGATAGATATTTACATAACAATATTAAAATGTAGTTTTTAATTTTAATAACAGTACTTATTTAAAATTGGATAGCTTTGATAATATTTTATGACACATTTTATTTAAAAGTAATATGAAAATAATGGATAGTGTGCAATTAATTTGTAATAGAAATAATTAACCTACTAATAATGAAAAAAAAAATTTCGTTTAGATAAATTGGTGTAAATAAGATTTTACTTCGGTTTTTCTTTCCCCAATTTTGACTAACGACTTAAGATTAGCTGCGATGTCCAATTGAGCAAAACTTGACAATGCAGAGGAAACCTGATATATGTTTAATTCTCGTTTTACATCGAGTCTCGGCCATTACTTAATTAGATTCAAATTTAAAATAAAAGTTGGAAAAGGCGACGAAAATAATTTTTAAATTTGTTAACAATTTCCTTATTTGGAAGTCAGACCGTATTCTTAAGAAAGTATGCTTAATATTCTTAAATGTTCTTACTAACGTATTCTTAAGAAAGTATCCTTAATATTCTTAATAACGTATTCTTAAGAAAGTATCCTTAATATTCTTAAGAAAGTATCCTTAATATTCTTAATAACGTATTCTTAAGAAAGTATCCTTAATATTCTTAATAACGTATTCTTAAGAAGGTATCCTTAATATTCTTAATAACGTATTCTTAAGGGTGTTTTGAAGGTGTGTCTCTTGTCATTATTTCTCGCAGACCCCGATAAACTTCTTTATTTTTTTTTGTCTTCCTTTTTTCGATTTAATTTTTTTACTTTTATGAAAATTTAAAAAAATCATTTTTTCTTATTCAATTATTTTTATTAAATATTTGTATTATTCTTTTTGTAGACTGAACCTAAATTCACTTTACCTTGATTTTTATTTCACATTTTATGTGTTGTAATGAACCTTACTTTGCAAGACAGGAGCTTAAGGCCCCTTAGGGCAAAGATACTTCGACATTCTTAAGATGTGTGTTTTCTGAAGGGTATATATACTATGTTGTTGATCATCTCTTTGCAAATTGAAGTTCACGATGTAAAATTTAAGATAATAATTGCAGGTTCTAAAATTTCTGATTTCAACATAATCAAGATTTTATCAACATAAGGATTTTATTAGGATTAGATCAATATAATCAATCTATCAATCTTCAAGCTTTCGAAAAATAAATATTGATATTAAATTGAATTATAATTGCTGCATCAAAAGAAAAATATGAACTAAAATGGGAAAATGATTTCTTTTTTGCAACCTCATTTTGAAACAATTCCATTAACATAAAGCAATGTAACTTTTAAAAGTATTATCTCAATTATATATATTTAAAAAGTATTTTCAAAAATAAATAGTACGTGTTTGAATTATATTGCCATCAATAAATATAAATTCTGCCAAAATTGATCAATTCAATGATAACATGTTCTGAAATTACAGTATTCCGTATATTTTTAAGTTAATTATTGCATCAAGGTTAATATTTACTGGTGAAAAATAATCTTTGCACAATAAAGTGTAAATGGTATTATGTTCTTCATTAGCATGCTAAAGCAAAAATGTTTTTTTCAATGGTAATAAATATGTAACAATGGAAATAATAATAGCAGGTTTCAAATGTAATAAACATATAACAAAAATAATAATAATAAGGGTAATAAATATATAAGGGTATCTAAGGTATTTGATTTTAAGATTTTAATACCCTAAATAAGGGGCCTGAATGACCGAGTGGCTAGCGCTCTGGCGCTCGGTACCACAGGTATCGGGTTCGAATCCCTGTGGTGCCATCTATGTGTGTAGTGGTTCGGAATCCACTTTAACCCGTAGGTCCCGATCCTAATAGGAACGTAGAGAGTTGCGGGGGCATTGTTACTCCACGTCCGTGGTTTATATTCAAGTTACACGCGCCCCCTGGGTAATGCAAAGTGAGTAATGTCTGTGCAGCGTTTTCACTGCATTACTATGAACGTTTGCCAGCGGCATTAGAAAAAAAAATACCTTAATAAACAGCTCTATTTTCTGATCGAAATATATTTATGGGTTTGATTAAATTAAAATACGTATGAACTAAAATGCATGTACAAGAAAGGAGAAAAAGCTATATTTTATGTAAAATTTATCAAATTGCTATATTGCAAATTATCATGGATATAGCATATATTGCTGAGTATCATTGTTTCTGAAATACTTTGTAATTTTCTGATTTCAAATAGAAATAGTGTTTATCTCTTATTCGCCTTAAAAAATATAGCAAAAATCTTAAGAATGTTATATGCATAAAATAGATTTCATATACATAAAACGTCTTATATGTTTTAAAGATATTTAAAAGGTATACAGAGGATTGTTCTAGATAAAATCAGTTATCGTATTTAGAGTCTATACAATGATTTTTGAAGTTATATTATTCATTGAGATCACAATTATAGTTTAATTAATAATAAAAAAATACATATTGTTATTTTTTTAACAATTCGAAGAAAAATTGTTTGGACAGTGAAAATTTAACTAACCGTGCAATAATGCATTTTTGTGTACTCAATTATACTTTATGTTCGAATATATGATAATGTCTAACTTTCACAGATCAAAAACTTTTAATTTTTCTTTCTATATGCATAAAATATTTAAAAAAAACATTTTAGTTTAGCAATCAATATTTCCTGGAAATGAAATAAAACTTATGAAATTGCAAGTGATATCATATACAGGTTTCATTATTAAATCTGCTAGGCAAGAACAGAGAATCATTTTTTTTCCATTTTCCCTATAAACTGATATGTTTTTACCCGACTTCAAATTAAATTGTCTCATCTGAGAGATAGATAAGTTTATTGGATTTCTGTTTAGTATGTATTTGATAGTATACTAAATTGACATACATTTAACGATATTTTTATTAAAAAAATATATTCGTTGAGAAACTGAAAAAGTACTGAGAGAAACTGTGTAAACTCCGCTTTACTGCTACACATTAAAAACCAAATTATTTCTCTCTTGGTTTAAATATTTATTCAGTACGAATATATATTATTAAACTTGATCATTTTTATGTTAGGTATTTCTTTTATCTTTATAATATTTTTAACTTTGGAGTCTTATTAATTTTATCAATAAATTATTTAATTTTTTTTTTTAAAAACAAAGCAATACTAAAATAATTAATGCTTAAAAAAGGATGTTATTTTGAATTTCTAGTAAATTAAAAAAAATTTCTATTAATATTTAAACATATTTTATGGAAAATAAAAATTAAACATTATATAATTATTTCATGCGTGCTGTATAATTTTAATTTCATAATAATAATAACTAAAATCCAAAATGTTAGAAATTCACGCGATTGCCAGACATATTCTACTACACGTTCTTATAATACTTTCAACAACTTTTAAAAAATTTCACGCATATATTGAAGAACACAAATAACATTTTACTTTTGAGTCTGAGGAAAATTCTCAGGTAAATTGAGCTATATTTATGAGTAAATTGAGTTACACTGCTTTAAATAAATGAGTTGATGTTGTGGATTCCAAATATAATAATAAATATTAATAATTGTAATAGATAATTTTTTGCAAATATGCTTCTCTGAATTCTTTTGCAAACACGTACAGAAAAAAAATTTAAAAAGTTGTACCAATGTTTTTTCAAGATTTATTTTAATAATCTTTGATAAAAAAAATGGAAAATTTAGTTCTCTTAAAATAATTCCTCAAAATTCTAATTAAGAATGTGGTATATATTATTAATATACAAGTGTTGAAAATGTTCAATTATGTTTTCTATTACTTATGTTGCCAAAATTAAAAAAATAAATATTTTTGTCGTAAAAAAAATTCAATGTTTTGTTTTATTATTATAATTTTATTTTTTTTGCATTCTCTTAACATATTTGGCAGTAAACATTATTTAAGCTTATTGCTTTTTTTCTGAAAGCTATTCTAAAAGAAAATAATGGGAACAAAGGATAAAATAACGCCATATCTTTCAGCAACAATTTTGTCTTTATATTTACACTAGGACGTTTCAAATACCACAATTGTGCGAGATAATGATATACAAGCTACTTAATTACAGAACGCAAATTCTTATTTTAAATAATGGCTCTCAAACAAATGCCGACTTATTACAGCAAATGAGCTCCGTATCCCATTCGTAATATTCCTAGATCGTAAATATTCAGAATGTAATCGGAATAATTCTGCGAACATCGTCTTCCCAAGGTTCTCATTCTTGTGTTAACACACAAAATTCTTCAGAAGTTCTCACTAAGAACACTTCAATTAATTTTCTATTTCTTGGTGGTCGTCTCCAAGACCAAAGCATTCGAATAGCAAGACGGGGAAAAAATGGAAGGACAACTTTCCCGCTCTTTCTGTAATCGTTCGGAAAAGATGAGGAGTATTCAGGGAATTAAAGAAGCATGTTTCCAAACAGTTATATTAACGACAACATCACCTCATTCAGTCGAGGTGGGTAAGCGCAAGTGCATTTTTAATTACCTTGGATATTTCAACAGGTTCAAAAGAGACATGTCTTCTTATTGTTTTTTTCACTGTATGTTTGCGTGTGCCTTGAGCAATTGTTGAAAGTAGCGTCTACAGAAAATGTAAGAGAATACGTTCGTAACTCGCGTCAATTTGCGCCATTTTGGGTTCTAATATTATTATAATTATTACCCACACAAAATTGTTAGTAAGCACGGAATAAGTATATGTCGTTTTAGTTAACTATTCAACGGTGTGCAGTAAAAATGTTTTTTAATATAAATGACATTTTGCTAAAAAAGTTAAAAATTATTCTAATAAATTTGACATTTTTCTATTAATACTTTGTTTTCTGATTATGTGATTTTTTTTTCTTAAAACGTATCAAATGTATTGTTTAATTCGCCAGTTGTGGGCATTGGATTTTGAGTATGATTTTGATGATACTTGTATTCACGTTCAATAATGTATTAGTTTTTATCCATGTTAACCTGAGGAGCCTTTAAATTTTATAAGCACATCTGCAATTTTTATATTATATTTTTATATTATAATTATATAAATATAATTGTCGTAAATAGAATTCATTGTTTTTTAAAGTTCTCTGAATGTATTTGGTGGTAAATATTTTTTTAACGTATTGTTCCATTTGTGAAAGCTATTCTAGAAGGAGAATAAGGGAAACAAAGGATAAATTAACGCCATATCTTTCAGCAACATTTTTGTCTTTATATTTACACTAGGATGTTTCAAATACCACAATTGTGCAATACAAGCTACTTAATTACAGCGCGCAAATTCTTATTTTAAATAATGGCTCTCCAACAAATACCGACTTATTACAGCAAATGAGCGCCATATCCGAGATCGTAAATATTTGGAATGTAATCGGAATAATTCTGCGAACATTGTCCTCCCAATGTTCTCATTCTTGTGTAAACACGTGAAATTCTTCAGAACTCTCTCACTAAGAACACTTTAATTAATTTTCTATTTCTTGGTTGTCGTCTCCAAGACCAAAACATTCGAATAGCAAGAGAAAAAAAATACAAGGACAACTTTCCCACTCTTTCTGTAATCGTTGGGAAAAGATGAGGAGTGTCGAGGGAATTAAAGAAGCATGTTCCCAACCAGTTATATTAGCGACAACATCACCTCATTTAGTAGAGGTGGGTAAACGCAAGTGTGTCTTTAATTGCCTTGGATTTTTCAACAGGTTTAAAAGAGACATGTATTGCTGTTTTTTTCAATGCATGCTTGCGTGGGCCTTGAGCAATTGTTGAAAGCAGCATCTAAAGAAAATATAAGATAATACGTTGGTAACTCACGTGAAATTGTGCCATTTTGGGTTCTAATATTATTGTTATTGTTATTACGAAGACAAAATGGCTAGCAAGCACGGAATAAGTATATGTCGTTTTAGTTAATTATTCAATGATGTGCTGCAAAAATGTTTTTAAATATAAATGGCGTTTTACTGAAAGAGTTAAAACTTAATCTTGAAGGAATGAATTTGACATTTTTTAAATAATTCTTTAATTTCCGCTTTGGTGTTTTTTTCCTTAAAATGAATCAAACATGTTGTTTAATTGGCCATGGTCAGCTTGGAATTTTGAATAAGATTTTAATTATATTTGTAATAATATGTCATAATGTAATCGCTTTAATCCATTTTAACTTGATGAGCCTTTAAATTTTATAATTAAGAGAATACTACTACTACTATGATTGATTAAAAAATTATATAATCATAGTAGTTCTTCAAACATTCTATCTTCTATTCTTGCGAAAACACTAATGCTTTTAAGTTTTCCAAAAAATCTTTTATGAATTTTTTAATTTTGTGATTATTTTTTTTTTTTTTTGATAAATTTTTATTATCGTTATTATTTTGAGATCAAAGATTATGAACATAAATATAGAAAAAAATAATATCATTGATAAAAAAAATGGAAAATTTAATTCTGTGAAAAAAACCCCTTCGAAATTCAAATTAAGTATGTTGTCCACATTATTTCTATTCAAGTGTTGAAAATGTCCATTTATGAAATTTAAAAACCCATCAAGTAAACATCGATAAAAGATAAAACATTAGCGTACATTAGTAAATAATCATCAAACTCATACACACAATTCATTGCTGACCAATGGCTAATTAATAATTTGTTACGTTTTAAATACGTATACGTACGTTTGTTACGTACGTTATCACCAAATAGAAAACAAAATAATTATTAAAAAAATGTCAAATTCACTCCTTCCAGATTAAGTTTTAACTTTTTTAGTAAAACGCCATTTATATTTAAAAACATTTTTGCAGCACACCATTGAATAATTAACTAAAACGACATATACTTATCTCGTGCTTTCCAGTAATTTTGTGTTCATAATAATAACAATTATATTAGAAACCAAAATGGAGCAACATCACGCGAGTTACAACCGCATTTTCTTACACTTTCTTTAGATGTCACTTTCAAAAATTGCTGAAGGCACACGCAAGCAGGCATTAAAAAAAACAATACATGTCTCTTTTGAACCTGTTGAAAAATCCAAGGTAATTAAAGATACACTTGCGTTTAACCACCTCGACTAAATGAGGTGATGTTGTCGTTAATATAACATGCTTCTTTAATTCCCTCAACACTCCTCATCTTTTCCCAACGACTACAGAAAGAGTGGTAAAGTTGTCCTTCCTTTTTTTTCCCTTTTGCTATTTGAATACTTTGGTCTTGGAGAGACAACCAAGAAATAGAAAATTAATTAAAATGTTCTTAGTGAGAACTTCTGAAGAATTCAACGTGTTTACACAAGAATGAGAACTTTGGGAGGACGATGTTCGCAGAATTATTCCGATTAAATTCGAATATTTACGATCTAGGAATATTACGAATGGGATATGGTGCTCATTTGCTGTAATAAGTCGGCATTTGTTTGAGAGCCATTATTTAAAATAAGAATTTGCGTTCTGTAATTAAGTAGTTTGTATATCATTCGCTCGCATAATTGTGGTATTTGAAATGGCGTTATTTTGTCTTTTGCAACCCCTTTTCAAATTTCAAAAATAATTTCAATTTTCAATTTTTTAAAAAGAAATAATAAATTTAAATAATATTTACTACCAAATATATTAAGGGAACGTAAAAAAAATGAATTTTATTTCCTACAATTATATTTATGTTGATGTTTGGCAACATAAATAACATTCTTAACATTTAGAGAACATAGTTGGCCATTTTCAACACTTGAATATAAGTAATATAAACAACACTCTTGATGAGAATTTAGAAGATTTTTTTTTTTTTTTTTTTTTTTTTTTGCAGAACAAAATTTTCCATTTTTTTTAATTGTTTTAATTTTTTAATAATTATTTTAACAATATTTGGTCTCAAAATAATAATGATAATAAAAATTTAAGAATGAATAAATAAAAAATAATCACAATTATTATTATTCACTTAATTATTATAACACTTTAATTCATTACAATGTTTTTATTGAAAACTTCATAGTATTAATCTTTGAAGAACAACTATGATTATATAAATTCTTTTAATTACAAAATTTAAAACACATCAGGTTAACATGGATTAAAGCGTATACATTATCAAATATTACTACAAATATCATTAAAATTTTCTACAAATTTCAATGCTAACCAATGACTAATTAAACAATATATATGATTCATTTTAAGAAAAAAAATCACTAAATATTAAAAAAAAAGAATTATTAAAGAAATAACAAAATCATTAGATTAATTTTTAAATTTTTTAGTAAAGTGTCATTTATTGTCAAGAAAATTTTTACTGCACACCATTGAATAATTAACTAAAACGAAATATACTTATTCCGTGCTCGCCAGCAATTTTGTGTTGGTAATAATAATAATAATATTAGAACACCAGAATGCCACAACTTCACGCGAGTTTTAAACGTATTCTCTTACATTTTCTTTAGATGCCACTTTCAACAATTGCTCAAGGCACACGCAAGCATACATTGAAAGAAAAAAAACAATACATGTCTCTTTTGAACCTGTTGAAAAATCCAAGGCAATTAAAGACACACTTGCGTTTACCCACCTCGACTAAACGAGGTGATGTTGTCGTTAATATAACTGTTTGGAAACATGCTTCTTTAATTCCCTCAACACTCCTCATCTTTTTCCAACGATTACAGAAAGAGTGGGAAAGTTGCCCTTGCATTTTTTTTTCTCTAGCTATACGAATGCTTCGGTCTTGGAGACGACCACCAAGAAATATAAAATTAATTAAAGTGTTCTTAGTGAGAAGTTCTGAAGAATTTTACGTGTTTACACAAGAATGAGAACTTTGGGAGGACGGCGTTCGCAGAATTATTCCGATTACATTCCGAATATTTACGAACTTGGAACATTATGACTGGGATATGGCGCTCATTTGCTGTAATATGTCGGCATTTGTTTGAGAGCCATGATTTAAAAGAAGAATTTCGTGCTGTAATTAAATAGCTTGTATATCATTCTCTCGCATTGAAATGTCCCAGTGTATGGCATTTGAAATGTCCCAGTGTAAATATAAAGACAAAAATGTTGCTTTAAGATATGGCCTTATTTTGTCCTTTGTCCTCATTATTCTTCTTTTAGAATAGCGTTCACCAAAGGAACAATTAGTTTAAATAATGTTTTCTAGCAAATATAGGAAAACGTAAAAAATATTGCATTTTATTACGACAATTATATTTATTTTAACTTTTGTAACATAAATAATATTCTTAATACTTGAAAAACATAGTTGAACATTTTCAAATTTGAATATAAATAATGCAAATTACATTCTTAATTAGAATTTAGAAGAAATTTTTTAACAGAACTAAATTCTCCATTGTTTTTATCATTGTTATTTTATTGTGTAAATATAATCTTTATGACTGTGAAATTATTTATTGTTTGTCTTTCGTTACAATTGATTTTTTTATTTTTTCAAAATTTTGCAAGAAGTATTATTAAATTCAAATAAATGATTTTTATGTAGTTCATAAATATATTTATTTAATATTACAATGTCTTATAAGTATAAAATATTAAGGTATAAGTTTGATAGCCATTATTTAAAATAAGAATTTCGATCTATAATTAAGCAGCTTGTACATCATTATCTTGCATAATTGTGGTATTTGAGATGTCCCAGTATAAATATAAAGACAAAAATGTTGCTGAAAGATATGGCATTTTTGTGTTCTTTGTCCCCATATCATCCTTTAAGAATAAATTTCAGAAAAGAAATAATAATTTTAAATAATGTTTACCACCAAGTATATTTAGAAAAGCGTAAAAAAAAACATTGAATTCTATTCACAACAATTATATTTATTTTTAATTTTGGCAACGTAAATAATATTCTCTACACTTAGAGAACATGGGCTAGACATTTCCAACACTTGAATATAAATAAGGGCAACAACATTCTTAATAAGAAAGTAGAAAATTGTTTTTACAGAACTAAATTTTCAATATTTTTTATCACTGTTTTTTATTGTATAAATACAATCTTTATGGCTGTGAAATAACCTGCTGTTTAAATTTCAACGTAATTTATTTTTTGGTTTTTTTTTCAACATTTTGCGAAAAGTGTTATTAAATGTAAAGCAATTATTTTTATATAGTTCATAAATATATTTACTTAATATTATAATGGCATATAAATAAGTATAAAAGAGTAAATATTTTCGGAATAAAGCCGAGTTTTTTAAAATTAAATGAATAATGACATGAATAAATTATTATTAAAAATGTTAAATAATACTTAAAGAATTTTATTACTAATATTAATTAAAATTTAAAAGAAATAATCATTGAAAATTTTCTTAAATAACTATCATAATATGCACATGCAATATTAATATTTAAGAGAGGAAATTGCAGATAATAAATAGGGAAATTAGGCAATTGAAAGATAAATAGGCAAATTACTTTCAAAAATTTGAAATAATTTGTTGTTGTTACCTATGGCTTTCTTGTAACTCAATCCATACAAATTTGACCACTTACCGTAGAAAATATCGAACATATAAACAAATCAAAATTACAAAGAGAAAAGATCAGACATTATTAACAAAAAAAGGTCTTAAAAATAGTTAAAAACCAGTTAAATGTTCTAAGAATAAAAATTTAAAAAGCTAGAAGCACAATAATAAAAGTTCTTGTGAACAGGATATGTTTTCTCTGGCCCTCTAGTAAAAAAGTACACAAAAGTACAGATCACTATTATGTTGAAAGTTAGAGTCCAATTCCGAGCAAACAAGTAGATGGGCCTTATTTGAAACATTTTGTTTTAGGAAGATTTTCCATTAACACTGATTTATTCGTTTTTTTCAACAAATACAAGTTTATATTCATCACAAAAACACTTTATAAAAGAGAATAAAACGAGTTATATGTGTGAGCAAATAGTTAATATAAATAAGGCACAACAGCTGAAAAGGAAAAAAAAAAAAACGGCAACAAACGTTTCTTAGAAATCCAGCTAGAATCTTTTACAAAAACAAACAAGATCTTCTCGGTCAGTATAAACATTTAATAAGATGTTGTTGCTGCTATTATTTACAAAGAGATAATGGTAACCATGGCAACTATTATGGCTGATCCTACTTTTTGCTTTGGACAACATGTTGAAGGAGATACAACATCTTTTAGAAGATCAGGAAGAAGTAACTCTAGTGGCTGTTTTCAAAAACAACTCGGTGAAGAATACTGCAAGGATAATAGTTTACTTATCGTAAGAAAAGGGCCGAGAATCTAATGAGGATTTTAAAGTGTTTCTCAACTTCTCCTTATCCACCCTAAAATAATGATATCGGTCTTCCATCCGTGTATCTAAAACACCTACTTTATTTAAGATAACGGTATAGGTATTTACCGTTTCTCAAATGTATAATTTCCTGATCATAAACTGGTGATAGAGTTAGCAAACTACAGTTATTGGTAATAGGGGTTTTAATAAAGAATAATTTGGAGATAGGATAAACTTTATGTCTTTTGGTTCTAACATTTATGATGGTCTTATATACAGTATGCTGATAAAATATGATTATATCAGTAAATCTTCAAAATTATACTAATTTAAATATTTTAATATTTATTATTTTTTGTCTAAAACATGTAGACAGCTTTTCTAAGAAAATATGATCTCATAATAAATTTTGGATAACATTTGGTTTAAATTAATGTAAATAGGAAAAGTAAATCTTTATAGATCCAATATATAATCAAATATAAAGAAATAGTTTATTATAAATTTTAATTGGCATTCCTAAGTATAGAAATTTAAATTTTTAATAAACACTTAATTACCATTATCTACTTATTTATAATAAACAATTAATTACAATTATAAATCTACAATTACAAATTTTGACATATACATATAAAAAGCTGTAGACCAGAAATAATGTTAATATTGGTTACGACTTCTTTTATTTTTTCAACTTTTTTCTATTTTTCTAATTATTCTTTAGATTTATACTTTACTTTAAATTAATTATACTATTACATTTTGTTACATGCATAATAGACCAAAACTAGCCATCTAGCCAACAAATTTTTCATAACAGAGCTGAATCTGTTGATATGAAATTTGTTGATTCTTTCTATTTACTTCTGAAACCTTAACGGAATCGATTGAAAATTTTCTAGAAATGTCAAAATCATCCAAATTGTGAAAGTAAAACTGCACTTTCCTTTAAATACTATACTCAGTATTAGTATTCCTTTTCTATGTTAATATTACTATTATTACTTATTATTAGTATTAATTAACTTCCTATTAATTTACTTTACTTTAAATATTATACTTATTTAGTATACTTTACATACTAGTACATTTTGTTACATGTATAATGGACCAAAACTAGCAGACTAGCCAACAATTTTTTCATAACAGAGCTGAATCTGTTGATATGAAGTTTGTTGGTGCCTTCTATTTACTTCGAAACCTTAACGGAATTGATTGAACATTTTCTAGAAATGTCAAAATCATCCAAATTATGAAAGTAAAACTGCACTTTCCTTTAAATACTATACTAAGAAATACTATAAATACTATACCTTTTCTATGTTAGTATTACTATTATTACTTATTATTAGTATTAATTAACTTCGTATTAATTTACTTTAAATATTATACTTATTTAGTATACTTTACTTTAAATTAATTATACTATTATATTTCGTTACATATATACTAGATCAAAACTAGCCAACGCATTTTTCATAACAGATCTGAATCTGTTGATATTTTCTATTTACTTCTGAATCCTTGACGGAATCGATTGATTTACTTTAAATTAATTATACTATTACATTTTGTTACATGCATAATAGACCAAAACTAGTCATCTAGCCAACAAATTTTTCATAACAGAGCTGAATCTGTTGATATGAAATTTGTTGATTCTTTCTATTTACTTCTGAAACCTTAACGGAATCGATTGAGAATTTTTTAGAAATGTCAAAATCATCCAAATTGTGAAAGTAAAACTGCACTTTCCTTTAAATACTATACTCAGTATTAGTATTCCTTTTCTATGTTAATATTACTATTATTACTTATTATTAGTATTAATTAACTTCCTATTAATTTACTTTATTTTAAATATTATACTTATTTAGTATGCTTTACATACTAGTACATTTTGTTACATGTATAATGGACCAAAACTAGCAGACTAGCCAACAATTTTTTCATAACAGAGCTGAATCTGTTGATATGAAGTTTGTTGGTGCCTTCTATTTACTTCGAAACCTTAACGGAATTGATTGAACATTTTCTAGAAATGTCAAAATCATCCAAATTATGAAAGTAAAACTGCACTTTCCTTTAAATACTATACTAAGAAATACTATAAATACTATACCTTTTCTATGTTAGTATTACTATTATTACTTATTTCTAGTATTAATTAATTTCGTATTAATTTACTTTAAATATTATACTTATTTAGTATACTTTATTTTAAATTAATTATACTATTATATTTCGTTACATATATACTAGATCAAAACTAGCCAACACATTTTTCATAACAGATCTGAATCTGTTGATATTTTCTATTTACTTCTGAAACTTTGACGGAGTCGATTGAAAATTTTTCGAGAGATGTCAAAATCATCGAAATTGTGAAAGTAAAACTGTCACTGTCAAGTTACCGAGGTGGCGGAAACTGATCGGATTTCATTAAATATTCAAATCAGAGAGCAATATCCTCTCTCGCCTGAAATAAGGAAATCGTCAACAACTCGATTTTATCTCGTCGCTGCCATCTGAAGTTTGAAGATGGATAAAATATTCACTAACAGGTTTAGAAAAGTTAAATCTAATAAGAAAATTCTTGATGGTCAAATATATTTTTTCTTACGAAAAAGAACTTCGAGAAAATAATAAGTAGATTAAAAAAATTCGTTAAAATTTTTATATTCATGTAGACTTCTCTACCAGTCTAGCAAATGTTTAACGACAGAGGAAGGCAATCTAGGGGTGCAAATTCAAAGCGAAATAAAGAAGCGTTGTTTTTCTCTCAACAATATACATTTAATGAAAATGATATTATATTTACAGCGATATTTACCTTAATTGTTAAACATTCACAACCATTTTCTACCGCTGCTTGACGCAACCTCTCCCATGTCAGCTAGCGTTCTCCTCTCGCGCCCAACTACGGGGTTTCTTCCCTTCTTCCAGGGCCAGAGTTCAAGGTCCAAAACTGCCACTACATGGCAAAATGTTGGTGTGAAAGACACATAGTCCGTGATGTGTTTCCATCTGGTGCTTAGCAGGCAAACAAATCCTACATTCATGTCTGGAGTAACCAGATGCATATTGAGTTTGATTACTATACTTTCGAATCTTCAAAAAACAGCAAGTTAAATTTCAGTGGAAAGGCAAGTGATCATCTGGAAGTTGGAAAAGTTTTAAGGTAATATGATACGTATATGGCATTCAAGTAGTGAATTAGTAATGAATAAATTAAGAAAAATGGAATAAGTAATAAATTAGGAAAAATAAAGTAATGAATTAAGAAAAAAATCCTGAAATTTGAAAACAACAACATTAATAAGACTGACTTCAATATTTAAGGTTAGTAAATATGTATTATCATCCAAATGTTACTGTTACCTTGGTACATAAGATTTTGTGATCGAAGATACCAATTCCTACCCATTCAGATTCGAACTCATGACAATTCTATTTAAGGGCATTCAACTGAACTGACTATTCTGGCAATTGAAAATGCACCTTTTTGTTTTCATGTCAACTCGTTTTAAAATATGGCTGCAATGGAAGAAGGTGTAGATGGTGGTGTAGGTTCATGGTGTAGGTTCAATAATGATAAATATTCTAGATATCAGCCATACAAGTAGCGAATAGTAATGAATTAATTTTGAAAGAGGAAAAAATAATGAATTAGAAAAATAAAGAAATGAATCAGAAAAAAGTGCCTGGAATTTGAAAATAAGAACATATATTAAAAGGACAGCTTTCTGGAGATTTTTTATGCTACAAACGCAAAGTGTATGATTTTGGTTCATAGTGAAGGATTTTGGATCGAAATATGTACCAATTCTTAACCATTCAGATTTGAACTGATGATAGTTTCCTTTAAGGACATTCAATTGAAAATGCAATTTTTGTTTCCATTTCAGTTCATTTTAAAATATGGCTACAATGTATTATATCACCACGGTGTAGGTTCGATAACACTAAATATGCTACATATCTGTCATTCAAGCTGTGGATTAGTGAAGAATAAATTAGGCAAAACGAAAAAAGTAATGGAATAGGAAAAATAAAGTAATGCATTAGGAAAAAGTGCCTGGAATTTGAAAATAAGAACATATATTAAAAGGACAGCTTTCTGGGGATTTTTTATGCTACAAACGCAAAGTGTATGATTTTGGTTCATAGTGAAGGATTTTGGATCGAAATATGTAC
This sequence comes from Caerostris darwini, assembly GCA_021605075.1. Taxonomy (NCBI): domain Eukaryota; kingdom Metazoa; phylum Arthropoda; class Arachnida; order Araneae; family Araneidae; genus Caerostris; species Caerostris darwini. The sequence goes on along the minus strand of BPLQ01003448.1, from coordinate 38,315 downwards.
CAATTCTTAACCATTCAGATTTGAACTGATGATAGTTTCCTTTAAGGACATTCAATTGAAAATGCAATTTTTGTTTCCATTTCAGTTCATTTTAAAATATGGCTACAATGTATTATATCACCACGGTGTAGGTTCGATAACACTAAATATGCTACATATCTGTCATTCAAGCTGTGGATTAGTGAAGAATAAATTAGGCAAAACGAAAAAAGTAATGGAATAGGAAAAATAAAGTAATGCATTAGGAAAAAGTGCCTGGAATTTGAAAATAAGAACATATATTAAAAGGACAGCTTTCTGGGGATTTTTTATGCTACAAACGCAAAGTGTATGATTTTGGTTCATAGTGAAGGATTTTGGATCGAAATATGTACCAATTCTTAACCATTCAGATTTGAACTGATGATAGTTTCCTTTAAGGACATTCAATTGAAAATGCAATTTTTGTTTCCATTTCAGTTCATTTTAAAATATGGCTACAATGTATTATATCACCACGGTGTAGGTTCGATAACACTAAATATGCTACATATCTGTCATTCAAGCTGTGGATTAGAGAAGAATAAATTAGGCAAAACGAAAAAAGTAATGGAATAGGAAAAATAAAGTAATGCATTAGGAAAAAGTGCCTGGAATTTGAATACAACAAAATCAAATCAATCAAATAAAGGGATTGATTTTTGGAGCTTAGGAGAGTTTGATCTCAAATATAAATATATTTAAGGTTGGTAAATAAGTATTATCCTCAGAATGTTATTGTTACCTTGGTGCATGATTTTGAGATCGAAAACTGTACAAGGTATCAATTCCTAGAAATTCAGATTCGAACTGATGACAAATCTCTTTAAAGAAATTCATCTAAAATGGCATTTTTTCTAGCAACTTGAAAAGGCACTTTTTCTTTTCATTTCAACTTGTTTTAAAATATGGCTGCAATGTAGCAGGTTACCATGGTGAAGAATCAATAACATGCAACTTAATCATGCAAACTAAATTTTTAATATTTAAAATAGGACTGGAATGTAGCAGGTAATCATGGTGTAGGTTGGATAACGCTAAATATGCTGCATATCCAGCATTCAAGTAGCGAAATAGTAATGAATAATTTAGGAAAAAGGAAAAATAATGAATTTGAAAATTTGAAATAATTTTTTTAATTTGAAAATAGCAACATATATTAAAAGAACTGGTTCCTTGGGCTTAGGGTAGTTATTTCTCAAATATAAATATATATAAGGTTGGTAAACTATGTATATCATCAGAATGCTACAGTTAACCTTAAAACCAGGACATAAATTTACAGAACTGTAACTTCATCTTTGTTTAGGGTCTCATCTCAACAAGAGCTGTGAAAATATCCAGGGGAATCCTATAAGGCGTAACTGGAAATATTGAATCTGACAACCATTCAGATTCGAACCATTACTGATGACAAGTCCCTTTAAGAGCACTCAACTGAAAAGGCACTTCTTGTGGGGAGAGAGAAAAAAAAAGTTTAAATAAAGGCGAAAAATACTTACGACGCTAAAAATGTCACCCTTACATATATAGAAAGATAAAAAAAAAAAGTATAAAGTGTTACTGAAAAATCCGTTTCCTATAGAACGAGTAAGTTCCTGATCGCGAGCAGCATCATTTGTCAAAAAAAGTTTTAAGGATTTGAGTGTTTTTTCAAATAAAAAGGCAAAAAAAAGTGTCTCCGAATCCCATAGAAAACGCAAGATGAAAATGAACACTTTTCGGCGTCGAGGCTGTCTTTTTCTCGAAATAAACTGGAATGGGCTCTGAAATAAAATATTTCGCTTTTGGAACATTGTTTGCAGGGCATCCAGGTTTCAGCACACTCTATCGATTCTTAAATATTGATGAGTCTCTCTTTTTTTTTACTGATTTGAGAAGTAGGTTTCTAGCAATGTAAATAATTATTAAATAACTATGAATGCAAAAGTAAAGCCATAAATATGCTGTTATGCATAACATATAAAGGGAATTGAAAAAATAATATTTTGCAAATTTCTTTTATTAAAATCATTTCATTTATTTAGGTTCATTTCAATAATTTATTTATTAGGTTTGTACACAGTTAAAATATGTATTATTTGAATATGGCTAATATTTTTGAAAAAAATGTATATTTTTATTTAATATATAATGTTTTTTATAGTGTAATTTTTTTTTTGTTCTAATTTTTTCTAATTTTGTTCTTTTCTTTGTTCTAATGCAGCTGGTAAACACTTAGACAATTGCCATAAAAAATATAATATATATCGTTGAAAACAACTTTTGGAGTCTACATTTAAGGTTTTGAATAATTTTTATGAAATGCATCAGATATCATAATTTGTAAAATACATTTTTTCTTTTTCTTCTTTTTTTTTTTGCAAAACATTAATCTATTTAAAAGGCGTTTCATTTAAGTAATCATTTATTTAAATTTATCTAATTGTAGTAAAATTATATATATTTTTTCCTATATTGTATAATAAGGAATGTTAGTAAGATATAAAACATTTTGAACTTGTAAAAGTGTCATAAATTCATAATTAAGGGAACATTATCTAAATATTATCAATTTATAAGATGATGCGGTTTTTTTAGGGAAAATGAACTGCTTGAAATAATTACAATTGAAGGCACATTCTCTAAATATTAACAATTTATAAAGCGATGCTTTATTTTTATATAGAAAGAGATCTGCTTCAGAAAATCACAAGGAATGGAACATTTTCGAAACACTACTAATTTAAAAGAAGATGTGTTTAAATTTTTATAGAAAGGGAACTGCTTGAGAAAATCACAAGTAACGGAACATCCTCTAAATATTACAAATTTATAAGATAATGCGATTTTTTTATAAAAAGAAAACTGCGTGAGAAAATTAAATAATTGAGGTGAGTATTGAACATTTCATCAATGGAGTTTAAATAAATTTCCTACTAAACGATTTATTATTGAAATATTGTTTGTAGATGTTCTTTATAAATTGTGCCTAAAGAATTAATTTTATTTCAGTAGCATTCTTAGCTTAATTCTGCTTCAATATTTCTCTTTGGAAAAGTATTATGCTCTCTGCATAAGACCATTAAACCATTGTTTTTGCAACTTTACGATGAAACACATCACAGACTTGGGCCACCCTTTAGCAAATTAATGTCTTCAGGAAAAATGCTCAGATGTAACTGTCATCTGCTTTTACATATCAAGTTGCAGAAAACCCTTAGTAAAGCTGTCCAAGGCTATTCTATAAAACAGTGAATAAGGAAGGCAAACAGCAAAGGTAAAACATCGTGATTTTACACATATATTTAGCGTATAGAAGAATTACTCTTAAAGTAGCACAATAACAATTTAGAGCCAGAATTTAAACAACTTTTCAAACATAAGCCTGAAAATATTTTATATGGTGTAAATATATTTTTTATTCCTCTAATAGATTAAAATAAAACATGTCTCCATGTTTTTTAAACTCACTTTTTTCACTTAAATACACTTCACAACAACTTTAAACTTCAGGCCAAGCTGTCTAAAAAATTAAAGGAACGAAATAACAGGATGTCGCTGCTTTAGTTACCAAATGCTTATTCAATGTGGACGCATGTCAGAGTAGGGCACAACAAATAGGGTCTCGGAAAACATAATATTCTGGGAAAATGAAATTTGCAAAAATAAATTCCTGGAAAATAGAAGAAAAAAAAATGTGTCCTTAAACAATGCACGTGACTGTACTGACTGGTCTGGTTGTGTGTCAAACTCTTTCAGGCAATCTTTTTGTTTCAGTTGTGCATTTGCATTATATATATATTTTTTTCGCTGAAATCTGAATTCTTTTCCCCGGTCCTGTCACCCTTTCTTGTCTCTTAGGGAAAAAATTCGTCCAACTCATGAATAAAATGGTTTACTTTTTGGTAGTTTCGGCATTTCCTCTAACTCCTTACTCCATTTTATGTTGCGTTGACAAGTTTATAAATTATTTAGTACCGTGAAGTTTCATTTTTGAAAAGTTAAAGCTATATTTTGTAGGATTATTTAGAATTAAAAAAAAATACGAACTTATTATTTTGAAATAGGGAAATAGGGAACATAAATTTAAATGTTGTTTACAAAAAATAATTTATGTGCTAATTTATATTTCTATGGAAAATAAATGTGCTGTACAATTATAGCAGATTTTTTATTTATATTAACGTTAGGAATAATTACAAGTAAAATGCTTCTGTTTATTTAAAAGTCTTTAAATTAGGATACTTATTTAAATAACGTTTGTAAAATAGCGCGCATAGATTTTTTTATTCTTTAAAAAAGCATTACATTGATACAAATGCAATATGTAATGTTTTCAGTAGCGGTGACGAAAATAGAATAAATAACATATTGTAAATTTTATATGCTTTAAAAACAAATTAAAAATTTCTAACCAAAATATGCATGTACAGTTTTTACAATCTTTTTCATAAAAATAATTTTCCTTTTTTTTTTTTGAAATGAAAGCATTTCTTAGTAAGGAGATTTCTTTTAATATGTTTGATGAATACTTTACAATATAACCAATAAAAAAGTTTACTTTTTCTTCCAATAATTTATAACTAATTCTAAATTGAAAGAATTTTATGCATTTATTGGCTAATATAAAGTGAGCTGATACTTACTTAGATATTTTCACAATATATATTTTTCGGATCTTTTTCTTATAATTTTCTTCAAAATTTTTTTAAAAATTAGCTTCATTATTTATAATATTATTTTTATTTGCTACTGTAAATTATAAATTTTAAGTTTGTGTGCCCCTTTACATAATTTCTGATTTCTGTCATTTGTAATAAAATATGAAAGTAATATGAACAATAAAATGCCATAAAAGGTCTATTAGTCGGAAGAACAAACAACTATCAAATTAATTTTCATCATTTGGATTAACATACGGATTTATTGTACGGAATTTTGTTTGATAAGCAAAAAATTTAATTCAAAATCTTGACAAAAGAAAGCATTACTTCATTGTGGTGGGGGAAGGGGCAGGAAAGAGAAGAAATAAATAATTAATGACACAATAGGAACATCTTGATTTACAAATGCAAATACTAAATATATCCACCGCCATATTTCAATGCAAATACTGTTAAAAATTTGGCATAGAAAAATAATAAATCGAATTATATAACGTGTGTCTATTTGATTTTGAAAAATAAATTAATTAATTAATAAACGCTTTTTTACTGTTGCAATTCGGATGTATTACTAAAGCATTATCTAGATGTTATTTAGAGCAAAAATGTTTTATGTTTGATATTTTATACAGTACGCATATCTCTTTGTATATATTTCTCGAAGTTTGTGCATGTGCGTATCCTATACACGATCTCATTTTACATCCAATTATCACCAAAATTGGCGAGGATACTTCTAATACATAGATCAACTGAAAAAACAAAACAAAATTGAATCAATATTAGTTAAACAATTACCCAATTAGGATTTTAAACCGATTCGGAAACTTTTTGTGATTGGCAAATTTGTTATGGTTGACGATATTTTTTTACGTTGTTGACTGTTTAAAAAAAACGACATAATAAATAAATAAAACACAGTAGCATATAACTTATAACCACCTGAAATGTAAATTAAAGAAAAAGAAAAATTTGCATTGCGATTTTACCAATACATATTTCCCGGCCAAATCGAAGTTTAAAAGACAAAGAAATATGTCAACTTTTTCTTGTCTTCAGGGAGAGATAAGGTTTGTTTGGTCGACAGTGGACTCCTTTTCTCCATTTCAATAAGCTTAGGTTGCAAAATAGATGAATAGTTTGAAATCCACAGTGGTGAGTTAAATAGGGGATAGAAAGTAAATATTTATACGAGAGGATGCTTCATTAAATTTCGCACTGGTTTTTATAATTCAATTTTCAATGCCTCATAAGAAATTTTTTTTTCTTCTAATGCAGCTGGCAAGTAGACCATGATCTTTCGCCATAAGGGCTGCGCCGATGTTACTCACTTTGTATTACCCAGGGGGCGCGTGTAACTTGATGGTAAACCACGGTCGCGGAGTAACAATGCCCCCGCAGCGCTCTACGATCCTATTAGGACCGGGACCCATGGTTTAAAGTGGATTCCGAACCACTACAACATCCATGGGCAAAGCCGGGATTTGAACCCGATACCTATGGTACTGAACGCCAGAGCGCTAGCCATTCGGCCATCAGACCCCTTGCCTCATAAGAAAATAAAAATATTGAATCAGATGCTAGAGTTAAAGAAAGCAAAGAGGTTGCCTTGAACAAATGCTAACTTAAATAAAATAGCTAGTAAGTTTCACTTTCTGAAGCCGTGCAAAGCTAGGTTATGTGTGATAATTAAATATAAAACAGTTTTTTTCTGAAATATTTAATACATTTCTGCAAAAAACATTTGCTTTTATTGTCCTAAATCAAATATAGATACAGCTTTATTAATAAATTTAATTTTCTGTAATAAAGGGTTTTTTATTTATAAATTGTATTGACACACACTGCACAGTTTGTACCTATTACTTTTTTACAATATTTGCATTCAAAAGTTAATTCCCTCTTGTATTATTTTTTTGTAAGAAATTGAAATAACCCTAAGAATATTAACATATTGAAAGAAAACACATATGAAAACATGTAAATTCAACAACACATACGATGTACAAGGCGGCATATCGATCTTTATCAATGGTTATTGACATGTTATGTTTCTGTTGTTGTTGTTGTTGTTTCTTATCCCACTTGGCTGGCCAAGCCCACAAGCCCATATGGACTCATGATTGAAGGGGAAGGAAGCAGCTTCTGTTGTGATGGAGCACCCGTAGGTAGGCCTTTTTGCTCCGTGACGCTCTTACAGTCATAGAAGACCGGGACCTACGGCTTAAAGTGGATTCCGAACCACTACAAACATCCATGGCATGTTGTTTCTTCACATTTAGAAGAATATTTTTTCCTCACACAAAATTCTTTAAACTACTTTTTTCCTTGGCAAAAAGCATTTATCAATTGCAGCTTTATGGAATTTAATTTCATAAAGCTTCCAAAAAAATGTCTATGGATTAAATAAAACGGCCTGACGTTATTCAAATATTTCTTAACGTATTATAGCCAAGAAATTACTGTAGATAGAGTTATACCGTACTACAACTCTAGTACTCCAGTTCTACCTTGTTCAAATCTCCAGTGTGTGTGTATCATTAATGCTTATTACATTTTAATATTTGTTTGAAATGTAATTTTTATATTTCTAACGTATAAATTGCAAATTTTAGGGCAAGAAATTATGGTATATGCGTCACTCGCATTCTTCCTCTTTATTGAATCTCAAGTATCTGGATCAGTAATGCTCACCTCATTATAATGTTTGTTTCGTAAAAGTTAATGCTTTTTAACATATAATTCGCGTATTATACCAGGAAATAATATGTAAATGATATGTACCGTTTAGATCACTCTAGTCCTACCGCAATCATATCTACAGTGTGTGGATCAGTAATACTCACCTAATTCTAATGTTTGGTTCGTAATGTATTTTTGAATATTTTTTAAAGTACAAACCGCGTATTACAGGCAGGAAATTAAGTATACAGACCACTCTAGTTCTACCGCGATCAAATCTCGAGTGTGTAGATCAGTAATGATCACCTCATTGTAATGTTTGTTTTTAATGTAATACTTTTTATAACGTATTATACGCGTATTATAGGCAGGAAATTATGGTATATACACCACTCGAGTTGTACCGTGATCAAATATCCAGTGTGTAGATCAGTAATGATCACCTCATTCTAATATTTGTTTTGTAATGTAATTATGTTTTTTAAAGTGTAGTTTTGTAATGTAATTATGTTTTTTATAGGTCGGAAATTACGGTATATAGCTCACACTAGTTCTACTGCGATATCTCCAGTGTGTAATAATCCAATATCTCCAATCAGTAATGCTCAACTCGTACTAATGTTTGGTTTGTAATGTAATTTTTATGTTTCTTAACGTATAAATCTCTGTTGTAAGTAAGTAATCACGGTAAATAGATTACCCTAGTTCTACCGTGATCAAATCTTCAGCATGTAGATCAGTAATTTTCACCCCCTTCTAATGTTTGTTTTGTAATGTAATTTTTTAATGTATAATCCGCATATTATAGGCAAGAAATTATGGTATATACATCACTCGAGTTCTTCCTCGATCGAATCTCGAGCGTGTGTCTGTGAATCAGCAATGCCCACCTCATAACTCTTCGGAGAAGAGTAAATTCCGAAGACTAGAGAATGTTTCGTTTCGAATGAGGGCACGTTCCGAGGAACATCCGTTCTCAGAATTGGCAATAACTTGGCAATATTCCGCCCCTCCCCCACCACCCCCAGACAGCTGACAAATTGTAAATGGACCTTGCCGACGACGGCGTGTCTTAAAAATTCGAAAAATATTTGGCCATAAACCAAGCCCGATGTTTTCACAAACATCCGCCTCCATATGCTAGGGGGCATTTATCCTAACTCGCAGAGGAAGAGGGGGATGGGGAGAAGGGGTGCTGGAATTCTTGAGCACCCCCTAGATGCATTAGAAGCGAGAGGACGTTTTAATTGCTTTCCGCGTGTGGGCGAGAAAGTCGTGGACAAATATCAATGCAAAGAACGCCTCGCAAGTAGGCAAAGCGTGAGTGTCTGAAATATTTCCACCAAGAATTGTACGCAAATGCTTTTTATTTTGTTTTCCGTCTTGAAGCACAGTATTTATAACGTGGAAATTATTGTGGACATAAAACACTTTGGATGATGGTAAATATTTATGAGGTTTTTTATTGATTAACATTATATTCACTTAAAAATAAAATTTTCAGTACAAATTTAATTTGTTAATAAAAAATTATTATTTGCGATGTAGAATACGACAAAATTGCTGGCTATGTACTTTATTTTGTTATGTTTTACTTACTACATTTTTTTTTACTGCAGTGTTATTTAAAATAACAAATTTCATTATTAATAAAGAAGTTAATTTATTAATAAAGAATGTAATTTTTGTTTGAGATGTAAAGCACGATAGAATTTTACTCCATGCTTTTTATTTTTTTTTCCCCCTTCTTTCTTTACAATATTTATTGCGTGGGAGATGTGATTAGTATAAAATTTCTAGAGACCGTTACTGTGATTAAGAAATTTTTCATTCAATTGCTATTAAAAATAACTATTTTCAAGACTTATTTAATTTCCTCATAATAGATCTAAATTTTTTCAGATACAGAACCCAACATTGTTTATGGTAATTAAAGAACAGAAATACTAGCGATGTAGTTTTCTTGTTATGAAAGTGTACATTAAAAAGTAAGTACTTTATGTAAGCAATGTCAATTTCTCTATGAACTTAAATAAAGGACTTTTAATTATAAATAGCCAATAGGTCTCCCAATAAAATAAATCCCATGATTCGCTACCTGGTCATAAAGTGCAGAATTACTGTTAAATAAAGAGGACTTGGGTTACAATTTCATGCAGCATCAGTTCAAGTCCCTTCTTTCAGAAAGTATGAAATATGATGGCGATTGTTACAACGTGCGTAAATCATATTGTAACGATATTCACTCTGATTTGCCAGTTTGGAGTGTTCTATTTTTCTCCTATTCAATGCAATTACAGGTACCTCTAAATATCATTCTGAATCCTCACCTCAATGTCACCCCATAAAAAATGAGAGCATTAAACTAATGTATATATAGTAAAATATGATATCTGGAAACGTGAAACCTCCATTAGAGCTTTAGTATTTATCTTACGCTTAATTCCAGTTTTAGTAAAAACAGGAAACCTTTCTCAGTGTTCACTAAACAATGGCTGCTTAAGAGATGGGGGTAGTTGAATAGGTATCACGAAATAATGTTTCACAGAAGTTTAATATTTAAATAACATTTTTTAGTGTATGGCCATTTTCGTTTCTCAACTTAGTCCATAAGCCAGGTTGCCTGTTTAGAGTTTTCTATTTTTCTCCCATTCGGCGCAATTAGAGCTATCTCCAAATGTCTAGAGCATTTCAATGATGACCTATAAAAAAATGATAAAAAAATTTACTTTAATACATAGATAACAATTTAGGATGTCGAGAAATGTCAAATTGCCGTTAAATTTTGCAGGCTTTAGTATTTCTCCTAAGCTTGACATTTATCTAAATACAGTTTTATTAAAAACATGAAGCACGTCTCAGTGTTCAATGACTGCTTAAGGTCCCATGGAATAGAGATGGAGGAAGATTAATACGCTTGAAGACAAACAATTTCTCAGAAGTTAATATTTCAATATTTTTCTTTTTGCTGTATGACCATTTCTATTTCTTAACACAGCCTTTGGGCTGCTTGTAAAACGTGTTGATATTCCAATTTATGTCAAGACTTGAGAAATACTTGACTTGGGTTACAATTTGACCTTGACATTTGTCCTTGGCAATTTATCTCACTTTGTAAGAAAATCTTTTTGCAAACGAGATGTTTTAAAACTTAGCATAATACAAAGAGTAGAAGTAGCTACCTATTCTGATTCTCAAAATGTGAAAAAACATGTATCACTTAGTTCGTCCATAATTTGGAAAACCGGCTTTATCATGAGTTCACCAGTTCATTTACACTTCAGAAAACTGGTTTTCTGCTTTGTACAGTTCGTCTACTTTACGAACTAATCGACAACTTCAGAGAACCGATTTTTTATGTGCTGTACAGTTTGTTTACATTTTTAAAACCCATTTTTCATGCATGTAGTTTGTCTATACCTTAAGGGTGGCGATTGACTTTCTGGCTGTGAGTGACAGTTGGTCGTAAATGGGGTCCCTTTGATGTGCAGAAAAAACAGACTCTTGCAGGAGCGAGGTCGAACAAAGATTTTCTGTCAAACTTGTTTTTAACGAATTTCGAAAGCCAGTCGTTCCTCGTGCGTTTTTATCTGGACGGGGATATAGTAGAGAATAGATTTGCCATGCATCATACAGTTAAATATAACATAAGGGACTTGAATGGCCAAGTGCCTTCGCTCTGGCGCTCGGTGTCATAGGTTTCGGATTCGAGTCCCGGCGGCGCCATGAATATTTGTAGTTTTTTGGAATCCACTTTAAACCGTTAGGACCTGGTTAGGATAAGTCAAAACAGTTTACCGTCCGGTCCGAAGACATGCGGCACTTCAGGCCGGAGTTGCGACAGCAATCCCGGTCTGTACGAGCTAAACGCAGAAATAAAATAACTAAAATTGGGCAAAACTCTTGCAATCCGAAGTATAAGTACTCTACCTCAAAATAAGGCCTCTACTTGAGGTAAACCCAAAACTATAAAAGATCCGCTCTGACTGGAAGAACACAACACCACCGACTAACCTTTTTTTTTTTTTTTTTTTTTTTTTTTTTTGTTAGTTGGTAATATGTTAAAAAAATTAGTAAGGTCAGCACGAGATCTCAAATAAAAAAAAAAATCATAACAAAATTCAGGATAACTTATCCTGTAACAAAAAAGGTAGAAAATCATAAATGATACAGCTTATTAAATAATAATAGTACAATGAGCACAAGTGATACAAAATAGATATCAGGAGGAATTTCTGAATCAAACCATAAATTTCAAGTAAAATATATCATTTAACAGATGAGAAGATTAAAATTACAGCTGATCTATGCTGAGAAGAAACCTTTTCTTCATCATATCTCTTAGGATTGACCTGTGTTTATTATTACCAAGTAGTTGCTTTACTGAAAAGTCTGTGAGGTTCGTTGGCAATTTCCCACGTTCCTCGCTCCACTTGATACATTCAAAAATAAAATGATGAACAGTTTCAGCAGTATTTTCGCATACACATAGAATTGGCTTGCCGAAGAACCTATTCTGATAAGCATTAAATGCTCCGTGAGTGGTAATTATTTGATTTAAGAAAAAGTCGCTTGATATCCTGTTTGTATTTACCGATGGATAAACCTCATAAACCGGTCTTGCCACGTTAGAGGCAGTCCATTTGGTCTGCCATATCTTCAACATATTTTTGAAAAGTCTTTTCTTGATTTGGGGGATTGAGAATTTCACAATTTTATCTATCTGTGTTTTTCCTGTGGCCTTTTTAGCATAAGAATCTACTATTTCGTTACCCAAATAGCCTTCGTGAGCTTTAACCCACTCGAATTCAATATTCCCTTGATAATTATTAATCTTCCTTTTCAAAATATCAATTGTTCCATCTTTGTTATTAAGATTTTTCAGTGCATCCAGAACTGATCTGGAATCAGTGACTATTATGATGTTGTTTAGATTATTTTCAATGATGTAATCCACGGAATCACTAATAGCTAGTAACTCCGCAGAATACACCGTTGCATGATCGCTTAGTCTATATCCAGTATTATAAGTCTCTTTCCCCGATTTGTAAAATGTAAAGGCATATCCCACTTGATTATCCTTTTTTGATCCATCAGTAAATATCGTGTGGTCATAATTATGTGTAAAGTCTCGCCAGGTTATGCAATTATCTTAACTTACCTGGTTAGGATAATAGAGCGTTGTCTTGAGGTTTGGTGAATCTTCAGCCCTCGTGTTTCCTCGCTAAAGTGAAGCTGTATCTTCCCCTTAGCCATGGCCCAATTGCCTGTGAAGGGGGTTTCCTGTACCTGGTGTAGGTTTTACTGCACCAGGGGCATTAAAAACAACAACAACATATATAACGTAAGGGTTTTCATGTGTCGCAAAATCTAGTCTATCAAATCCAGATGCAATTTTATAGTGGGATTTCTGGAATATCACTTTTGTGAATCCATCTCACGTTCTGGTTCATCATTGTTTGATAAAATGAATCCTTATAGAGATATCTGCGAAATTCACACCTTTATCCTTTTAATTAGATTCCAGCGTGAACACAGAAACTCTCCAATCATTTCACAGCTGGGCGTTCACTTGACCACTAAAAAAAGAGTACCGACTAAGACCGTAAGTCTACTAATAAGACAGTATTTAGTGATTTAACAAAATTTAAATCACTAAACACTCTAGTATGCAAATTTTCATGAGAGAAAGATATAAAAATTAAAATTATTTAAGGAAAGATTACTTGTTCTGTGTAATAAAAATTATTCAAATAAACTCAAATAAAGAAAAATGTTTTAATGTTTTAAAATAAAACCAAAATAAAAAAAATGCATTGAAAAGAATTTGTTTTAACGTAACCTATATTAATTAGAAAGAATGTTTTATTTGAAAGGAAAAAAAGAAGAAGACCTGGAAAATGAAATATTTATGATGTTATTGATAAATGAGTACATTGATTGAAGTTTTTTTTTATTTAAATTAGAATGTAACCTAAACTCATTTTTTTTCGAGGTTGTAATGCTCACTGAAAAATTACTTTCTTCTGAAAGTTTTCGCAAAATATTCTTGGGTAAAAAAAGAATACGGTTACAAAATTGGTACATTTCGTTACTATTTCTTGAAAAGAATCATATTTAACCAGAAGAAACTTTCATCAGTAAATATTTCCTCGAGCTTTTTCATGGGGTTTGAATATATCAATTTTTTTTTTGTTATTTAAAGAAAGAAAAAATTGATGCTATTCCAAAAACAATTTTTCATTTTACTTTATTATTTCTTTCCGTTAAAATTATTTTTTGTTTCAAACATTTTAAAAAAAAATATAAGAGGTTTTTTTAAAAGAGCAATTATTTTTTGAACTTTATAAGAAGACTTTGCATATACAATTCTCTTTTTATAAAATGAGATATCAATGATATTTAAACAATTATTCAGTAATATATTAAAAACTTTATCTCAAAATAGCAATTTATTCGAGTAAAAATACATTCCGTTTCCTTATGTTGTATATTTTAGATTACTTATATATAAATGAAAAAGAATACACCTACTGGTATTTTTTTAAATATGCTTATATTCGTCTATGTATTACAGATTTCATCAACATCTTAAACATTTATATTAAATTACATTTATTTTATAAAGAATCTTTTATGAATATATTGGCAAACATTTTTTTTTTTTTTTTTTTTTTTTTTGAATGAGTGTATATAATAATATATAATAATATAATAATTAAGTTTAACAAATTAAAAATTAAAAATTATTGTTCTGAAATAGTTTCTAAATCTAACTACATAATTTCTCTTAATTTTAAAAGGTAAGGTATATTTTATTTCATTTTTCAATTATGAAATATGTTTGCAATAAAAATTTCAAATTTCATCAATGTCAATAACGTAATTGCCTTATTGTTGAATTTTTCTATTAATTCAAATTTATTTAAACACAAAAAAAAGAACATTTTTGTTTTAAAGATGTTATTCATTTTAAAAGAAATCATTTATTCAAAACAATGATTATTAAAGATATTAATGTGTTCAAAAAATTAAAAAAGCCATAAATAGCTGCACTAAAATCAACTCATTTTAATTCAAACATTGTTTTAAATTCTAATGAAGTATTATTGAATAAATTTATTTATTAATATTAAAATCAAAATGAAGCAGAGTATTTTAAGATTCAAACAATAAAGACTAAACTTTTATGTCAATGAATTTTCATAAGTTAAATGAATTCATAAGGCAAATTAAGAGAGAAGTTAATTTTCATAAGTCAAATAAATTTTTAAAATATAAAGTGCATTCTTTAAACTCATGGGTGCGAAGAAGATCTACCTCCCCGTGGTGCACCTGGTAACACTTTTTAGTAGCTAAAAGATCTGCAACTTGGCATTATTGTTAGATTAATGAACTCTGTGTCAGCATATTTTTTTGCATTAGTTTGTTGTTGTTGTCATCGTATGTTTTTTTTTCGTTGTTCTTTTTTTGCTGTAACTGTTCATAATCTTCCATTGGAAATAAAAAAAAAAAATTCGTTAAACTCATTCATTAATTTAATTTAAAAACATGCATTCACTATTTGCCTAAAGCTAAACCTCTTTATTCAACTATGAATACAAAAAAAAATCTGGTAAATTATTCACTAGTTAAAATAACTAAAAATATAATTTATTATATAATACTTACAAAGCTGATTTTTACGATTCAATTCAATGAATAGCAGTTGACTAAAAAAAATTGTGAAAAAATCGCGCCAACAACAGGAAAATATTTAAACAAAACTAAAAATCCAAAATCTTTTCATTTTTCCAAAATCTTCCATCACATTAAATATTTCATAAGACTTAAAAATTCGCATTTGGACTTGAAGACAACTAGGGAAATCATTTTCATGTTTCAGAGACTCAATTCAGAATATTTTTTTGGGGGTCTGTGTGTGTGTCTAAGCATTCAATTTATTTGTGCTCTTTAGCAGGAAGTACCACAAAAGGCATTGCATACATCACAAAAGGCCTTTGAGTTTATGGAGTGAATGTTTATTTACTACAGAACGAAAGATAGAGCGACACATAAATGCCTTTCATGTGAATAAAAGAATGTTTTAATGGGAATTCGTCTCGTATGCATGTGTATGTATTTTTTTCATGTATGTGTATGTATTATTTTCCTCCTATCCTCCATGTGCCATCTTATATTCCCAGAAGTACGAAATTTCTCACAGAAAATGAGAAACAAGCATGAAAAAAGCGAACGAATGAAAAACGTGTTTTTGAAAAGAAAATGTCTGAAGGAGAAGAAAAATTGCTTAAATGTAATTACTTAAGAATGTATGAAAACAATGCAATGATGGATCGATGGGCATGGAACTCAAGGACTACCACCCTTTCCATCAAGAAATTAAAAACACTTTACATTTAAAACATAAATAATCCTAAAAGAATTCACGGTTTTGCTAATTATTTTTTTAACTGGCATAAATACATTTGCTACAATGATTGATAAGTTAATTAATAATGTTAATGATAATGTAAATAATATAAACTAATAATGTTAATTACGAAACTCAGATATTGAGTTGTGTATATCAAAATGATTGATTAAAATTTCGTTATTTTCACTGAGCATCAGTATTGATTGATTATTATGCATTTAAAAGTAATCATTTGTTCAAAAATTCATAAAACCCCACAAACCTCTATAAAAATTAGCTTTATTCGCTTTAATTCAATCATTGCTTTAACTTCTAATGAAGCAATATGAAATAAATTTATTTATTTGTATAATAAGCCCAATAAGCTCCAAATTTTTATATCAAAGTCAAATGATTTTTTTAAATATAAAGTGCATTCTTTAAACCCATTAATAAATTTAATTTAAAAGTATGTATTCATTATTTACTTAAAGCTGAAACACTTTATTCCACTGTGAATAAAAAAAAATGTCGTAAATTATTCACAAGTTAAATTAACTAAAAATACAATTTATTATATTATACTTTCAAAGCTGATTTTTACGATTCAAATTCAATGAATAGCAGTTGGCTAAAAAAATTCGGAGAAATCGCACCAACAACAGCAAAATATTTAAACAAATCTTTTCCATCACATTAAATATTTCAGAAAACTTAAAAATTCGCATTTGGTCTTGAAGACAACTAGGGAAATCATTTTCATTTTTCAGAGATGCGATTCAAAACCATTTTTTTTTTTTATGTGTGTGGGTCTAAGCATTCAATTTATTTGTTCTCTTTAGCAGGAAGTACCACAAAAGGCATTGCCTACATCACAAAAGGCCTTTGAGTTTATGGAGTGAATGTTTATTTACTACAGAACGAAAGATAGAGCGACACATAAATGCCTTTCATTTGAATAAAAGAATGTTTTAATGGGAATTCCTCTCGTATGTATACATGTATGTGTATGCATTTTTTTTTCTTTTATCCTCCATGTGCCATCTTATATTCCCAGAAGTACGAAATTTCTCACAGAAAATATTAAGAAACAAACATAAAAAAAGCGAACGAATGAAAAACGCGTTTTTGAAAAGAAAACGTCGCAAGGAGAAGAAAAATTACTTAAATGTAATTACTTAAGAATGTATGAAAACAATGCCATGATGGATCGATGCGCATGTAACTCGGGGACTTCCACCCTTTCCATCAAGAAATTAAAAACACTTTACATTTAAAACATAAATAATCCTAAGAGAATTCTCAGTTTTATTAATAATTTTTTAACTCACATAAATACATTTGTTACATTGATTGATTTGTTATTTAATAATGTAAATAATATAAACTAATAATGTTAATGACGAAACTCAGAGATTGAGTGGTATATGTTAACATGATTGTTTAAAATTTCGTCAATTTAATAGCGTATCACTGTTAATTGAAAGGCTTTACACAAGATTGTTGGTGCACATTTTAGTCACTGTATAGCAACTTGTTAAATCATTGAGCTTTTATTTTCTAAATATAAAAATTCAACACTTTATAAGCGTTCAATTTTTCTATTAATTCCAATGTATTTAAAAATTAAAGAACATTTTTGTTTTAAATATGTTATTCATTTAAAAGTAAACATTTATACAAAAATATTTAAAAAAAAGAAAATTACATAGTTCTACTAAAATAAGTTTATTTCAATTCAATCATTATATTAAATTCTAAAAAAGTAAAATTAAATACATTTATTTATTAGCATTAAAATCAAAATGCAGCAAGGCATTTTAAGGTTTAAAGAATAAGGCTCAAATTTACATGTCAAAGTTAAATTACGAATGAATTTTTAAAATATAAAGTACATTCTTTAAACTTACTGATTAATTTAACTTAAAAACATGTATTCATTATTTGCTGAAGCTAAAACACTTTATTCAACTATGAATTTAAAAAAAAATCTGGTAAATTATTTACTAGTTAAGTTAACTAAAAATATAATTTATTACATTATACTTTCAAAGCTGATTTTTATGATTCAATTCAACGAATAACAGTTGACTAAAAAAATTTGGAGAAATCGCTCCAACTACAGCAACAAAATATTTCAACAAACCTTTTCCAAAAATCTTCCATCACATTCAATATTTCATAAGACTTAAAAATCCGCATTTGGACTTGAAGACAACTAGGGAAATCTTTTTAATTTTTCAGAGAAGCGATTCAGATTTTTTTGTTGTTGTCTGTGTGTGTCTAAGCATTCAATTTATTTTAGCAGGAAGTACCACAAAAGGCATTGCATACATCACAAAAGGCCTTTGAGTTTATGGAGTGAATGTTTATTTACTACAGAGCAAAAGATAGAGAGCCACATAAATGCCTTTCATTTGAATAAAAGAATGTTTTAATGATAATTCGTCTCGTATGTATAGATGCATTTTTTCTTCTTCTGTACTCCATGTGCCATCTTATATTCCCAGAACTGCGAAATTTCTCACAGAAAATAATGAGAAACAAACATAAAAAAAAGCAAACGAATGAAATGTCTCAAAGAGAAGAAAAATTACTTAAATGTAATTATTTAAGAATGTATGAAAACAATGCAATGATGGATCGAGGGGCTTGTAACTCAGGGACTACCACCCTTTCCATCAGGAAATTAAAAACACTTTACATTTTAAATGTGAATAATCTTAAATGAATTCTCAGTTTTACGAATACATTTTTTAACTGACATAAATACATTTGTTGCATGATAACATTGATTAATGTTTCGTTAATTTACTTAAGTGTCAGTATTGATTGAAAGTCTTTAATCAAGTATGTTGGGACAAATCTCAGTTATTTTATAGCAAATTGTAAAGTCATTGATAAACATTTCGTTTATTTCATTGTGTATAAGAATTTCAATCAATTCTTATACACAGACAATAACAATTCAATAACATTTTTCGTTAATTCAATGTTATTGTCAGACACAAGACAATGTTTTTCGTTAATTCCATTGTTATTTATATAATTTTAAAACGTAAAATATATATGTTTTTATCAATTAGGAAATATGCTTGCAATAAAAATATCAATAAAAATTATTTCTATCATTAACAAAATGTCAGTAACTAAATGTTGAATTTTCCTAGTAATTCAGATTTATTTAAAGAAAGCATATATATTTGTTCTAAATATATTGTTCGTCTAAAAGTAATAATAAAAAGTTATATTGTTTAAAAGTAAAAAAAAAAAGTTAAAAGTAAAGTTATATTGTTTAAAAAAATATAAAAACCATACAAAGCTAGATTTAAATAATTTCATTTTAATTCAAACACTATCACACAATTCTTTAAACACTAATGAAGTTATATTGAATAAATTTATTTATTAGTATTAAAACCAAAGTTCAGCAATGCATTTTAAGATTCAAACAATAAAGCCGAATTTTATGTCAGAGTCAACTGAATTTTTAAAATAACAGTAATATTAAATAATATTAAATTTTTAATATACTTTAAACTAATTTATTATTTCAATTCAAAAACAAGTTTACATTATTTGCCTAAAGCTAAAACACGTTATTCAAGTATGAAAACTAAAAAAATACGGGGAATTATTCACTAGTTAATTAAACTAAAAATACAATTTATTATATTACACTTTCAAAGCTGATTTTTAAGATTCAATTCAATAAATAGCAGTTGACTAAAAATATTTGGAGAAATCGGGCCAAGAACAGCAAAATATTTAAACAAATCTTTTCCAAATTCTTCCATCGCATTAAATATTTCATAAAACCTAAAAATTCGGATTTGGACTTGAAGACAACCAGGGAAATCATTTTCATTTTTCAGAGACGCAATACAGAATACTTTTTTTGTGTATGTGTGGGTCTAAGCATTCAATTTATTTGTTCTCTTTAGCAGGAGTACCACAAAAGGCATTGCATACATCACAAAAGGCCTTTGTGTTTATGGAGTGAATGTTTATTTACTACAGAACGAAAGATAGAGCGACACATAAATGCCTTTCATTTGAATAAAAAATGTTTTAATGGGAATTCGTCTCGTATGTATACATGTAAGTGTATGTATTTTTTCTCATTCTATCTTCCATGTGCCATCTTACATTCCCAGAAGTACGAAATTTCTCACAGAAAATAATGAGAAACAAACATAAAAAAAGCGAACGAATGAAAAACGCGTTTTTGAAAAGAAAATGTCTCAAGAAGAAGAAAAATTACTTAAATGTAATTACTTAAGAATGTATGAAAACAATGCAATGATGGATCGATGGGCATGTAACTGAGGGACTACTACCGTTTCCATCAAGAAATTAAAAACACTTTACATTTAAAATATGAATAATCCTAAAAGAATTCACCGTCTTACGAATATTTTTTATCTGGTACAAATGCATTTGCTATTTTGATTGATAAGCCAATTAATAAAGTAAACTAATAATGTAATAACGCAACTGAGATATTTAGCGGTGTATTAAAATGATTTATTAAAATTTCGTTAATTTCAATGCGTATCAGTATTGATAGGAAGATCTTAAATAAGCATCATGGTGCAAATCACAGTTATTTAATAGGAAATTGTAAAATCGCTGATTAAAATTTCTTTAATTTTATTGCGTATCAGCATTGATTAAAAGGCTTTATAGTTTGTTGGTGCTGAAATTCAAATATTGAGTTGTACGCATTTAACATAATTGATTAAAAGATCGTTAGTAAATTTTATTGCGTATAAGAATTGATTGAAATACCTCAAATAAGCATATTGGTATATATTTTACTTATTGTATAGCAAATTGTAAAAACATTGATTGAAATTTCGTTAATTTCATTGTGTATAAGAATTGATTGAAATACCGTAAACAAGTGTGCTGGGGTACTTCTCAGTTGTTGTATAGCAACTTATAAAATAATTGATTAAAATTTCTTTAATTTCAACAGGTATCAGTTTTTATTGAAAGACCTTAAACAAGCGCGGTGAATATTTTAGTTATTGCATAGCAAATTGTAAAACCACTGATTAAAATTTCGCTAATGTCAATGTGTATCAGTATTGATTGAAAGACCTTAAACAAGCTTGTCGGTGCATCTTTATTTAATGTATAGCAAAATGTATAATAATTGATTAAAATTTCATTCATTTCATTGCGTATGAGCATTGATTGAAAGGCTTTAAAGCATGCATATTGGTGCTGAATTTCAAATATTGAGTTATATTAATTTGTGCAAATTAACGTAATTGATAAAAATATCGCTGGTTAATTTCATTGCGAATGAGTATTGATTTAAAGTTCTTAAGCGTGTTGGTGTTAAAACTCAGATATTTTTTTTTTTTTTCTAATGCAGCTGGCAAACATTTAGACATCTTGGTCTTGGATGCCTTAAGGCAAGCGCTGCACAGATGTACTCAGATTGCATTACCCAGGGGACGCTTGTAACTTGAAGATAAGCCACGGACGCGGAGTAGCAATGCCCCCGAAAAGCTCTACGATCCTATTAGACCAGGACCTACGGTTTAAAGTGGATTCCGAACCACTACAAACATCCATGGCACCGCCGGGAGTCGAACCCGAAACCTGTGGTACCGAGCTCCACAGCGCCTAGCCACACGGCCATTCAGGCCCCTAAAACTCAGATATTAAGTTGCATATATTAACATCCATGATTAAAAACTTCGTTAATTTCATTTTGAGTGAGTATTGATTGAAATTCTTTAACTAAGCTTTGGATGCTAAAATTAAGATATTAGGTAGCTGACTTGAATACTCATTAAAGTTTAAATAATTTCATTGCGCATGAGTATTTATATTTGAGTATGATTTGCGTAGGAATACTGGGTTATATTGAGTTGTACATATTAACGTAATTAAAAATATCATTTATCAAGATCATTTTATAGTGAAGGAGTATTGATTTAAATTTACTAATCTAAACGTGTTGGTGCTAAAACTAAGATATTAATTTATTAAAACTAAAGATATTACAATATTATAAAACTAAGATGCTAAAATATTCTAGAGATATACATCAATGATTAAAACTTTTTTGATTTCATTCCGCGTGAGTCTTGATTGAAAGATTTTCACTAAGCGTTTGAGTGATAGAACTATGATATTGGACAGCCAACTTGTACACTCATTGAAGTTTCTTTAATTTCATTGTGTATGAGTATTGATTTGATTATGATTTGTGTATGAGTACAGATTTGAGTATGATTTGCGTATGAGCACTGAGTTATATTGAGTTGTACATATTAGCATAACTGATTAAAACATTGCTAGTTAATTTCATTGTAAACCATTAATGTAAAGTTAATGTTGTACCCTATCCAACCGTGTTGGTGGTACAACTATGCTATTAAGATGCTCACATTAACAGCCATGATTAAAACTTCGTTGATTTCATTGAGTGTGATTATTGATTGAAGATTTTAACTAAGCGTTTGGGTGATAGAACTAAGATATTGGGTAGCAAACTTGAAAATTCATTAAAGTTTCATTAATTTAGTTGCGTATGAGTACTGATTTGAGTATGATTTCTGTACGGGCACTGAGTTATATTGAGTTGAAAAACATTAACATAATTGATTAAAACATTGTTAGATAATTTCGTTGCGAATGACTATTGAAACAAAATACCTAATCTAAGTGTGTTAGTGCTAAAACTCAGATATTAAGTAGCATACCTTAACATCTGAGATTTGTGATGGTAAATTAAAATTTTAAATTTTATTTAAACAAAGTTCAATGATATAATATTATTACTGTTTACCAGACTTAAATTGTATTTTAATTAGAAAATTCTTTTAAAATTTTTAGTATTTTTTTTCCAAAAAATTGCTCTAGATCGCCCTATGCAAATGTAGAAATTGTTTTCAAAAATTTTACATTGAAAATAATTTAATTTGGATATTACTTTTTTTATTTCAAATTATTATTTCTAAAAATTCATTATTATTAATCACATTGAGACCCAAAAACAAATCATCTCAAAAATATTTTTTTTCTTTATTTATTTTTTTTTATTTCCATTGTCTCACTAAAGGAAAATTTCAGTACATCAACCGTACAAGATGCTATATATACACGTTGTTTTGATATGGTTATTAAAAGCAATTTTAGCTGCTTTAATAGCATTTATATATATATATATATATATCAAAACAAAACGCCATTTACTAAATTTCTCACTGTTAAAGTATAAGAAATAATTTCTTTGTATGTCATGTTCACGATATTTTATTATTTTCGTTACTTACTTTTTCTGTGCTTCTTTTTTATTTAATTTTTTGATAGGATGAGAAACTTTAGTGCAGAAAATCCAATAAAATGTAACTTTAGAAGTGACTTCCATTCCTGGAGGAGGTTTTTTTTCCCTTCTTTAACGGAAATGCTTCTCAATAGATTCCAGACTCAAATTGAATATGAGCCTTCGAAAGCCATGGAATTCTAACGGCACTGCAGAAGCTCAAAGCCGCGTCTTTGAATTCAAACCACGCGCTTCGTATGATTTCATTTCAAATTTTTCGGGCCGAAATTATTTTTAAGAACTCCAAAACCTTATGCCGGTTACAGTGAAGGGAGAAATAAATAAATATTTGTTTCGTTTTGAGTTTTCATTTATTTATTTATTTTTTGTTGAATGAAAGGAGACTTGCAGAATTTTTATTTCTCTTTCCGGTATCTTTGCTTTTTTAGTTTTCATTTTACTTCCACCTAAAAAGTATTTACAATGATATATTTTTATAAATAAGATTGGAAAAATTCCAAATTTGACTCTTTTAATGCATTGATAGATATTAATGATTTTTTTTTTTTTGCATAATATTGAAAAAATAGCGATTGCAATAAACTCATAGAAACTAAATTACATCGAATATCGACATATACAACGGAAGAAAACAATAAATACATTGATCTAATGCTCAAATAATTATAAATTATTTTTCTTATATCATTATATAAAATTAGAAATAATTGGGTTAGCTGTTTTAAAAAAATATTTTCTCAAATAAAATTCAATAAAATTAGCAAATCAATTTTTTCATTGACAAAATAGATATTACTTTTGAAAATCCAATTGAAAATCCAATCTATATAATAAATTTATTTTTGGAGGAATCTCATACATAGCAATATATTCATTAGCTTTGAACGATCTCTTTTACGTATTTAATAAAAAACATTTTTAATTATATTTCAATTGATTTTTACATTATTTCATATTTACTGCAATATTTCTCTTTCCAGTATCTTTGCTTTCTTTTTCATTTTACTTCCACGTAAAAAGGTATTTGCAAAGATATATTTTTATAAATAATATTATTATAAATTATGCATAGTACCAAATACGAAACATCTTAAAAATAAATCTTTTTCTTCATCTATATGTGGCATACATCATTTCATTAAAAGAAAATTTTTAGTCTATCAAATTTATCAGATTGATATAAAGTTATATATACCAGAATGTTAATTACTAAATTTCTCACTGTTAAAGTATAAGAAATAATTTCTTTGTAAGTCACGTTCGCGATATTTTACTATTTTAGTTACTTTTTTGTGTGCTTCTTTTTTATTTAATTTTTTTGTTAGGATGAGAAACTTTAGTGCAGAAAATCCAATAAAATGTAACTTTAGAAGTGACTTCCATTCCTGAAGGAGGTTTTTCTTCTCTGCTTTAACGGAAATGCTTCTCAATAGATTCCAGACTCAAATTGAATATGAGCCTTCGAAAGCCATGGAATTCTAACGGCACTGCAGAAGCTCAAAGCCGCGTCTTTGAATTCAAACCACGCGCATCGTATGATTTCATTTCAAATTTTTCGGGCCGAAATTATTTTTAAGAACTTCGAAACCGTATGCCGGATAGAGTGAAGGGAAAAATAAATAAATATTTGTTTCGTTTTTGAGTTTTTCATTTATTTATTTATTTATTTTGTTGAATGAAAGTAGACTTGCAGAATTTTTATTTCCGATACTTCTTTTTCTACTTTACGTCCACGTAAAAAGTATCTACAATGATATATTTTTATAAATAATGTTTGAGATATTTGAAATTGAATTCGCTTAATGCATTGATGGATATTAACGATTTTTGAATAGCATTGAAAAAAAATTGCAAAAATATCAATAAAAAAATATCGAATAAAATCGAATATTGAAATATACAACACAAAAAAGCAAATATATCGATTCAATCCAATATTATCGATATTTTTGTAAAATCCTAACATAAAATTGGAAAAGACTGTGCTAAATATTTAAAAAAAATATTCTCTTAACTAAAAATGCATAAAATTAGCAAATTAATTTCTCTGTGCCAAAATAGATAATATATTGATCTATGTAAGATATCTATTTTAGAAGAAATCTCTTAGATAGCAAATAATTCAATATTTCAAAACGCTCTTTTTTACGCATTTAATTAAAAAATTCTTAGTTATTTTTTAATTGAATTTTAGTTTAATTCATGTACACTGTAATATTTTTCTTTTCAGTATTTTTATAAATAACATTGGATAAATTCGAAAATTCAATTCTCTTAATGAATTGATAGATATTAAAGATTTGAAAAAAATTAACAATTGCAATAAACTGATAGGAAAATATTGAATAAATTCGAGTATCGAAATATGTTCTCAAATAAAATTGGATAAAATTAGCAAATCAATTATCTCAGTGTTAAAATAGATATTACTTTTATGTATATAAGAAATCTATTTTAAATCTACTAGTTAATGAAAACTTCATTGTTTCTAATTTCGTTTTTAATTAAAAACATTCTTAATTATTTTTTTAGTTCATTTTTTCTTTAATTTGCATTTACTGTACTATTGTTTAAAATTAAGTCTTAATAATCAATCTCAATTATTTATTTGTAAATTAATTTATTATTGATCTTAGAAATTAATATTCAATTTACAATAAGTGAATCTTGGTAAATTGCTTTAAGTAATACATTTTGTAATCTTAATTTCAAACGGAAAAATATCAAATATTTTATGCTTGGCTGTTTTAAGAAACAGTATGTTCTTAAAATGTAGAACATCACCAGTTATATGTACCCAAGTCATGTCTAACAAAAACATGATTAGTAACAGAAAAAGAAAAATATGTACTTCTTTGTTATGCAATAAAATATTAATTTTAGAATATGTTTCTTTGATATTTTTCAGAAAATGTAAATATTTTGAAATTATAATATTATAAATAAATTCATTCCAATGTAAAATTTTTAATAGATTATATTTTTAATAGAAAAAAAACATTGTTATTCTCTTCATTTGAATACAATAGCATAGTTAAATGTATAAAAATGTTATTTTTAATTCAGGTGATGTTTCGAAGCTATATTTTTTATCACATTTAAAATATTAAAAATGTTGGCTTAAAATATTTAGAGTGTAATAATGATTTTATTATGCATGTTTTTAGTTTACATTTTCAATAAATTTATGATAATAGTTTAAAAATGCTAATTTTTCATTCGCAGTTTTACTTTCCCGCTTTTCCAAATGGCCGTAATAAATTTTTATAGATAAAAAACAATTTTTTACGAGTCGTTTTAAATTATTTATAGGAAAATGTTTTTTTTTTATTATAGTTTTTAAATATTATAAAGAAAAAAATATATTCTTTTTAAATTAATCACAGTTTATTTAAATAGCATTAAAACAACTGTAATTTATTATGGACGTGGGTAAAGTGAACTAAGGAATAAAGTTTCTAACTAAAAAATATCGAACATCAAATACATAGTTTTTTCACGTTAAATTTTAACTTATTTTGATACTTATATTTATTTATTTTTATTATTATTAAATTTTTTTAGCACAAAAAGTACAGCATATTTCGTTCCTTAATTCTTCTTAAACTATAATTATTTAAAAAATTGCATTCTGTTAAACGTAATTAAGTGCAGTTGGAGTTGTGATAAATAAACGATATTCTCTTGTGAATATGTAAATAATAATGACAATGTGAATTTAATAATAGCAATGTAATAAATATTAATAGTAATGTAATAAATGATAATAGTAATGTAATAATAATATGTAAATAATTAATAATTGTGTTTAATAATCATAATTAAAACTGTAGAGTAAATTTGCAATTAACCAGTTGCATGATGTTAATATAAAGTTTTCTTGTCAAATGTAACTAAGCGCAACTGGATAAATAAAGTTTAGATAAATAAACAAAATTCAACAATTTTGATAGACACCCAAAATTCCCTTTTAAATATGTAAGTTATACTGATAATATGAATTAATAATAATAATGTAATACGTAAAAGTAATGCAAATCTAAAATAATAATAATATATAAATATTTAATCAATAGTTGTATAATTAACCATAATTAAAATTAGAATTTAATTATGATTTACAATTAATCCGTTTCTTGCACATATTAGTTTATTGCACTTTATTTTGTTATGAAACATATTTTTTTTCAGTTATCAACTAAACACAATACTAAAACTCACAGCGATATGTTATAAGGTAATTGACTTCAAAATTCCTAATTAAATTAATTTTAATTTGTATTCAATTTTTTGACATATTATTACTTTTATAACTGTCATGTCATATAACTTTTTAATAGGTATTTTTATATTAATATTAATTTTAATTGTTCGCACAAATTTGGATACTTTTGAGTACTTTTTGGATACTTTGAAACAAATTTGGATACTTTTTATTTATAAATTCACATCTGAACTGCCAAGTGCTTAATGTTTGTTTAAGATCTAGAAAACTGGTTTCAAACAGTGGATGCGAAATTGAAAATATTTGTATCTATGCTGAGGATGAACCTGATAAAGAGTAGGAAGGCTTCGTTAAGATGTAGACTTGTTGATATTCTTGTAGACTAGAAAGTGTTTTCGTTAAACTCGAATGTGAAAGCAAGAAAGTGAACGGCTCAAGATGATATAACAGGTAGGCTGAAAAATTTGTAGGCTGACACATAGATTATGCTACTAGTATTAAATCCATAGGATTTTTAGTTAGCCCTGACCTTCAAAAGATACGTGTATACATACGTGTATACATACGTGTGAGTTATAGCATTTTTAGTGTTCATCACGAGCAATCCACTCGGCTAATTATCGATTGGACTCCGATGTGAAATGATGGAGCTATGTTTCATCCATTGTCACATATCGATGCAAAAATTCGGGTTTATTACAAATGAACAGCTCCAAACACTGCTTAGAATCACCAATTCGTTGTTATTTTTGGTCGATTGTGAGCTCGAGCGGCACCCACGTTGTACAGATCTTTCGCATATCCAAATATTCATTCACGATATGTCCAACACGTTCCTTTGATATCTTTAGGATCTCAGCTATCTCAATCAACTTCACTTTGCTGTTATCAGAAATTATTTTGTGGACTTTTTGATGTTTTCGTCGGTAACAGCCTCTTTGGGGCGTCCACTGCGTGTATCGTCCTCGGTGCTCATTTCACCTCGTTTAAATTTAGCAAACCACTTCTCTACTGTTGATTTTCCTGGTGCGAAGTCCGAATAATGTTTATCAAGCCATGCCTTGGCTTCAATAGCATTTTTTTCGCCAAAAAGCAATGCTTTATTAACACACGAAATTCCTTTTTATCCATTTTTTTCAAACTATCAAAAGTTGCTTCACTAAAAATGCTATAACTCACATATTAATAGTGCAACAGCTGTCAAATTTATACACGTGTCTTTTGAGTGTTAGGGCTAACTAAAAATCATATGGATTTAATAGTAGTAGTGCATCTATGTTTCAGCCTATGAACATTTCAGCCCGCCTATTATGAAGGCTTCGTTAAGATGTAGACTTGTTGATATTCCTGTAGACTAGGAAGTGTTTTCGTTAAACTCGAATGTGAAAGCAAGAAAGTGATCGGCTCAAGATGGTATACTTGTTATTCGTTCAAAACTGGCATAAAAAATATGGGAGAGTTCCCCTCGAAAATTTTGAATCTTATGAAAGTCATGGCATAATTGCATTTTCCTTTTAATATTATTGTCAAAATAATGAGAAATAATTATTATTTATTATGTGTAATAACTATTATTTCTATGTCAGTAAAGATTATAGTTTCATGGCATATGAAGGTTCAAGATATTAATTCAACAACGACGATATATGACGACAAAGATATGTGTTACTGCACAAGCTTCGACTGGTGTTGCCATCCATATATATAGAAAACCGCCTCGATTTTTTGAAATATGTCTTGTATTTTAAAAAGAACTACAAAGCTGTATAAGAACAGAATACATCATCTCTAAAACAACTTAAAAAACATATTTTTTTTTTCTTTTTCAGATAAAATTACTTTTCCCAAAAAGAAAAGATTTAGAAGAATGCTTGTTGTAGAAATTTTTAAATTTATAAAAAGATGTAGAAACATCGTCCCCAGCGTTTTCAGAACTGCAATCTGATGTAAAATGTTTTTTTAGAAAATACTCTTATAAATTTACAATGAACATTGTAGATTTAAATTAAAAATATATTAGTTTCATTTTAAAAGTTTAATTAATTGTGTTTATTTAAAAAAATTTAAAATTTATTTTATTTAAATTAATTTTAATAGATTGGATGAGAAGTACAGGGTGATTATAATCAAAGTTCCACTTTTAAAATGCTGCAAAAAAAAACCTGGTCACAATGAGTTCAAATTTGAACCGAAGATACTTGAAGAAGGGGGAAAACAGTATGGCATCAAAAAAAGTTCCAAAAAATGGTCCACGATTTTTCTTATCCAATTTGGTATGACCTTTCCGTGGTAGATGGGATTTCCACAAACACTATCACAACTGCTGTTTAAAGTCATTTTTTCCGTCAAAAAACCGAAACTATCAAGCAAGTTGAGCACTACAGTTGGTTTAATGTGCAACTCATACCAAATACATTGCCATTCCCATTCAAAATATCCCTGCCAGCCGAATTCACTTTCTTTATGCTGCTTACAGCGCCATCTATTAATGCAGTTTGGAACCTTTTTTGAAGTCGTACCATTTCCTCCTTTTTCAAGTACCTTCAGTTCAAATTTGAACTCATTGTAACGAGTGTTTCTTTTTTTACAGTATTTTGAAAGTGGGACTTTAATTATAAAATTTAATTATTTATCACCCTGTACTTTAGTGTGTTGCCATTACTAAATTTAAAAAGTACAGAATAAAAAAAAAAAAACTTCATGAGAATGAACAGAATTTATCAATTTAAACTTACAACTTTAAGTATTATTTTATTTTTACTTCTTCAAAATGAATTGAAAAGCATCACAAAATCTAATAGAAATATTTTATGCATACTAAGCTTCAAAAGTATGCGAGGCACTCTTTACGAATTTTCAATGAAGTATGTTGAAAATTAAAATTTATCACAACTAGAATCCATCAAAGAAGCTTTAAAAGTAAAATATTTGAGGAAAAGAAACCAAAAGATTCGAGATAAAAAGAAATCCGCTGTAAATCATATTGAAAAAATCGATCAGAACTGGAGAAGTCGAATAAAGTTAGAAAGTAAGTTATATGTAGAAGGAAAGCAAAAGATAGCAGATAAAGAAATAAGCAATGTATAATACTGAAAAAATAAAATGGACAGCAACTAGAATCTTTTGAAGATTTAAAATTATGTTATCTGAAGAAGAGCGAAAGATTGCAGATTAGGTATCTTCACTGAATTATATTGAAAGCAGAAATTGTTCACGACTAAAATACTTCCAGAGCTTTATATGTAAGTTATAAATTTTCAGAACTTTAAGTTTCCAATTCAAAATTTAAATTTGAAAAGAAATTAATATTATTAAAAAAAAAAAAAGCCAAATTCAGATCTTTGAAATGTGATGAATAAGAAAAAAAAAATTGATTTATTTTTTTAAGTCCAAGACGTATTTTAATGATATTACACATAACTTTAGTGTGCAAATATTTATATAAGTTTTCAATTTACTGTTGAAGAATATTTTATTAAAACAAAATATTTATCTCTAAATTTCTTTTTAAGTTTGTATTTCTAGCAATTTATAACTATACAATTTTGTATTATTATTGTTCGAATGCATCGTTTGGTTTGTAGCTCTACTGTCATTTTGTGCACACTTTGGGCTAATTATACAGGGACCTTCAATTTAATGTGGATTTTAAACCACTCACAAACAACCATGCCACCTCCAGAATTCGAACCTGAAACAATTGGCAATTCAGCCGCTCTTTGAATATAGAGAAATGAGATTATAGAGAAACGTATTTAATATTTAAATATTTAAAAATTTATAGAAGTTAAAGAAACTTATTTGAACATATTTCAATGAATATGAAATACTTCTGTTTACATATTTTTATGATGAGGAATTTTTTTGATATTTTAAAAGGTTTGCTTATTAATAAATGTCGCATTGTCAAACATTTTGTTCACATATTTGAGACATTATAAAAAATGAATTATTAACAAAAGGAATTATGAATTTAACAATAAATGAACAATGTATGAATTTTATATTTAAAATGTACTTAATTAATAATTAATTACTTAATATTTACAGCCAACATTTTAATACTGATAATAACGAGAAATTATTTTACTAGACAAACATATCAAAAACATTATAAATATTAAAGATGTTAATAGTGTAAACTTGAAGCCTGTGGTACCAAAGGCCAGAACTCTAGCCAATTCATCCTCAGGCTACAAGAATATATGTTATTTTAATTATAGGTTCAAATTTAGTAAAAAACTCGTTGGTAAGGGTGTTTTAATGAAATTTATATCAGTCATACTAAGCAAAAGTATTTATCCACGAAAATAATTTATTTTTATTTTTATAACAACCATTAGGCTCTTTGGATATCTTGAATGTGTTAAAATTAACACATTTTGGAAGTCAATCTATGATACCAAGTACGAATTTAAAAAAAAAGAACCGAAATGATTTAAATATTCATATCGTAAATTCACACAGCGCTATTTTTCCAAGTTTCATAAAGTATTAAAATGAATGCTCTTTTTTAAAAGAATTCATTTTAATAGATAATTTTTTAAAGCTTAATTTTAATGGTAACACTTCCATGAGCATCTCTTTAATTATTATTACGAGTTTACAGTTTAAAATAAAACTGAGGTTCCTCATCTCGTGCATAATGAGTAATTTGGTTTAATTATTATAAAGCAAAAACGTTAATGCAGACACGTATAAAAATGCACTGAACACTTTATGCTTGTCATAATTTATTTAAGAGTTGTAACAACATAATTATTTGAGAAAGGCTAAACGTTCTAGATTATGAAATTTTGTTAACTAGTATCATAATTTAAGTAGATAACTTAACATTTTTAGATGTGTGTTATTTGCCTTATTTAATTAATAGCACATTAAATATTTGACGAACACAGGGAGCTGTGTTTTTAATACATTGAGTGGATGACAAAACAACTTTAGGTGGACAATTGTATTAGGTATTGTTTCATTCAAGAAATAATGCATAACCAAAATAACAATAAGCATAATAATATAACCTTAATAACAAATCTAAATATTGTCGTAATTAAGTGGGAAAAATGTACTGAACTCACAATAAAAATGGCGTTTTGTAAAGAAAACATTCTGAGAAAACAATGCATTAGGCATATTTTAAATTGAGAAAATATATATAATTAAAATAGCCCTAAGCATAATAATTGTTTTTAATAATAGAATATCAACAATGTTATAAATGAAATTGAAAACGACATATTTATTAATTGAAAATATTTATAATATTTTTTAATACATGATGGCAAGATATAAATATTTTTTTTTAAAAAAAAGTGGGGATTTTTGCTTAGTTCAATAATTGAAGCAAGATCTCAGGACTGGACTAACTGAAGCAACTCTATTATATATTTTTCCAATAAGATGGGGAAAGGTTTTTTTTCAACAGTTTTTAATTGGAAAATATCCATAACTCATAAAAACTACATTATTATTAAATATAAATTCATTAAATGTGATATTTATTGAAAGCTATCATAACTTCCTTTTTTACATCAACACTGAATAATTCAGATATCACCATAAAAAGTATACAATTAGCATACATCTGATAGGAATATATTTCATTTATTTTATACTATTTGTAACTCATATTAAAAATATTTTCAATCTTAATATATAGTGAATTTAGCATGCAGTTACCTTTTCTGCTGTTGCGTGATCATAACACGGCTTAAATTCATATTTATTCCAAGATTATGGTTTTATCGGTGTATTCCCTATCTGTTAATCCAAATCCTCTTATTTGCAGTCAATCATTGGGGCACGATTTATGTTATCAGAGCAAGTTATGAAATACGTTAACGTAATCGTTCGTAACCCCGCTGAGGTCTCTAATAGCATTAAATATCCACCCGTAATTAATGAGATGACACTAATGGTATAATGGACGGACAATCTGTGGCAAATAATCTTGCAATCTGCTTAAAATCCCGATACATCATGGACCTAACCAGATTGACTAAAAGCCCATTTTTCAGAAATTATGTAACCATGTCTACGAATTGCAATCAAAATATAAATAAATATCAAACTATTATATTTTTTATTAGAAATTATTAAAGATTGTTTTTTAATCCTGTATAACTATCTGTATGAAATATATTAAAAAAAGTCGCACTAGCATATTTTGTTGTAAATAATGTCTTATAAGGGAATGATATGACATTCGTTTTTTGTTTGGAATTTTTTGAAAATCTATGTAATCTGAAAACTTAAGTTAAGAAATATTTGCATACATTTGTGATAGACATAATTTTATTGCTTTTATTTTAATTTGGTTTCATGGGTACAGAAGTCGAAATATTGTTGAAATATGTAAAATATTTTTAAAAAACGTTTTTCCGTTTTGGAATATCAAATAAATTATTAATGGCAACACTCGGCAATTAATAATAAATTATTAATGGCACATAAAACACTTTTTGCAAAGAATGTTGTCAGAGAGCTCGAAAAAAGTTTATCAAACTGTAATTCCACAGCTGCTACGTGATGAACATTTTTGAAGTAATCATGCACCTCATTACATTTAGAATCGATATTAAAATTCCCAACTCTGCAATTGCAATAGTGATTTTAAATTCGGAGCGGTCGGATGGCCAATTCGCTATCGCTCTGGTCTTTAGTACCACGAGTTTCAGGATCGAATTCTAGTTGCGGCATGGATGTCTGCTAGTGGTTCAGAATCCACGTTAAACTCTAGGTTCCGGTCTAATTAACCCAAAGTGTGCAGAAGATGACTGACCAATGTAATCTTTAATAATACTGATTTTGCATTTCATGTTCTATTTGCGTACACCAGAAAGAACTGACCGATAGGCAATGAAAGGTGGACATTGTTTTTCGGAAGAGCATTTAGGTGTAGCGGCCCAGCATTTAGATACCATATTTGAGAAAACTCCAAAAGGGTCTACAGATCTAATTTTAGATATGAGGCAGTTCTAATTTCTTAAACAGTTAACTTCAATTGCTTCATCCGATGTTGCATTCTCCATCACATATATTTCTTTCTGAATAAAAGTGTCAGAAATTAAAGCAGACAATGGATTTAAACCTGAGATCACATGCTAATTTATCCACCAACTGTAAACGAGTCGCGCGTTCATTAAAGTGGCAATTGTATTTTAAGAACTTTTAAGAATTCCTCACAAAAATAAAACCAGAAATAGCAGGGGCGATGAATTGTTAACCTTTTGGAATGTTGGCTTCATTAATCAAAATGCACTTTAAAATGAAAATGTATTGTCATTTTATGCTGCAATACATTGAAGTGATCTCGAATTTTCAATGAAGCATTTACGCGCATAATTTGAGAGCTATTGATGAAAATACTTTATATTTCGTGAGTAGATTGTCTAACTGTAGATACGAGCTAACTAAAAATCCGTTGTGTACCTCACTTCAATGTTCAAGTACAGGCAGTTATGATTTCGTTGCCATTGTATATTAAAAGGCATGAATTGTGAACCTTTCGATATGATGTTCTCATTAATCGAAATGCAATTTAAAGACACAAAATGTATTGTCCTTTTATGTTGTAAATACTGGAAGTGTGTTTCAATTTTAAGTGAAGCATGTATGTGGATAATTTACAAGCTATTGACGAAAATATTTTGCATTTCGGTAGTATATTGTCTAACTGTAGATAAGAGCTGACTAAAAAGCCGTTGTTTAACTCACTTCAACGTTCAAAAAGAGGCAGTGCTGAATTCGTTGCCGCTGTATGGTAAGCGGGATTACGCCAACAATTCAAAATTGCATATTATAAAGGTTTCATGTGTTAATATGATTTTATCTGATGGGTTAATAGAGTTTCATCTTGAAAAGAGCTGATTTTAAAAAAATCCAATTTAATTGCAGCTTTACTATTGGAGTCAATGATAATAATCTCAGAATAATTAATGTCTATGAATATTCTGTTAAACATAGAAGCCATATTATGCAATAAGTCATGCTAAGGCTACGCAGCACAAAATTGATTGTTATTTATGGTTTAATTATAAATTCCTAGAATGATTTCAGTCGTGTTTAGAATTGTCCGTGCTTATGATTGATTTTTATATGATAGTCGCACAGGAAAGTTCTATATAAAATTGTTTATTTTCATTATAAATATCATATAGGGAAAGGATCCATCTAGCAATCACTGCATTTTAATATCATTTTGATTAAAAGATCCGAGCTTGAATGTCTGAGTGTCTAGCTTGTCTCTAGTGTCTAGAGTGTCTCTGGAGCTCGGTGCCACAGGTTTTAGAATCATGACCCGGCAGTGCCATTGGTGTTTGTAGTGGTTTGGAATCAACTTTAAACCGTAGGTACCGGTCTCACATAACTGTAAGAACATCACGGAGCCAAGTCAGACTTCTATCTAAGGGTGCCCCCTCTTTCCCTTCCACCATAAGTCCATATGGGTTCGTGGTCCTGGTCTAGAACTGCCAAGTGGTATAAGCAATAAGAACAAAACATTAAAAGCTCCATAAAACTATAAAATGTACATCAGTCTTCTAGGCATTGTAATAATTACCCATCTGTCAGATATTAGAGTTGTGAACTAACGATATTTGTGTTACAAGTTCAAATAAAACAAATCATCTGTTCTCTACAATAATATTTCAATTATACACTCTGAAGCAAAAGTATGTTGGTTTGCTAATATAAATAACTGTTTTGCAACATTCAATAAAAAAAATCCCCTTATTATTTTTGTATATTATCTTTATGCAATTTATTTTCTTTCTTTGGGTTTTTTTTGTGAGGAATATTCCTAACCCAAATAACAGATGATTGCACAACCGAATGCGAACATCTGTGTCCCAAAGAAGCTGAAATGAACCTGAGGTGTTGTAACGAGTCGCCAAACATAAATGAAACATAGTCATACATAAAGCAGAAAAGCACAAAAAAAATTGGTGCAGATATCGAAATAATGACACAAAAAATATCCATTCAATGGGAAGGGTGAAGGAAAGCGGGAATAAAAACTCCAGGAAAGGCCTAAGAGATAAATGGAACGTGAAAAACGTAGTCCCCAAAATAGAACAAGACGTCAGATGTGGAATTGAAACGATGGTGATGCTTTTTTGTTTAGTTTTTCCGCTCATTTCTACGAAGAAAATAACTGCAGCTCTTTATACTTGGGTCCATCGAATGGTCTGCGATTTTATTTGAATTATTGTGTAGGATGTTCCCTTTTTTTTCATTATTATTTCTTTTTCAGGCGCTCATGGACTGTATTGACAGATTTTCTGCAATTCCTTCATTTTCGTTGCTATTGATGTTTTCAAAGGAGGCTTTTTGAGTGAATGGAATTCGCATTCGCCTTTTTTTTCTATCAGATGCCGGTTCGTCATGTGTAAATAAAGTACCTTCGAAAATGTGAAGATATCGTTCTAAAGCAATCGATGGAAAACTTTGAAAGATTCTAAAAGACTACGCAAATCTATGCATTGAAAATGTGAAAAATAAAAAGAAACATTTTTTACAATATCCTATCGTTAAAAAAGGAATAAAAAGGTAACAGTTTTTAAACATTTAACTTTTTCAAGTGATAACTTGACTTCAGGCATCAATCATAAGACAATAATGAAATAATAATGAACTAACTATCGAGTGACTAACTAATGGTTAACTAACTGCTTTGCACAACAGTCAATGGTGGGCCAAAGCCATCTGCTGCAAATTTCGAGACAGTATATGATTTCTTTTTACAGGATAGGTTTACCAGTCCTGTGCTCTACAGTTAATATACAGTCATAGTCAGACGTACAGTACCAGTCATAGCTGTCTATGGAAGTACTGGCCAGGAAATGCTGACCGGAAAATTTTCTACCAGACTGCTTAATTATTAAAGCAAGATGTTTAAGATGTTTCATGTTAATATGTTCAGATGTATTAAATTATTTGTATTAAATTGTATTAAATTTGTATTAAATTATATATTTTTATATAATATTTTCGTTTTAAATTTTATAGGTGGATAAATATAGAAAAAAAAACATACACTCTTTCTTAAAAGGAGAACATTTTAACATCATTGTTATTTATATTGCATTCCACAACGAGACATGATAATAATACAAATAATTACAGATTTAAAGGTGTTAAAAGAAAACAACTACATTTTACATTTAATTAGTTTATAACAAAAAAAATTAAAAAGATACCTTAATGAGATTCCACCAGATTTAACTGCGATTTGCATGATGCTATTATGCTTTAACCAAAGAGCCTGCTGCAAGTCAATTTCGTACTATTTAGATCACGTAATGCATCGTCGTTATCTCTCTTTTATGCTTTCGGGGCCAGGTAAAGGTTCGAATGGCTGAGAGTGACAAAATGCAAGATCGTAAATACCCGTCTTAAAATGGTTACAATAATCGTATTTTAATGATCTCCTCCAAAGGATAAGAACGATTCAATTCTGAGCCGATAGCATTTATATGGAGATATAACACCCCGGACTGTTCTTCATTAAAATTTCATTGCCGTAAGGATCCCCATTTGCAAGCTTAATTTCCTGCACACTAATTATTATATACGATTCTCACAAAAAGGGTTTATAAAAACCCTATTCGCCTTCATTGGTGAAACAGCAGCATGACGGGTTAAGCTCGTAAACCCAGTGATTCTACATTTATATTATGCTTTATGGGTAGGCCGTTTATTCACGCCCAAACATACCACATCATACATATAAAACTAGAAATCAAAAGCTTATCCTGAACCACTAGAAGCATCCATATAATGCTGGACGAATCCAAATCCTGCGTACCCCAAGCCCTACACTAGTCACTCGGCCATCATTTAATGGTTAAAATTACCAAACAACAAAATGCCATTTATGAAAACTTAGAATTGAGATTATGTGACACCTTGGCCCCAAATATATATTTGTATATCATATTTTCGAACAGAAGAATCCATTATTTGTGGATTGGTTTCAAATTTGATAATTGGATAAATGTGCAAAAAAGAATAAAATAATTTACACTCTTTCATAAAGAA